>JASCZW010005169.1:0-51446 GCA_034211315.2 Aedes japonicus
TTAAAATATCAAAGATCCTCAATATCCTTTGTAGCTTAAAGCGTCTAAACTAGAGCAGCTTGAGGTCCAGTTGACAACGTGCTGGATAGTCTGCCAGATTAGCAGGGTTATTCCATGGTAGGTGAAAGAGAGCAAAGTGAATGAACAGCTTCTGCACTCGTTCGATACGGATAACTTGTAAGGTTTGGTAAGGAGCCAAGACAAGGGCAGCGTATTCCAAAACACTATGCACCAAGTGCACATAACAGTGCCTTTAGTGCATGTACGACAGTAAATTCGAACCCATTCCGACGGATAAAGCCTAGAACAGCAAAGGCGTTTGCAGTTACTGTGGCTCTTCGGTCGATGAAACCAAGTAGACACTCGTCTTATTTCCTTTCAAAACTAAGGGAACAGATGAGTGTGCTGGTTTAAATATCATATTTGATCACCTTTGTAATTCCTTTCACATCGCTCAATATCAGGCAATGAGAAAGCGGACTCTCTCTGAAAAAGTGGCTCACAGGGAGCCGATTTTGTATGATAGAAAAAATTCACTCGATGAATTTTTCCATTTTAGTACGTCAGATTACCCTTTTGAGTTGACAAACCGTTTGGGGCACCGGAAATCTAGGACGGCTGTTACATTCCATCATTCCTGTTGTTTCATCGAGGTTGTCGTTCAAGGATCTGCACGCAAGCCGTGATTTCTTAAGCGTGATGAGTTGTCTTATGTTCAAGCACTACCAGTTAGATGCACACCTCTATCGCATTGATCTCGTGGACAGCAATCTTTGCTAGTTTGGAAACGGTTATGATGACATCGATCACGCAGTCTGGCAATGTACGGATAATGACGCCGCCTGAACGCAACTTCTGAATAAACGAGAAGCCCAAGGAAGACAACCTTATGTTTCTATGGGAGATGTGTTGGGATCTCAGGATCTGTGTTGTATGTAATCGATGTAGGGAAGCTGAACCTATTCTCACCATTGTACATATATCCATCAAATTCTGCAGCCATCCAACTTCAAACGTTAAAAGATGTTTAATGTCTCCAATAAATGGACGCAGTAACCAAGAATATATAATCCTGGCAAATGAAATTAGGTCTTGAATATAATAAAAAGCTACAAAAACGATTCAGTGACTTAAATTTCGTAAAATTAATGAGCAGTCAGATTTTCAACAAAATTTCTTACCTTTGCGCTACGAATTCGTCATATTGATCTAACCGTTCTAGGGAATATACTCGAGCCAGACTCCAAGTTTACTCTTTAATTGCACTATATCCTCACACAATTTCGGTGAGTAATTGCACAAACCATAAAAATCACACTTCACTTATTACACTAGCCACACCAGAATCTACGAATACGTGATAAAATAATAGAAAACTATGGGATTAATTTTCACAATAATTTAAATACGTCTGTACCTATTCTGAACCGTGTTTACAATCGACGTAATCGCTTGATGTTGCACTGCTCACATACTGTATAGCATACACATTAACGCTAGTGTGCGTTTTCAATCATTCATAGAGCATTCTATGCCCAACGTTATGGTGAGGCTTGTTGTCAATGTTCTCATGGAAGAATAATAAACAAACCCTTTCATTTTGTCTTGGTTATATGCATGCTACCCAACACACGTGAAGTGCTGTCAAATGATCTACTTCATGTTTGGGTGTAGTAGTGAAGAACGTTAACTTGTGTGTTGTTTTTCTTGATTAAAATCAGTACGATTAATATATGCACACAGATAAGATTAATGTTTTTCGTGATATTATTAATATAGGTACATAGCAGTGGTAACTTTTCCGTATTAAATTTGAAGAAAATTATCATAATCGAATGTTTTGTGTGTTGCTAAACGATTAACGTTAAGTGGACGAATAAATTGTGAATAACTTGTGTACTCAGTGTTCGGGGTATTCAGTGCATATTCACCGATTTCCACTGGAGGTCCGCTTATTGAGCTTAAGATAGGTCCCGCTTCCCTATATGTTTCAACAAATGTCTTTGGGTGTCTTTTTTCTTTATTTGTAAGTTTGTGTTCGTTTTGTTCCGACATTTTGAGGAGTCTCGTCATCGCCCAATGGTAACCAAAACCGGCTAAACACAAAAAGGGAGCCCCGACCATAGAGCGCAAAAACCAAGTGCTGGCGGCAACTGTCTGATGAGACTACAGAATCCTATTTCCTTGTTCCTCAGTCCCACCCTTCCCAATAAAATGTCAATTCGGGTGAACCGCGAGTAAACGGCCCAAGTCCTTCTAACAAGGGTTAAGCCGCTCATTATATTAAACAACAATGAATGATCGGTTCCGTACAGGTTACGCAAATGAGCCTCCTAAATAAATGAACAAGTCAAAAAAATAGAGTTCTCTCCCAACTCAAAAACTAATTCCAGAAAGTCGATTTTTCTTCGAGATTTCTGCACTGAAAAAACGACATGTTGTTTCCACGTGTCATGCACGATATTCTCGTCCACTGGCAAAACCAGTAATAAACACGTGAAATTCACATGATATCAACTTAAATCCACGTTCTACGTGAAAATCACTTAGATATTACGTGATGTTTAACGTTCAATTCACTGACACGTAATGTTCACCTGATTTCACTGACGAAGATTTGGTTACGTGTTCAGGTGAAAGTTTGATCAAATTTCACGTAGAAACAACGTGTCGACTTTTTAAGTGTGCATTACTAAGACCTTTGGCACCAAAAACAACCATTGCGGAAATTTCATGTACCATTTATCACGTGGCAGATTTTTCTTGGGTCGACTTTTTGAGAAGACAAACTTTTGAGCTCTCTTTTATGAAATTTGAAAAGTCGGTTCTGACTGGAACGCTAATATACATCTACATCTTCTTTAATGGAGAGCATGAGCAGGAGCATGATTGACCGCCCGAGGTTGCTATTCCGTTATTGCCAGATCACCTGATATTACACAGAGAACCAATTGATGATGCTTGGGACTAACAAACATCTTCAATGTGTAAAAACTGGTGATCCCAATCCATGGCAATACCGGCGCCGGCCCCGCCCGAATGCAAGTCAAGTAAGGAAAAGGTAGGAATATGTTGACGTGATACTCGCTTTATTGAAAGTCGTGAAATCCACTGCACTTCTACGAGAAATCACTGGAATTTTGGATAACAGGATTGGGTAGCAGCAGGGTTCGCTTTGGTTAACGATTAACTGTCAAGTGAAATATTTGAAAATTAGAAGCGATTTCCGATTTGAACCGATTTAAACCAACAGTAAGGATGCTATTGGCGCCACTCGCAAAGTGTGATTGTGGTTTTTCATTGGGAAACTAAGAGATGTTTTACAATGCTGGAAAGTCGATTTGGACCGATTAAAGCAACAGTAAGGATGCTGTTGGAGCCACTCACAGAGTGTGATAGTGGTATATCATGAGGAATCAAGGCAATTCATCTCAACGCCTGAGAGCCAACTTGGATCGATCTAAATCAACATTACGGGTGCCGCAGGAGTCACTTACATAATGGGACTGTGGGTTATTTGTTCCAAGATAGGGTGGCCCGACGAGCATGACGATCGAATAATTTTTGATCATCTACATCTTCTTTAATGGAGAATAATCTCAAAACAAAGATAGACAAGACTTCAGTGTATCGTTTACCAAAACAAACCCAGCTGCCAACGCATCCTTTTTATCAAATATCCAAGTAATTTCTCGTGGAAGTGCAAAACTTTCCTCGGAAGCAACCAAAAAAGCAAGTAGCACGTCAACACATTCCCACACAGAAAAAAGCGTTCCCAAATATGAAAACGGACCGTGAGCGTTTTCAGGATTTTTCCCTTTAAGTTTAGTTCATGATTACGTGATTCATCTCACGGTGTATTTTTGCTTGTACTCGAGTTCATGACTGCAGTTCACAGATGTGGACACGATTTTTTTTCCGTGTATTCTTCCTAATTTGACTTGCATTCGGATGAAGCCAGCGGCGGTATTGTTTTAATTTCCGATAACCAGTTTTTTCACATTGAGAATGTATGCTAAAGGTTGACCGGAATTAAATTGCAACACTTTTCAATTGCTGTAACTTCTTACCTGTTGGGAATTTTCTATTGAAATTTTGGGTGAAATTAGCAATCGTTGCGAAGATGGAGTCGGAAGAACAGCAGCTGCGCTAAGAAATTTTGCGCACATGCCTCGAAAATCCGGATCTTTCTCACCATGCCATCAGCAGGAAGCTGGGAATGGTGCATTTTACGGTGTCTCGTGTTTTAAATCGATACCATGAACGTTTGACCATCGATTGGGCAGAAAAAAGTGGCAAAACTGGATCTCCGTTTAGTGTTAAGGATCACAAGCGGGTAGTTCAAGCTTTCAAGAGGAATCCTAACAGTTCAGTTCGAGATGTGACGAAGAAACTGAATCTAACCAAAACTTTCGTGCAAGATGCGAAAAAACGTGAAAGACTACTAATGTACAAAGTCCAAAAGGCGCCTAATCGCGATGAACGGCAGAATACGGTAGGTAAAACACGTGCACGGAAGCTCTTCACCCAGATGTTGACAAAACCACATTGCCTCGTTATGGATGATGAGACGTATGTAAAAGCAGATTTCCGGCAGCTTCCGGGGCTCCAGTTTTTCACTGCTCATCATACATTCGATGTGTCTGAGGACGTTAGGAAGCAGAAGATGTCAAAGTTTGCCAAAATATATATGATTTGGCAAGCAATTTGCTCGTGTGGAAAGCGGAGCACTCCATTCGTGACAACTGAAATGGTCAATAAGCAGGTGGACCTAAAAGAATTTCTCCAAAAACGTCTACTTCTTCTTCTTCTGAGGTCACACGGTGGTCCTACGATTTTCTGGCTGGATTTAGCCTCATGCCATAACTCGAAAGAGGTTTTGGAGTGGTACAAGGCTAAGGAGGTCAATTTCGTGCCGAAGCATCTCAATCCCTGTTTTGCAGACGATTTAGCTATAATAGTTCGTGGGAAGTTTGATGACACGATATCTAGTCGGTTACAAATTGCTCTCAATATAACTGTAAAATGGTGTAGAATAGAAGGCTTAAATGTAAACCCTTCTAAAACTGTTAAAGTACCTTCTACCAAAAGAAGAAAGCTAAATTTAAAACAGCCTACTCTCAATGGAGTTCAAGTTCAGTTTGCGGAAGAAGTTAAATACCTTGGTGTTACTTTGGATAAAAAACTGAATTGGAACTCTCATATTGACAAGGTTTTTACTAAGGGTACAAACGTCCTATGGGTATGTAGCAAAGCAGTGGGTAAAACATGGGGACTTCGACCAAAAACTGTCTATTGGATTTATTCTGCAATAGGTTGTCCGAAAATCACATATCCTTCGCTTATATGGTGGCCTAAGCTTAATGAGGTAACCACCCAATTGAAGCTAGGTAAACTACAGAGACTTGCCTGTGTATCAATAACTGGAGCAATGAAAAGTACACCATCTGTTGCTTTGGATCCCCTTCTTAACGTGTTATCTTCACATCAATTTGTAAAGCAGCAGGCAGCTAAAAGTGCCCTGCATTTCAAAAGATACAATAAGATTTTAGATGGTGATCGCCTGTGAGGACATTTAAAGATCCTTAAGATTTTCAAGTTAAACTCAGATGTTAAAACAATAGAAGACTGGATGACAACGAAGACAAACTACGACGTTCACTTTAAAGTGGTTAAATCAAGCCGCTATGTATGGGAGTCTGGTGGACCTAGTTTGCGTCCAGGCTCCATTGTGTTTTACACGGATGGGTCAAAAATGGGAGAAAATACTGGAGCCGGGGTTTATGGCCCTGGAATCACGAAAGCTATACCAATGGGACATAGTTCAACGGTGTTTCAATCAGAAATTTATGCCATTATTACAAATTCAATAATATTTGTTTAACGAGGAAATACAGATCTGCATTTTTTCCGATAGTCAAGCAGCTCTCAATGCGCTTAAAGCTTTCAAATGTTTAAAGCTAGTGTGGGAATGCATTCTATCTTTAAGACAATTGGCCAGTAGGAACGAAGTTACTTTATACTGGGTGCCCGGCCATTGTGGTATTGAAGGAAATGAAAAATCTGACAGCCTAGCAAGAGAAGGTTTAGCATCTAATTTAATGGGTCCGGAACCATTTTGTGGAGTCCCAGAGTGTGCTCTGACGACTGAAATAAAAAATTGGGAAATATCCTTGGTGGAATCAAACTGGAATGCCACGGATACATGCAGACAAGCCAAGAGATTTATAAGACCAAGTGCTGTAAAAGCCCGGATCCTACTAAATCTTAGTAAAAAAGACCTTCGGGTAATTACTGGTCTGTGAACTGGTCACTGCCCCAGTAGGTATCACCTAAACAAAATTGGAAGAATTCATTCTACAGAATGTCGGTTTTGCCAATTTGAAACTGAAACTGCAGAACATATACTCTGCAATTGTGGAGCATTATTCAATCAAAGGATGTCAATATTTGGAAAGGAGTTACTAGAGCCCTCCGAAATTTGGCAAAACAATCCTGGTAGGGTATTAGACTTTATAAAACAATGTCCATCACACATTAATTGTGACAGGATATTTGACTTGCACCAAATCAAATATGGGTCATGCAACAATAATCCTAATGAATGAATGCAGTTGTGTTTTGGCTCTACAGAAAAGGAAGAAAAAAAATCTCAACCCCCCGAACGCACCGGAACTGAAAAGTACTTGGCCATCATGAAGCAAGTACTTCGGAAGCATCCTAAGGAAGTGAAATCGGAAGAAGATATGAAGAAAAAATGGATTGCCACGCAAAAAAAAGATGTTACAAATGTTGTACAGGACCTTATGCGTAGTGTAAAGAAAAAGTTTCATGCATTTGGATATGAAATTGAAATTGAATAAAACAAATATGGGAAAATATTCATAACATGTTTTATTTTACTCCCTGAAAGTTTGAAGATGATTGGTTGAACGAGCAAATTTTGCCGAATATTTGTGTGTGTCGCAATTTGATTCCGTACACCCTTTAATCCCAAGCATCTTTTGTTGGTTTTCTGTGTTATTATAGCTAACCTGGCAATAACAGAGTCGCAACCGCGTGCGGTCAATCATATTCATGTTTATGCCAACCAACAATTGACGAAAAGATCGATATATTTGTCTACTCTACGTTATTTGATGAAATCTATCAAAAGTAAAATATCAATTGGTGTTTCTAGTGATTTAAGATTATAAGGCCGCTAGGAAAATAAAACAGCGGTACTGTCCGGCCTTCACAAAATCCGAATCACCTCCCTCTGACATTGACAGTAAAATGCTTAATCCACGTACGCTGTCCAAGTAGTGTTCCCTTCCGTGCAAACACTGCATTATGCAACACCAAACCGGAATCCTTCGTCCACCCGTTGCCATGCCACATTGACTTTTCCGCTCCTGATGGCTGAACAAAACCGCAAGTGATTCTACAGTGGCTCTTTTGCATTCGATGCACCCAAACAAGCCTTCTACAGGGGTGCAATTTCGAATGAATTCAATGGAAATAAGGAGCCTTAGCAAGTTAGTCATAGCAGTCGTTCATATTCCCGTCCCTGTTGGAAGTCAGTCATCGGATGCGGGAGGGAGGGTATTTGGTCCTTGGCCGGTTTGTTTTCATCGTTTGCATTGTAATCAGTTTCGTGCTTCAATCTGGTGTTTACATGTACAACGAGCCGTATCGTTTTACAAGCACGTTTTTGCCGGTGAAATCGGAATCATGTTCATATGGAAACGTACATACCCATATTTCATACTTTTCCCCCGTTCTTGGTGGTTGTTGGTTCCACTGGATACATGAACGGACGCTGAGCACGCATGCAAAGTTGAAACCGGGAACAGAAACGGACCTGTCATGGACTGTCGACAAATTAGACATTCTCATTCTGTGATTGTTATTGACGTTTATTGTAGATACAGGCTGATTGTGATGTTACACATTCCATGAATTAATTGTATCAAATATGTACTTGAAAGGATTCCGAAGAATTGACTTAGTGAGTGAGATAAGGCATGTGTTTGGAAAAAAGGAGCAAACACTTAATAAATACTTTATTTAGAGCCCCAACACACGAGATGTAGCAAAACAATTTTCAATTTATCGAGATCTTAATCGAGCATCAATTTCACACCCATTGATTAATCTACTGTAAGCAGAGGCATGAAATTCAATCACCTTTTGTTAGACACCTTCCTAGTTAACCTTTTCAACATGGCTAGTCATTCCGAACAAGCTCTCTACAGCCAGTCAGGCTCAGCCAAGCGAATAAAGAGCCTTCCGTCCGCCGACCAACCCGTCCCGATTCACGTCGAACCCACACCGCAAAATCTTATGAAAGCCAAGCCAAACGATACTATCATCGAAAGGATAAATAAATCTATTATCGTATCACCACACCGACACCACCATCCCACTACGTATCATGTAGAACTTCGACAGCACACGTCACGGTAATGTGATCATCGCCCCAATCCTAACCACCCACGGCCGACATCAACCAACACTTTAATGGAATCAAGCCGAAAATCTGTCCCGGCACCGCTGGCAACCGACGACGTTTTGCCCTTTTCTGTCTGAGATAGGTCCCAGGGGGGGAAGCAAGTCTCAAATCTAGTCAGACGGCAGCAGCTGTTGCTCCATGAGCTTCGTTCGTGTGTGTGTGTGTGTGTGTGTGAGTGTGTGGGATCATAAGGAACGAACGGCGACGACGGAGGATTCTGAATGACGAACACACACGCGCTATGCCAAAGGTGCCGAAATGGCATCCGCAAGAGGCGAGAAAGTTGTTTTCCGTGAAAATTGAATACCTTCAAAGCGGATTCATTTAGAAGTAACCTACAGAATATCGTAAATGAATAAAGTGAAGCGGAGAGGCGCACCCTTTTTGGAATGAGTTAGTGAATTTTTGAGTTGCTTGAACAGGTACGGTGGGAATTGTGGACGACCTGGAGGATAATCCATTACGATACCCAAAATCGTTGCACAATGTATCGAATTCGTTTTTGAACCTAGGTTGGAACTACTTCCAACTCGCGAACTTATTATCAGTGTAAACCTCAACCCGATAGGAGTTACAAATAAAACCGTACACACTGACGTTAAACACACAGCAAGCCGACCAAATTTTGATTCCCGAACCAGTTTGGAACTTGATCAAAAACGAATTCGATGTGTAAGTAACTGATTATTTTACAAGAAGAAGTAGACCATTGTAGTAAAACACTGCGTGAAAATACAAAATAGTCCGCAGTTCCACAAGTACAGCTCCACCTCGATTTAATTTTATTTCGATTTTGTTGCAGACGATTTCAGTAAGCATACATTTACAGCAACTGGCTCTCAACTAGAGCTGTCATGGAGCAGCTGAAAGTTGAAAGAAAAGGACAAAGAATCAGAAGAAAAAAAAAGGAGAAGAAGATGTCCGTAAATTGAGAGTTTACAAAACAACATCATTCTTGATCTCGTGTGTTCACTCTGGCCAATGAAGTTCATTATTTGGCAAGAATTAGTGGTTTGTTTTATGTGAGCATGATTGGCCGCCACCGGTTGTTACTTCGTTGTTGCCAAATCAACTGTTATTAAACAGAGTACCAATAGATTATGCCTGACAAAACGCAGCTGAAGGTACCACAGGATTCGTGGAACGCTGAAGACCAAACTACTGGTTGGACGGTGCATTAAAAAAAGCACAAAAGTTTACTATTTTTCACGTGATTACCCTGCCACCTGATGGTCGGTCAACCGGTCAGTAATGAATATATACTAGTTGCATTACTTTCCTTACCAATCATTCCAAGGACGGTGTGGCCTCTGCTGTACACCGAAGTTGTCTCCATTGTAATCGGTCCATGGGTGTGCCTCGTCAGCCTCGCTGTCTGCGGAGAGTCCGCACGTCGCCTTTTACTTGATCGACTTGTTTGTTCCTCGTTGCGCGCTTCTTCTTGTTGTACCCGTCAGTTCTTTTTTGAGAACCATTTTAACAGGGCTGTCGTCCGACATCCTTATGACATGCCCAGCCCATCGTAGTCGACTGATTTTACCGATGTGGACGATGGAAGGTTCTCCCAGCAACTGATGCAATACGTGGTTCATTCGCCTCCTCCACGGTCTGTCTTCTATCTGCACTCCACCGTAGATCGTAGGAATCCAAAGTAGGCACGATTGCCAGCCATAATCTCCGTCAATCTGAACTCGCGGCAAGAGGTTAACATTGTCTTCTCGTGAGTCTCTTCCCTTCATGTATTTTGTTTTCAACGCATTAATCACAAGCCGAATCCTACCAACTTCAACCTAAGATATCAACGTCGACGGCGAAGCCGAACAGACTTCCTGAAGATTGTGCCACTCGTGTCTATCCCAGCTCTTCGAATCATACCCTCCAATGCAATGTTAAACAACAAACACGACAATCCATCACCTTGCCGTAACCATCTCCGAGATTCGAAGGAATCAAGTTCATTGTTTGACAGAAATAAGTGACTAGAAATTAGAAGAAGAATTAGTATCTTCCATTTAATTCCAACTACCTTTGCTTATCTTCGACAGATACGCGTATTTCGTCTACAATGTGCAGACTTCTTCAGTGTCTCGTACTAATAACTCGAGTTATTAGTACGAGACACTGAAGAAGTCTGCACATTGTAGACGAAATACGCGTATCTGTCGAAGATAAGCAAAGGTAGTTGGAATTAAATGGAAGATACTAATTCTTCTTCTAATTTCTAGTTACAGGTATTCCACTATACAGCTCAAACCCTCTAGGATTCAGAAATAAGTGGTTTGTTAAACATGAGCATGATTGACCGCTAGGGGTTACTACTTCGTTATCGCCAGATCAACTGTAATTAACCAGAGAACCAATAGATTATGCTTGGGACTTGCATGCATCCTCAATGTGTATAAACTGTTGATCCAAGGCCAAGGCAAAATCCAACGATACGTGGAAAGCTGAAAAAGAAACTAATGGTTCGACGGTAAGTGTCAAGAGAAGTTGAAGGTGAAGAACGCAGCCGGAGAAAAAATCTTGCATCGCAGAACTCAACAGAACATGGAGCGATACAAAGAAATGCGTCTCAATTGCAGCCGACGAGGAGGAAGTACCCGTTCGAACTATGAATGACATATAGGAGGCCAACAAACAGCTAAGGAACAATAAGCAGCTGGTAAGGATGGTCTCAACTAGGATATATACTAGTTGCCTTACCTACCCTACCAATTCAGACCAACGCCGGTGTGGCCTCTGCTGTACACCGAAGTTGTCTCCATTGTAATCGGTCCATGGCTGTACCTCGCCAGCCTCGCTGTTTGCGGAGAGTCCGCAGGTCGCCTTTTACTTGATCGAACCACCTTGCTCGTTGCGCGCCTCTTCTTCTTGTAACCGTCGGTTCTTTTTTGAGAACCATTTTAACAGGTCTGTCGTCCGACAAGAGCGCCTTGGTGCTTCACTAGTAATTGATCTCAGTGTCCTTCGGAGTCCAAATTAGGCACGATTGCCAGCCATAATCTCCATCGATCTGAACTCGTGCTAGGAGGCTAACATTATCCTCTCGTGAGCCTCTTTCCTTCATGTATTTTGTTATCAACGCATTAATCACAAGCCCAATCCTACCAGTTTCAGCCTTAAGTCTGATGTACGTTTCCGCCATCGTCTCAAAGTTATGTGCTACGATATCAACGTCGTCGGCGAGGCCAAATAGTCGAACAGACTTCCTGATGATCATGCCACTCGTGTCTATCCCAGGTCTTCAAATCATACCCTCCAATGCAATGTTAAACAACAAATACGACAATCCATCACCTTGCCATAACCCTCTCCGAGATTCGAAGGGACTCGAGATTGTCCTTGATACTTTGACGATACACATCATTCGATCCATTGTTGCTTTGACCAACCTTTGACCAGTTTTTTCCGGAAATCCAATCTAGTTGCCTATGTACGTGAAAATTTGAATCCATCAGTTTGTTTACGGCAGCTATTGCAAGAACAGTGAAACAACTTCGATCTATGGTTTGTTCATACCGCCTGCTCTATCTGGGTCTAAAAAAGTTGGCCATCGTTGCCACTTTGTGTCGGTCGGGAAACATCTAAGAGTTTCGGGCACTTCTGGAGAAGGGAGAGTCCATCGAGCGGAAGCCTGGTTTAGGTCGTCCGACCGTTTTAAGCGACCTGAGGAATGGAAACTCAAACGGAAGATGAAGAAACGTTTGGTCAGAAGGTCGGTGCGACCGGTCAAACGGTCAAGAAGTATTTGACCAGAATGGGACAAGCCAGCCATGTCGGAGGACCAAACAGAAAATCAGAAACAACAGCTTAAGATCTTGGTCAAAGAGATCTTCCCGGCGAGGCGGAACGGGCTGAAGTATGCCAACCAGCCACCCAATCGTGAAGTTCTGGGTCAATTTGAAGAGGAGAGTATATATTCAAATAATTTCGTGGCCAAAACGACGGATGATTTAATCAAACAAGCCACCAAGAAACTGTAGCCTTCCGGAGGCGACCCCGGCGTAGTGGTTAACATCTATACCTCTCATGCCAAAGTCATGAGTTCGGATCTCCCCCCGGACAAGCTACGAAAATTCCTAAAAGGTGTCACTCAAATACGGCGGGAGATGAAAACCTCGATAATAAGGGCATAAAAAAATATATATGTATATATATACAGCGATTCCACGGGATAGGAATCGAGTTGAAAAAAAAATTTGTCCGATTTTGCTCAAAATCGCTTGGTATGTTCTTCATCGAAAATAATATTTTTTATTAGTTCGATATAGGGTAACCAGAAAAATCGACATTTTTCGAAATTTTTTATTTAAAAAAAATCATTACTTCTGAACCACTGGATCGATTCTCAATGTTTTTTTTATAAATACAAAGATTATTACTTCTTGTTTTTATTAAAAATATTGGTTAAAATAATTAATGTACTCAAATTTAATAAAATGGTCAATATATTCGTTTTTTATGATTTTCGAAATGTTGGACCACAATGACTATTTATTTTTAAATTTTTTCATAAAAATTCAAACATTTTTACATAACATATCAAAAAATTGAAAATGTTCATCAAGCCGTTTTTGAGTTGAATTTTTTGAAAATTTCAAGTTTTTTGCCCATACAAACATGGAATGAGCATCATTTTCATCATCACTTCAAAATAAGTGCGGGAATCATTTCATTGTGGTTATCAAACTTATTCCTAATAAATTCATGATAACCATCGAGTCGTATTTTCTTCTATGTTATTCGTAATATTTGGTTTTTATGGGCGGCTTATTGGGCCTACGCCAACCATCCTGTCTCGCCGGATGGCCATCGTGCCGGCATTGATTAGCGTCCCAGCTGGACACTAGGACGATCGCGCTGATGGGGCTGCCACCTTGGATCTAGCTGGACGCGATACAGCTTTTCTTACTCAGCCGCTGGATACCAGAACAGACGCTGTTTGAGCCGCACCTCCGTGGTGTATCAGACGCTCGGCTTGGTAGAGGCTTGGACTTTTACCCTTATAGCGGGGTGGCTCGCTTTGACAGGGCTGCTTTTCGGATACGTGTGGGTTTTTGGAAGAAACTCAACAGAGTCCAATAACTGTTCAGTCCCCCCACATCCTAGGCAGCCCCCGCTGCTTGTCCGGGGCTGTTTATTTAATTCACAACTAACCTCCACATCTGGAGGCCGTTCGCTATCCGCAACCTGCGACCCGTCGGGTGGCTTACAGCTCAGCCCGTAGAATCTCCACCTACTCAACGGTACCCGGATCGAGTGATGTGCGTAGTACGGGTTTCAGGGACATTCTCGAGTCCCTTTGAAACTCGCAGAGAGTTACGGCAGGGTGATGGTCTTTCGTGCTTGCTATTCAACATCGCTTTGGAGGGTGTAATAAGAAGAGCGGGGATAGACACGAGTGGCACGATTTTCAGAAAGTCCGGCCAGTTACTTGGTTTCGCCGATGACATCGACATCATGGCACGGAATTTTGAGAAGGTGGCAGAAATGTACACTCGACTGAAGGCTGAGGCCAAACGGATCGGACTGGCCATTAACGTATCGAAGACAAAGTACATGCTAGGAAGAGGCTCTAGGGAAGAAACGGCGAGTCTCCCAGCTCGAGTTTGTATCGACGGCGATGAAATCGAGGTGGTCAACGAATTTGTGTACTTGGGCTCACTGGTGACCGCCGATAACGACACCAGCAGAGAAATTCAGAGGCGTATTATGGCAGGAAACCGTGCTTATTTTGGACTCCGCAAAACTCTCCGGTCGAAAAAAGTTCGCCATCGCACGAAATTAACCATCTACAAAACGCTGATTAGACCGGTAGTCCTCTATGGACATGAAGCGTGGACTATGCGCGCAGAGAACCAACGCGCCCTTGGAGTTTTCGAACGGAAGGTGTTGCGTACCATCTACGGCGGAGTGCAGATGGAAGACGGATCGTGGAGAAGGCGAATGAACCATGAGTTGCATCAGCTGCTAGGAGAACCTACAATCGTCCATACCACGAAGATCGGGCGATTACGATGGGCCGGGCATGTCACCAGAATGTCGGATAACAACCCGGCAAAAATGGTTCTCGTCAATAATCCGACTGGAACACGACGAAGAGGTGCGCAGCGCGCAAGGTGGATCGACCAGGTGGAGGATGATCTGCGGACACTCCGCAGACTGCGCGGCTGGCGACAGCTGGCCATGGACCGAGTTGCAATGGAGACGACTTCTATGTACAGCAAGGGACACACAGGCCTTAGGCTGATTGGTAAGGTAAGTATCATTATAACCATGTTTACAAATCTAGGTTTATTTGTGAAGTAATATACCCATCCAATTCTAACCCCATTAAATGTAAGAACTATAAATCAGCATCAAATTGTTTAAATGCAGAGACCAACATTGCTAGGGTTTACTCAGCCATGGTTTACGCTATAACTGGAGCCACAATGGTCCGTTAGCGTACAAATTCAGCATGAGTGCACATAAGGATTGCAGGGGCACTCATGCCGAATTTGAGTTGTAGCGTAAACCACGACTGAGTAAACTGAACTCATATTTTGAATTATTCCACATTAGGGTCATTTTGAGTGAACCGAACCGAAACTAGAATACACATTTTTTAGCGTGTAGAACATTTTTGACGTAGACTACGTCTTACGGCAAGGGTAGGGTGTCAAATGAAAATCTAAAATATTGCGACCGTCACGAAAAACCGTACGTTTTGTACGCGAATAACTCAAATAATCCAAGATAGATTTACATGATTTCTTCCTCAATCGGTCGGAAATTTTACCGCGCTCCAATTCAATTGTCAAACATTATTCTCAAACAATAGTAAACTATTGAAAATAACGCAAATATAAGGTGATGTCTTATAATGTCATTTTGCAGAGTAAATTTACCAAATTTCCTATCACAGATTTCAAATCGAAGCAAGGAACGACTTGCATCATCTTCTTCTTCTTTGTGTTAGAGAGAGACTTCAACCAATCATGTCATTCGTCTCTCCATGTACGTCTCGCATGCAACTGAGAACGGTGTAAAACGAACACTTAGGAACATTTTGCCTCAGTCGTTTGGCAGCATTGAAGCTGAGCGGAGCTGGTCGCTGGTCGCAGGCAGCTGGTCGCAGGCAGCTGCTCCATTCGCCCGGCAGCGGAGCTGGTCGCAGAGGCAGCTGGTGGTCGCGTAGCAGCTGGTGGTGATATGTACCAAGGCTCTCCCAAACAGCGATCGTCGCGATGAGGTTAAATGGCGGATATGGGGGCGCAAAATCGCGTCGGTTTGTGCTAGCCGCCATCTTACCTCATCGTGGCAATTGTTTCGCTGCGACTTCGAAAACTCTGCTGTTTGGGGGAAAGCGTCCTTAGGGGCGAGCCGCAGTAGGTGGAAATAATCTGTCCTTGTGAGGACAATAAATTAAAATAAAAGAGTTGTTTATTAAAGAACTAATCTTAAATTTAGTTCGGTGCTCCAGTTTGAACAAGCGACACGTTCGGTCGTGTTTTTTGCTCGCGCTCTGAAAAGTTTTTTCGGTTTATCTCGTTCGCTCTTTCGTTTGGTGTGTGGTGCACTGTTCTCTCTCGCGTTGTGTGATACACAGTCCGACCCCGGTATGGGGAAGCCGCCGCGTGTTGACGTCGGCACAAGCTCAGCTGGGAAACGTTCCCGATTGAATTCACCCGATGATGTGCTGTCATCTAAAAAGCTGCTAGCTAACAATCGGTACGCCGTTCTAGAGAACTGCGATACACCGAAAATAGAGAAGAAGGAGAAATTGCCGCCGCTTTTTGTGAAGGGATTCCCAGAAGGCTTGCTCGACAGGGTGTACCACTACATCAACAAGGGCCTACGGTGCACAATCCAGCTCTGCTCGCAGGGCTATAAACTGATGGTTTCGGCACTTCCCCATTTCAACGCTGTCAAGGAAATCTTGAAGCAGATGAACGTGCAGTACTACACGCACGACATCGAAGCCGACAAACCCTTCAAGGTGGTTTTGCGTGGCCTCTCGGAGAAGAAGACGGAGGAACTGGCCGCCGAGTTAAAGGCCAATGGACTGAAACCGGTGCAAATCAACAAAATGCGTCGGCATGATATCTCGAGAAGCTACCGGGATCAGCTCTACCAGGTGCACTTCGAGAAGAACTCGACGTGCATGAAGGACCTTCAGAACGTCAGAGCGCTGTTTCACATCGTCGTGAAGTGGGACCGGTACCAACCTATTCACCGCGACGTAACTCAGTGCCAGAACTGCCTGATGTTCGGGCATGGCACCAAAAATTGCCACATGGCGAAGCGCTGCGTTGATTGCGGCAAACACCACGAAGCCGATGCTTGTGAACGGATGGAGGATGCCGAGCCAGTGTGTGCCAACTGCGGTGCGGCGCACAAAGCGACAAGCAGGGAATGCCCGAAGCGAGCCGAATTTATCGCCATTCGGAAAAAATCGTCAGCCAAAAACCAACCCGGCCATCGACGACGATCTGGTCCGCCACCGGCCCTCACGACCGAGAACTTTCCCGCTCTCCCAACACGACAAGTGCCACCAAACCGTCCGGTTCCCAGTCGGCCATCGGTTCAACATCGGTTCGCAGCTGCAGCAACCCAACCATCCCAAAGCGATCTTCCAGGACCGTCGTACTCCGGTGCAACATCTGGTGCGATCGATGATTCGATGCTTTCAACGGACGAAGTCGTCGCAATCCTGACCCAGGCCATCATCATCAAGCGATCCTGCAGGACACGCGGAGAACAAATCCAGGCGATGATTGCGTTCCTCAATGGACCGTGAAATCGTTAATATCGCAAATTGGAACGCTTGCTCGCTGAAGAGCAAAAACATCGAGTTTATTAACTTCCTCAACGACCGGTCCATTGACATCGCAATCATCACCGAGACGCATCTCAAGCCTGAGATCAACGTGTTCCTGCCAGATTTCCGCCTGATCAGACTCGATCGAACCAGTTCCTGCCTGCGTTAAAATCAGAGTGCAATCGTTTGAACAAGATCATTAAGGCCAGAATGGTGGATCTCAGAAACAATAACTTTGCCAACACAATCCGCGCCCTCCCAGATTGTGCTAAGCCGTTCTGGAAATTAACAAAAATTTTAAAAACCAAGCCTAGGCCCATTCCACAGTTGATCCCACAAGACAATAATGACTCTAAGGATCGTTTGATTACTCCCGCTGAGAAGGCTGCTGAGATAGGTCGACATTTTGTCAGCTCACACAATCTTGGACAGAACATCGTCAGTCCTCACGAAGCTGCCGTTAACGAGCATGCGAATAACATCCATCTATATCCCAATGATTTTTGGGAGGAACTAGAGATCACAGCTGACGAACTGTCGACCTATATCAAAACGTCGAAGAACATGAAGGCCCCAGGTTTCGACAAAATTTTGAATTTGGAACTCAAGCACTTGAGTTCCCAATTCTACGAACATCTAGCATTAATATTTAATCAATGCCTTAGACTTAGCTACTTCCCCTCGTGCTGGAAGTCAGCTAAAGTCATACCCATCCGGAAGCCTGGGAAAGATCCTTCATGTTCCAAGAGCTATCGACCCATCAGCCTCCTCTCGGGAGTATCAAAACTTTTCGAGAAAGCAATTTACCGTCGGCTCCTTGCATCTACCGACGAACTCAACATTCTGCTTGATGTACAGTTTGGCTTTCGACGCGGTCGATCAACGGTACATCAACTGAATCGAGTCACTAACATCCTCAGGCGAAACAAGTCTGTTTCGAAAACATCTGCCATGGCCCTTCTTGACGTGGAAAAGGCGTTTGACAACGTCTGGCATGATGGTCTGGTGTACAAGCTGCATCGGTTCAATCTTCCAGTCTTCCTGGTGAAGATGGTAAAAAGCTACTTATCAAACAGAACATTCAGTGTTTCGCTGCATGGTGCAGTTTCTGATGCGCAGGAGGTTTCCGCCGGTGTTCCGCAGGGAAGCATTCTAGGTCCACTTCTGTTTAACCTGTTCACCTCGGACATACCCCCACTCCCTGAAAACGGATCTCTGTCGCTGTTTGCCGATGATACCGCAGTCGTCCACAATGGTATGGTAGTGAGAGCGATCGCATCGAAACTGCAGCGAAGCCTGAATGTTCTGTTGAAGTATCTCACAGACTGGAAGATCTGCATCAATGCAGCGAAGACCCAGGTCATCCTCTTCCCACACTCGAAATCGCCCAGACTTGTTCCGGCTGAGGATGTTAAAATTCGTCTAAACGGCACAACGGTGGAATGGACCAATCCAGCCATCTATCTTGGCGTGACTCTAGATAGCAAGCTGAACTTCAGGGAACAGGTTGACAAGACTGTCACAAAATGTAACGTTCTGTTGAAGCTTATGTACCCCTTGCTACACCGAAAGTCTACATTGTGCCTGAAGAACAAGCTTGCTATATACAAACAGATCATTCTCCCGGTTATCGAGTACGGCATGCCGATCTGGGAGAGCTGCGCTAAAACACACCACCTGAAACTACAGCGGGTTCAAAACAAGTTTCTCAGGATAATCCTGAACACTCCTCCGCGGACGAGAAATACTGAGATCCACCGTCTGGCCAATATTAAAACACTCGAAGATCGTTTTAGTTAGACTATCAATAAGTACAAGACACGTTGCCACCTATCAGACCACCAAGTCATCCGGGACTTGGTACCCCACCCCTAGGTTTTTTTAAATTGTAGTCATTGTAGTTAGGTAGGTTATCAAATTTTATAATTCAAACCAACCAATCCCACTAAGGGATATTATGTAAATTAGTATAACCAAACAACGAATCATACCACTTAAGAAGAATACAAGAAGAACAAAGATGAAGAGCCCCTCTGGCTAAGCAATTACCCTGATAAAAATGAAATGTAAACATTGAATTGAAGATAAATAAAAACACATTTTACTACTACTAGTTCTGTGCTCGATGGAGGGCAAGCCGTCAGTAAAAATTTTAGCTGGTTAGCGCAATCCATAAATTGATAATCTGTCCTTTTGAGGACAACCAATCCAGTTCCGAGAGTTGTTTAAATATGATTTAAATTAATATTTCGTTCGGTTTGTACGCCATTTAATCTAGTGCCGATTTGTTTTTCACGACTGCAAAAACGCTACTGTTTGCGGTAGAGCTTCCATGGATGGCGAGCAGGACAATTCTCCGACGGTGAAAAAAATTTCCTAGCTGGTTGGCGCAACTCGCGATGAATCAAAAAATCAATTCAATTTCTAATTTAAGAGAGTTATTTCAATAAGAGTTAATCTAACATTTCGGTCGATTGACAGTCAAATTGGATTTTGCCAAGTCGTTACTAGGCAACAGTGTAATATGCAGCGGATCCATAAAATCAGTGAAAATAAATCAAAGCCCGGTTGCTTTGATTTATTTTCACCAAAAATTCTACCAGATACGAATCCATCTTTGCTACTTTCAATTTAATATTCTCAGCTTGAGAGTTTGTTTGATTGAGATTTTCATTTCAAATTGTCGATTGACAGCCAGTGGTATTAGCAAAACTTGTTTTCCCTTCGTCGCATACCTTAAACCACACAAATTCCCTATCCTGGATACCATTTTCGATGTCGAACATAATATTCCGAACCAAAATTCTCTGTAAATTCCAATTAGTAGTGTGTTATAAACAGTTGTTCTGTTTTGTTAACGATTCGCGTTGGATAGAGTCTAGGAAGAAAAACGTATTGAGAAACATAGTGAAAGTGAGAATGCCTAACCGATTTGATCCAGAACGCTTGCGCAGATTCAGGAAGCGCATAAAGAGCGAACATACGGGAAATCCTCCGAAACGACCATGCACCGATGCCGAGCGAGCTCGTAGTTATCGGGCGAAATTGAAAGCAGTAAGAAGTAATACGTTGCCAACAACTAGTTGGGACGCTGGAGAAGGTCCTTCAACTCGAGGTAGGAAATTGATATTTATTAAATTTAAATCAATTTGACAAAGTACATGTCATCATAGCAATTGAATATCTTTCTATGTTATCGCTCCCTGTTTTAATAAATTTCAACATAGTATTTATTGTATTCTGGTGATGACATGCGCCGCGTGCTTTTACATCATACGAACCTACAAATGATATCGATACAAATAATGCGCTGAACATATTTTAATGCGTGAATATTTTCTCAGGTGTTTAATTTATATTTATAAGAATTTATCATACATTAACCAACCTTTTCTCCCATACTCATTGCAAAGAATAATGATATTTTACAAAACTCACTCTCTTTCTTCTGTGAGATCTAATATATTTATATATATTTTGATTTACTTAACGTTTTAGCCATAATGGATTCACTATTTTACCTGATATTCACACAGGATCATGAATAATAATTTCACAAGAAAACCATACACCATATTCTAGGTACGAGTTTAACCTTATATTCCAAACTTTGGCCTAATGTATTCATCACTTAGTAAAATGTAGAAAATAAAAGTTTTCAATGGAAAAGTAAGAGTGAGCGGTTGTGTATATTTCGAAGGGTTTATTCATACCAGCACCTATATAACTAAATGAATATAGTGGGAATTTTAATGTTTTGAAATGGAATGGCCGATTGATCACTCGAGAAAGTCATTTAGATGTTATAAAGTAGCTTTATATTCCGTATAGTATACCGAATATAGCCGAATGCCCGAAGCGATAATATAAATAAATGCCCGGAGCGATGAAATAAACAAACTTTACTGAAATTCGTCCGAACAAGAATCCTTAATGATATCCATATCCATCGAAAGTTTTCGACTCAATAATGTTAGTTGGTGACTTTTCATGGTCCAGTACAGCAAACGCCTTGTTAAGCATGTCTTAGCAAAGGTATAAATAGTTGAATATCGTTTCTAGCTAAATTATTGTATGAGTTATAGTTAAAATTGTAATCGTACGCTACATAATCGACTGAGTCAAGGGACATGTACTCTATATACTTGTTTATAACCTTATAACAACTGCAAGATAATTTTTGTTATTTTCTGTTTCATAAAACTTCTTGAACTTTGAACATTTTTTGAGACGCTTACACATCTGAAAATGTTGCAATTGATTATTTTGTTTTCATAACAATCACCAAACCTGTCGGATATTTTCTGATAACGAATTTTATCGTTATTTGAATTCTAGAGTATTTCAATATTTATTATTACCCTTGAAATCCAGAATTGCTAAAATTGCATAAATTCCAAATCTTTGATTCTTTGAAGTTGAATTATGCAAAGGCATACTACAACTCAGATTGTATACAAATGATCCGAATGGTATGGTATTTAAATGGTGAATGTTGAAAAGGAGACAAGGCATCAGTCAAAATATATGTTTGTATGTACGTATTATAGAATTTCCTCCGCTGCCTGCCGTTACTGAAATCCCCCAAACGATGCAAAACATTGTTGATGGTTCCGGCGATGGTGAGAATTCCGAGATGCAGGCCATTCAGGCACAGTATGATACACGAATAAACATTTAGTAATGTTAAGCGATTATAATTATAAGAATGAGCAAAACTGTCATTAATTTAATAATTTTATATTCACTAACAGATCCTCAACTATCTTCTAGGCCTTAGAGATAGTCCATCGTAAAACGTGCAACCGTGACCGTGTCATCATTTAAACCAAAAGGTCCTTTTCAGGGCCATCAAAGAGTTATAAAGAGTGTACAAGAGAATTTTCCCACATACTGACTTCATAAAACCAAACGGCCTTTTTCAGGGCCACCAAATAATATCTCAAGAGCGTACAATATAATTTTCTTGCAAACTGGCTTCAAAACGCTGGTCTTATGTCCCATAAGAGCCGCACTCGTCATATTGTGACTTAAACTGCTTCTATCGGTAAGGGTAAGCGACCGTCACGAATAATTGACACCATTTTAACGCTAATAATAGCCACACAAAATTTCCCTGACATTATAATGCATCACTTGGTTTAACGTAGTCTACGTCAACCGGTCGTGTTTTTGTCAATTTTGAAGTCCAAAAACCACAATTTCTCCGACCAATGCAATCTACGTTGAAATTCTTTGTGTAATGAAAGCTTTCCATTGGTATTATTAAAAATTAGGCAACCAGCGCTGTCTGAGAGAATCTTGGGAGGTCGGGATTGGGCCAGGCTCCGCTATTTTGAGGAATTGGAGCTCAAATCTCAATGCTTTAGACTGCAAGCAAGGGTTTTCTCAGATTACCTTCAATTAAAACTCAGCATTTAATTAGATTATTTAATAATATTTATTTATCATAATTCATCAAAAAAAAATTACATAGCAAAATTCTTACAATTTAACGCACTTTTCTTCATCTGAAAACGAAAACCGTTTCACGATAATGTAATTTTCATTTTGTCACTTTAAGTAATGAAACGATTGTTTCGTAGAGATTTGTTTCACAGGAGTATAACGGTTCTTTATTTTCTTTTCCATTGCATTGTAATCTTTTTCCGAGAAAAACAAGTAATATATTTTGGAATCTACGTTAGAAACAGCCCAAGAGTAAAGTTCGTATGCAGTTGTAATATGATGGCCTTGTAAACTTGCTTTTGAAGCTTTTCGCTTTAGAACGCCTCTTAAAGCGTCACATGGCCCTTTTCCATGGCAAGTGGCAAAAAAGTTCCACTCTGCATTAAGACCGAAGTCCTTGTACATGTGGCACAAATTGAAAGCAGTCATCTTATTTCTGTATTGACTGCCTTCATTAGAAAAAAAAATGGATATTTTTCAGGTAAGGTAGCTTTTTTTTAATGAAATTCACACAATTTGGCCGAAAGGCAACATGGTTATGTTTAGTAAATTCTGCGATTGCTTTGAAGCTTGTAAACTTTAAAGTTTGTGCTTCATCCTTATAATATATGGCAAAAGGATAGATTGTGCATTGAGCGTTTGCCCAATGAAAACCTTGTATAGCGTCCAGAATAACAAAAAAATAATTTTCAGAGAAGTTAGCAATTATAATGCAGTCAGTTGCTTCCAAATTAATTTTAAGTTGTTTTAAGTAGTTACCTTGTTGCTGTGCAATAAAATTATGCGGAGATAATTCGCTTAATTTTTCTAAAAATGTTTCCACAAACTCCTATCTGCATTGAATTTAGATGACAACGATCTGTTTGCTTCTATTGTTTAAATTCTAAGGAATCGATGTTTTCAAGAAAATTTACTAGGTCATTCTCCATTGTCTGCGTATCCGGGCAATGATCACAGGTTTTCAACCAACATTTCTCTGTCAAGATACGTTTTAAAATGTCAACAGTCAAAATACGTATTTAAATGGTGAGGAATAAGTTTCTTAACCTTAAGGGTTTCAAACATTAATTTAACATTAACGCATACGCAGACAGTATGCGTTCCACTTGAACCATCCAGAATAAATTTTTTTGGGCGGCTTCTTTTTACTTCACTTAACATAAGTTGTTGGCTGATATTGACCAAACTGTTTGCTTGGCCTATTTTTCACTCAACTTGGTTTATCAATAAAATCGAAACAAAGTTCCTTATGGATCCGTGAAATAAAAACATCCCCAGTGAAATACCCATTCCTTCGAATATCCCGACCAAATTATCCAAAAGCAACCGTTCCGAAAATTGAACCACTGCTAATGGAGAACAATGTTTTCTCGCTCGACCCACCTCCGTTGCATCATCATAGTATGTGATTAAACTAATCGGAATTATCAATTGCTATTTTCATCTCCTTTGTTTCTTTTCAATGTTTGCATTGGATGTCACTTAAGTGATTTCGTGAATTTAAAAATCTCCCGACCAGACCTGTGGCTCTTTGGTAATTATGAATAATTTAGTGAAAATGTTCACGTTCACGTTGGGAAAATATTCACGCCTGTAAAAATAACATTTCTCTGTTTATGCATTACAAGGGGAAAATTCAACATTCCGGGTCTTGAAGAGCACTTGCCGTGCCGAAAGCTCGAAAGCTCTTGAGACACGCTTCTCGTTCAGCTTTCTCGCCAATACGGTGGAAACGGCGTGGAAAATCTGCCACGACTTGATCCCAACCACCCAACACCGGCAGACACGCCACTGCGGGGGCTTATATCCTTTGAAGTGGCAAAGCGACGTTCCGTGGGACACGCGGTAGAGTGGTAAGAATAAGAATAACCTCTTCGTACCCGAACGACTTTAGCTAGAGAAACAGATCTTCACCGGGGAGCCACTAGTAGGGATGATGCGACAAAGCCGGGTGCTCGGGACGAACAATATCATAATCCATTCGTTCAAGTGTTTTACGACAAAAATGTTTCGTAACGCTTGGCAAAGGTACTGAAGTGGCCACAACAGAGCGAGAGCAAAAAAAAAAATGGCACGAAGAAAATTTTCTCCCCGTTGAGCTCCTTCAACGTTTCAGGCCAAGGAAGGGCGAAGATAGTGTCTTCTTTCCTTGAAACGATGTCCGGAAAAATGCTCGTTACACCGTCAGTCGACGTCATCATACTAGTAGACAACCGTGGTGAAAAGTGCTGGAAAAGGTTTAAGTGCCATAACAGTTTTCCCTTTTTTTTTCTTCCACCCTTGCAAAGCGTCCCAAACAATAACAAAATATCATTATCACGTTCGGTGGTTTCACTTCGTTCGTAAAAACCATCAGCCCCACGCTACAGTCAGTCATCACACGGCGGTCGACCCACTTGAGAGGTGGAGCCACGGTGTAAATTGAATTCACAATAAATGATTCGAATAAAAAACAATTGAAAATTATACACAGCTTTCACTATAATGGTCCCGCAGCTAACCTGCATCATCGCTGCCGCTATCGTCGATTGGCCCGAAGTTGAATACATTCCGAATCGAGGCTATTGCAGCTCAGCCAACTTTGGACATTCAACGGGAAAACTTTTCCTACTTTCTGGCTGCGGCCCACCCACATCTTGCCTGCAGGCCAATCCGAAAGAATGGAAAAACTAAAAACACAACTTGAAAAAAAAATCGTTAAATGAATTGACTTTGACGGGGTCCAAATTGGAACGCTCCACCGTTATTATCATTATTATCGTCATTATTTTCCATTATTCTTCCACACCGCTCCGACGACGATCAGTGTTTCGTATAGCTCAAGGTGGTCTGAATTCTACGAAGGCACCAATCGGACCAACAACAGCCAGACAGATACCCATCTATACTTAGGTAGGTGAACGGCAATAGAAGATGATAAGCGAAGGAAATGGTTCGGAATGGTCTTTTGCTGGTATGCTACCGGGTTTGGCCATGGTTTGTGGTAGGGCATGGACTTGGCTCGGTCGTCGAAAGCTCAATCATGTCCGATTTAATATTTTATCAAAATAACAGCAGTAGCAGGAAATCTCAGCTATAAATTGGTGGTAAACAGAATGGCCCTGCAGACAGATGGATACGCGGAAGTCATGTTGATTCAGACGTGATATGATTCATAGTGTTAGGAATAGTGAAGTGTGGCCGTTTTGTTGGTCAATGGGCGCCGCCCTTTATCAATTAGTGCGGTGGATGACGTTGTCTCAAACGATGTTGATGTCTCAAACAGTCGTTGTTTTCCATGTTATTTACGAATTTTGGCTGTCTCTCAAGAGATTTTTATTAAGTTAAATTTGCTGAAAAATGATGAAAATAAGCGTCAGAGTTCGGAATAACTATATTTTTTCATAGAATGAAAAACACATGATCTGGAAATGCTACACACTTAGAATTATTTGCCGAGTCTCGGCTTTCTGAAACCGAGACCTGCACAGCCAACCTCTCGGTTTCGATCTCGGCTTTTTTATGTAATCTAATCTAATCTAATCTCACACAACGCAGCAAATTCTTGAAAGCATCCTGGAAAATTATGGTTTGTTGAACACATCATTTTTCTTGTCACCGGCCAGGTTAACTGCGTAGTATGCGCCGCTGAGAGGGTTCCAAGAAATAGAGCGATTCCAGAAAGATCTAAAATCGCTTTACTACTTTGAATCAAGGGAAGGAAGAAAGCGTGGACCTCTCGTACCAAACGCTTCTATGTAGAGTTAAACAGTGTGATAGTTTGTACTGTATCGTTGGGAGCATAGATGCTATAAAGATTAGTTTATGCTTCTTTTGCCTGTGGGTGAACTTTGGCATTTGAACCAAAAGCCTGGCAATAATTGCCAAGGTTATAGCGCCTTACCTCGCTCACTGAAATCGAGATTGAAATTTAAAATTTACATCATAATGCATTTAGTTGTTTTTTTTTTTGTTATTGTTATTGTTATTAATCAGCCCTCACCATGGCAGGCGCCTATCCATCGATCTGCACTTAAACAAAGTGAGAACCTACATAGCCTAAGCGTTCGTGCTTACTAATCCGTATAGCTCTTTCGTTTATAAGAATATTGAAAAGAGCGACGAAAGCAGCGTAATTGTTGGGGACAGGTTATTTTCATTGATAAATCAGAGTAGGTTTCATCGAATAATTAGATCCATTCTGTGCATCGGTGTGTTGAAATGCCTTAAGAGAATTGAGTGTGGTGAATATATACCTCGTATTATTCCGTGTAGATCATATGGGGGATGGACTCACACGAGGTCACTGTAGTCACCTCATTCGATTCACTGAGGCGTCTCAACTCATCCGAGGCGGAGAATAAACCTGAATCTATATATATATATATATATATATATATATATATATATATATATATATATATATATATATATATATATATATATATATATATATATATATATATATATATATATAAATATATATATATATATATATATATATATATATTTATATATATATATATATATATATATATATATATATATATATATAAATAGATAGATAAGTTTGAACTAAAAATCTCTAAACTTCAAAAAACAATGTTGAGTCAATGAACATTTTAAATTTATATCACAATTTAAAATGGTTTGGATAACGCGTTTTCAATTTTTCAAAATTGCGTCGGTTGATACTTATTCCTTCACAACTCCGTCTGACACAACTCCGCCAGATTATAAAACAAGTCAAATAAGCGAAATAAGCCAGATTTGAGCTCAAATAAGCCAGATTTGAAAATTGGTTCTGCGCCATGGTACTTCCCAGTCAAGTTTTTATGCGTCTTGTGGCTGAGAACCTCCGCTCGCATCCAACTGAGCTTATGGGACTGGAAATTAACACTTGGAGCAACATATACCTATACGAAGCGATCATTAATGAAAAACTGTTTTGTCAAATTAAAAATAGAATCTCTACTTTGCAACATGGATTCTTCAAAGGACGCTCAACTAATACAAATTTACTCGAATTCGTTAACTGTTCCCTGGTTGCAATGGACAATGGAAACCGTGTTGATGATTTACATACAGACTTTAGCAAGGCATTTGATCGCATTGATTTACCCATGCTTCTATTCAGACTGCAAAAATGGGTATTGAGCTAAATTTTCTTAAATGGCTCGAGTCTTATCTTACTGAACTACAACAAAAAGTCAGATTTAAAGGCAAGACTTCCAATCCTATTCGAGTTACTTCAGGAGTTCCTCGAGGCTCCCATCTCGGCCCTCTGTTGTTCATACTATTTGTAAACGATATTGCCCTCATTTCAAAAAACGTAAAGATTCTTGTTTATGCGGACGATTTAAAGATATTTTTAGAAATAAAAAACAAGGAAGATATAAGACTATTCATAAACGACGTACTCTTATTTTATAATTAGTTTTAAGAAAAAGCCTTTTGCAGCTAAACGTCCAAAAATGTAAATCAATATCATTTTGTAGAAAGCGGAATACATTAGACTGTACAATCTCTCTAGGAAACCAGGCAGTTGAAAAGTGCGGAAGAATTGAGGATTTAGGTGTTATTTTAGATAAGAAACTAACATTCATTAACCACTATAACACAATAATCAGTAAAGCAAGTAGCATGCTAGGATTTATGAAACGATTTAGTTACAGCTTTCATGACCCATACACAATAAAAACATTATACGTTGCATATGTGAGGTCATTACTTGAGTATCGTAGCGTAGTATGGTCACCATTTTCAGTCACGCACGAACAACGAATAGAATCAGTTCAAAAGCAATTTTTACTGTTTGCCCTTCGAAAACTAAAAAACTAAATTGAACAAGATTTCCTTTACATCTTATAAAGCTTGGTGTATGCTCATCAGTATCCAAACATTAAAAGAACGTCGAGAATTTGCAATAGTCTCAGTTGTAAACGATGTCGTTTCGCACCGTATTGATTCGGGAGAACTTTTATCAATACTTTATTTTTTTATACCAAGTCGATAACTACGAAATCGAAATGTTTTTACTACAAGCCACTATCGTACATTATGCTAAATTTGGACTTTTAAATCGGATGATGGCAATATACAATATCCATTGTGAAAACGTTGACTTTACAACGACAAAATATAAATTGAAGCAATACTTTATCAATCTTTATAACATTTTCTTCATTTATTATGATCTCTCCATGAAACAGGCTATTTAGGGATTTCCAGATCAACTTCGACCTTTTTTAATTCCCCATATTTTTATTGAAAAGTACCAACATGTCAATTGCAATAGAAGAATTTTCACTGATGGGTCGCGCATTGTTGGATCCACTGGCTTCGATGTCTACTATGAATACTCATCTGCAATCAATCAGCAATAAATTTCGCATTGGGGACAATCTCCGACATGCCCATATACCATTATTTAATCTTCTCGGATAGTCTTAGTTCTATTGAGACCCTCCGGTCGATGAAAAGAGTGAGGCACTCATCTTACTTTCTTTCAAAAATAAGGGAGCAGATGTGTGCGTTGGTCGAGAGATCATTTAGGATTACCTTTGTATGGGTTCCCTCACATTGCTCAATTCCAGGCAATGAGAAGGCGGACTCTCTTGCAAAAGTAAGCGCACAAGAAGGCGAGATTTTTGAAAGAAGAATTTCATATGATGAATTTTAGTTAGTCAAGTAATATTCTGGGTGGTAGTTACATTCCATTATTCCAAATGTCGAGATCGTGGTACAAAGGTTTCGATGTAAGTCGCGATTTCATTCGTGTGATGCCAAGAATTATTTCCAAGCACTACTCGCAAGACGCACATTTCTACAGAATTAACCTCGTCGATAACAATTTATGTAGGTGCGGAACCGGTTATGATGACATCGCTCACGCAGTATGGCATTGCCGAGTGATGACTCCGGAGTACGATGTTGAATGCGTAGTCTCTACATGCAAGTGATTTACGAATTCCTATGTTTATCTGATCTAAGAGTGTAACGTGATCGTTATCACACTAGCGTTGGTTTCAATTGTTCCGGAATTATCACGTTACATAATGGAATCGAATTATTGGTGTTCTGAAAGAACCATAGAGTAGTAAATATATTGCAAACATTACATCGGTCTTTTGATTTCATATGATAAGTGATATTATCAAATTAAGCGTTTTAATATGCGCTGTTAGCTTAAAGTTGCTCCTTGTTCTTGGTCAGCGTTCCAATATGATTTTCTTAGACAACTGTCAAAATACTAAAAAAATTGAAAAACTTGAACTGATTTCTTGACTGATTAAATATTAAGCATTAAGTATCCTACCTATCTCTTAATTTTTAATATTTAACTTTGTTCATTTGTACAGATTTTACGGACTTCTGTAAATCGATTGTTATATAAAACGAACATGCAATCGCTTCTGAACTTAGCAATCTTACTTCTCTAATTAAACTAACTAAATTTACCTTCAGTCAAAATATAACAGAATAAAAAACAATAGTAATTTCAATATTCAGAGTGTTTTTCAGTTTCCACAATATGGATATTTTTTAACCATTCATTGGAATTTAATTTAAGTTTTTTATTAAATAACTCTTTGAAAGTTCTGTGAGCAAATCATCAACCAAGCTTGTTTCAAAGTAGAATTTGAATGAGAATTCTGAGGATTATTTCATCAAAAACCTACTGAGAACTTCACGGAAGTTCGAAAGAAACATCCATGGGTAATTTGAGGTTAAACTTAAGATTTCGATAAACATTGATAGTATTCCAGGGCATCGAAATTCAATGGAAATTTTTTGAAGGTATGGCGAACGAATGTAAACAACTACACTATACAGTATACAAAATTTTCAGCCAATCCATCCTTTGAGTGCTGACATAGAGAATCTCAAATATGACAATTTTGTATTAAAAACTGTAGATGTATTCAATATTTCCGCCACAAATGTAAACTATGAACTATATCAGCCAAAAATAGAACTTTTTGATTGAAAATCAAATTCTTTAAAGCAATCTGAAGAATAAATGTAAGACAACTGCTATAATAAATGCGAAGTGAATGTTGATAATATTTGACACACAGGCCCATTATGCAGAGTATATCGACAACTAGTGGTACTGAAGTCAACCTTTTTGAAGAATTTACCTGATTATATGTTTACCTTACTTCTAAAACAACATTTTCGAAAATATTATCGTTAATGATTTCGTTAGCTTAGAATCTTTAAATCAATCTGGGGAGTCTTTATTCTACTCAATTGTTCGTACAAGAAAAAATAATATCGTGAATTCTAAAATGCGTCTTTTAACAAAACTCATAATTGTAAGTGAATAATAAAATTAAAATACGTGCAAATTAAAGTGTTTCAAATCTTATGTTTCAACATAACAGGCTCTACATTTCACTGTCGCTATTATTTTAGTTATCTTGAGGTTTTAATATTAATAAAATTGAATCATAAGGATTCAGAATTCAAAAGTGTTGGGAAGAGGGTATGCGCACTTTACTCCTTCAGAAATAGTTGCTCGTTTAAACTATTTCTTAATGAATTTAGTACAAAAACAATTTACACTGGGAAAAAACCCTATGTATACAATTCCGTAGAGATTATGAATAGTGCTTCATTTCAAATTAGAAATATATTTGAAAAAAATCCTGGGGGGGCCTACAGAATTCTGGGCACTCCCAGTAGTTACGCCAATGGTCATTTCATTTTCATTTTCATGCACAGAAGGAGGTCATAAGGCCAAGTCTCGAGCGATGAAAATAACTGTCCATACAGTACCAGGGGAGGAGTATAGATTTGGAATCACAGAATAATAACCACAGGGGTCAAGTGAATAGCTTAAGATACAGGATAGTAGGAGGCTGTTGAAAATAGGGGATAGTCAGAGAGAAGGAAATTCTCGTGAAAGATGGAAAATGGAACGAGAGATTGATGGCGTGAACATGAGAGAGACCAGCGTTTGATTGCTGAAACAAAAACGGAATAATAGTTTGGCGATTAGTACATTATTGCAATTGATAAGTTCAAGTATGAATGTGTTTTCATCTGTTTCTTTTCCTATTGGTTGTAGTTGTCATCCAACTTGCTTTTCAAGCTCATCCACTGATTGTTGATTACAATTTTGAAAGCATTTTCCACTTCTCAAGTGTCTTCATAAGTTCAATGATGCAGATTCAGCTTTCCTGTTGACTTCAGTATACCAAAATGAAACAGATATATACACCGTGTACAATATATTCTCATACAAAATAAAACTCTATTTATTTCAAATCGATAATCCAGATTTTATTGATAACTTTACCCATTATATTACAATATAATACTGATGAACTACAGCATATGTTTAGGAATAACACCGCCTTTAACCTTCTTGACCAGCTCCAGACGTTTTTCGAAACCGTCACAGGCGGCACGCACAACTTCCATCGGCATTTGGTTTAAAATTTGTTTGATTGCGGTTTTGAATTGGTTCATATTAGACGCCCTGTGGTCATCTACCTTCGCCAGCATGTATAACCATACTAAATAATTCAAAGGATTCAGATCTGGTGAACTGGTGAACATTCATTCTTGTCCAAAAAGTCGGTCAAATTTTCTAGGCGCCAGTCCTGAACGAGATTTGCAGTATGCGATGGTGCTCCGTCCTGCTGAAACACATAGTGATCATCTCCAAACACTTTTTGTGGCTCGACAACTTTCTCCAAAACTTCCGTTTTATAATATACAGCATTCACTTTAACGCCTTTTTCGATGAAAACCAGTGGTAATTTGCCTCGCTTGCAAATTCCTCCCCTAACCATCACAGACGCATTACTTTGGAACCGTGAAACATTCCTATCACTCTCTGGAACAGTTCTCGAAAAGAGAACCCACAATCTGTCGTTCTGGACACTGTGGGATTGTTGCAAGACGAATAACTTTTCGTCGGAAAAGATAAATTCTTACCCACCGTGCCGCGACAAAAGCAGACTGCTTGGAAGGTTCCGAAACTCCGTGAACCCTACGTTTCTTGAAAGCTTGGAATCCGAGATCATTTTGCAGTATATTGTGCATTGACGATCTCGAAACATTCAGATCTGCGGCCATTTTACGTACAGAGAGCTGTGATTTTCGTCAAATCCGTTCCCTGACCACTTTAACAACTCATGCAGTCCGCACCGTACGAGTACGACCGGATCTCTTTCGGTCATCCAACGAGCAGATGTCATGGTACCTTCGGATGTCTCGGTACACAAAATCCTGCTTTACTCCGAGGATTTTCAAATTTCTGAAAATAGCGCCCGGGCACTCACCTCTCAAAAACTTTTTTATCACCATAGCTCGAAACTCCTTAATCGCTGGTAAGAGATAAACACCAAATGAAAACAATCGGACATAACCTAAAAGCGTTTGTATAAACATAATGCAAAATTACACCAACACATACGTGAAGCATGTTGAGTAGTTGCACGACACCAATGCAATGAAAAAGTGTATGAGAATATATTTGAAACGGTAATGCGTACTGGCAAATCTGTCCCATCAGATTTCGGCAAACTTAGTTTTTGGTGAAAAACATAAATTTCAATTATATTTTAGTTACAAACAGTATAGTTACGTTGTAATAAAACTTATGTGAAAATAGTTGATACGCTCAATTACTTGGAGCAGTGGGAAATCAACGAAACATGTGAATGACTAAAGACATGTGGATGACTAAAGACCACTTTTCTCCTCTGCTATTTTTTTTTTGAGTGTGTCAACAAGCGTTGCAATGTTCTGGGAGTTCCCGTAATGTGCTGAAGGTGCCGATCTGATGACAGCCCAAATTGTTTTTTTTCTGCTGAGCCTGGAAACCAGGCAATGCATATTGGTCAGGTTGCCGGTTTCATATTTCTATAAGCTCAACTGTCAAAAGTGTGCCTCAGTGTTTAGTGTGTGAATTATCGTGGCCGGCACACTGTTTTAAGCGACTTACCCTTGCTAAATACTCGTTTTTTCCAATTTACAGTTTTTCTTCTCAAATGGGACTGACATGCGGGTACCGGCAGTTATGAAGAACGTTAAAGGATAAGTTCTTGCTGATACAAAAAGTCATCAAAAATCTTCCATGGGCTGTCGATTAACAGTGTAGAGTAACCATATGCAAGAAAGAAAAGTTGATATAACATGTGCATTAAAAAAATGCCGCTTTTTCATGGGTTTACCTTTACCCGCGCTGACAAAACTACCGCATGTATTATCATGGTAACCCATGAGTCAGCAGTGACAAAATTTGACAGCACTATCAGTCGAAATCTAACCATGATGGTAAAATCATTGAAGCAACGCCGTTCGAAGTGTGCGCGTTTAAAGCACGGTACCCCACCGCGCCGAAAACGGACATCGTGTGGCACTTTGTGGACGCCGGATACGCCCGTTCCGGCATTTACAACATCTTGGCACTATTAGACAACAATCAGAACATCGAAGAAAGCCCGGTTCCGGACGGCGGATGACCATGGTGACAAGAAGCTCCAAACGATGCTGAAGAGGAAGACCGAGGAAAAGTTGAGAATACATTTCAGGAAGCGGAAGTTGCGCCTACTGGCCTTCGGAGCGGCAGGCATGATGATGCAGAGGCAGCGGCTGAATAAGATAGTCAACTCGATTATCCCGGTGAATCACGACGTGGCGATGATGATGGACGACAAGACCTATTCCACCCTGGATGGCAACGACTGGCAGGTCACTCCGTATTTTACTTCCCCACGAAGGAAGAGAGCTCGCGGTGAAGTTCATCCCAGCAGATCAAGTTCCCAGAAGGTGCTGCTGTGGCTGACAATCAGCGAGAAGGGGATGTCAACGCCGCCTCTTGTTCGCTCCGGATTGGCCGTGAACGGGAAATTTATAGTACGAAATGCCTGCGGAAGTTGCGTCGTTCATAAAGGTGAAGACGTGTTGTTCTGGCCGGATGTGGCGTTGGCCCACTACTCCAAGCGATCGTTAGAGGAGATGGAGCGGCTGAATATCGATGTGGTACCTAAGTCGGCGAACCCGCCCAACATCCCTGAGCTGCGTCCCATCGAAATTTCGGAATGGCGTAGATCTACTCCAACAATTTTGTCAAATGAGGAGGAATTGATAAATAAAACGAAGTAAGAACTCCCCGCCACGGCGAACGTTCACAGTTAATTGCCCGAAGGCCGCTCGCAAGGGCGTAATTTTTTTTTTTTTGCAAATAAGCTTAAATAATTACCTTCTATGGAAAATTTATTAAATCCAATTATCTGTCATAGCTTTTTTTTTATCACCATCCGAAAAAAGTCCACTTTTTTAATGCAAACGTTAATTGAAGATACACGTGAGATGAGCCCTTTCTTTCTGGGACGGTCTTTATGCTTCTTCATCTACAGATGACGAACTGAAGAAAAAAATACTAAAAATTGCCTTGTTAACTAATCAAGCCGTATTTAAAATAAACTGTGATTGTTAGGAGCCCATAAACTCAAGCAATCAACATGATCCGATCCATCCTAATTCAAAATGCTTCGAATTTAACACCATCCTGACAATTGCCCCACAAGGTATCATAGCATAAATTTCGGTTAACGACGGATTTAAACTCCTCGTCCCAGGATACTTCCATTTCGTCGTGCAAGTGCATTTCAAATCTACATCTCCGAGAGGAGCAGTAAAACACATTTCACTGCAATAAAACAATCCCAAATTAGCACTCGAGAACGGAAGCACGTCATTGGCAATGAAAAGCCCATTTAAATCTGATCCTTTGACACCTCCACTTTTACGAGTATGTGTGGGTGTGAATTTTTATTACCTGTCACCATCGAACGCGCTGGTTGTGTGTTTTTCCGACTTTTCCTGCCACCGCCCGCTCGCCCCACTTGGCACTTGGAACGCACGACATCACGGCATCGTTTGAAAGTTGTTGTTTGACAATTTTACCCCATGGCATCATTCATACCTCATAAGGCCTGCTAAGCCGTGTCATCGCTTCTCGCGTAAGTACACAACTCCAACGAGCTCGAAGCCGGATGACGGCATGCCTTAAATCACACACACACACACACGCACAAACATCAGCAGCAGCAAGGCTATTAAAAGCTCTTTAAAAGAGATTATTCCGAACGACTTTTGCTGTTCAACATGAATAATATTTCATTGTCCCCCCCGCTCTCGTCCCCCGATTAGAAGAACCTGTTCCACGGAGCTGAGCTGGCAGGATCATCCATTGGTTTCGTGACTGGTTTTTGGGCTACGGAGGGTAGAGACCCATGTACATATTTCACTTTATGGGCATACCGATTCGGGAAGGTAGGTCTTTTCCAAGGCTTTTCCACCGCAAGCAATCGAAAACGGCAAAATCTCATCTCCATAAAAATGCTCAATATTCAGCCAATAAAGCTCCTATTTATTTAGGAATAAATCATGCGTCGACAATAAATCCAGGACCTCGAACGTGAGCTTCACTGCAGCCATTCGAGGAGAAGACGCATCTCGCCTGATTAACTGCCGTCGACGAGTATACCGTTATCGTCGTGGAAGAATTTCAGCATTCCCTTGAGCAGAGTTCATTTGAATTTGAATCATTAAAATAGTAGAGCTAAAATTAGTATCCATCGCGGCGGTGTTCCTTTGTCATCACCACTTTTTACAACTAACCATCAAAAAGCTCCTAATGACACGGAAATTGAAAACATCCAAAGCCCTGCAAAATTGCTACCTGGTTTCCGGCAGCGATGACAAGGTCTTCGCAATCAGATAAATCCCCACAGAGCCTGGCAAACACTGTGCACCGCCCCGCCCCGCTCCGCCCACTGATTCACGGGACGCCGGGTACATACCTCTCGAACAGAATTTTCACATCGTCAACATCAAAGGCTGAGCTGGTAAATTAAATTATGCAAATTAAGGATTTCGCACTCGGAGGCAGAAATTCAGCAGCCACCCTGGAAGAAAGACGACCGAAGAATGCTTCGCGGGATTTCCAGCAAACTCCAGGCGTGCGGTCGGGAATTGGATTCCCGTTTACCACATTAAGCAGCACGTTTCGCAAACCGAACTGTAATTTACTGTATACACGTTCGGTGGGGTTTACTTCCTTTTTTATTATGCGCCTCCTTGCTCTACTTCTGCAGCGGCTCCTTTCCTAGACGGGGAGTTCTGTTTGGCTTTTCAAAAAACGGGAAATTCATGTTGCTTTATTTGATTTTCCTCTGAATTCGGCTTAATCAGAGAGATGGGTTGCGTTGGGAGCGCATAATGGATTGTAGGAGAAAAAAAAGGACGGGTACTTCGGGATGAGCCGGATGAATTGGACGCTGTTTGATCGATCGAGTTACCGCCTGTCTTTTCAAAAAATGGCATTGGGACAGTTTGATGATGTGATGATTGTCACAATCGCGGTAATCTATCGATGGGTTCATATTCCGCGTTTACAATCATTGTCATTCACTAATTATGTGAAGCATATAAATTTTCATTACTTTTTGTGTGACTTACCTGCGCCCGTGTCACGCTTATAGTAAAACTAGCTACTAACCTACTGCTACAGGGTGCGGCAGAAAATAATGCGAAAATGTTCAAACTTTAGTATTGGGTTAATTCGTGTAGCTAGTGACTAATTTCTTTCGAAAGTGTATTTGTTTATGTTTACTTTCAAGTGCTGCATCCAAACATTCTATTTGTTTTATTGCAAATTCGTCAAAATGTTCGCGAAAGAAGTGATCACCAGTTTGTTGCTCGCCCAGAAGAAGCCGGAAGAGATTGCCAAGTTTCTAAGTTCAACAATCAGAAACTAACCACTCTGTTATCTTCGAAAACAATTTTTTTCCCACTCATTCCCTGTACTATCCTTTGTCATCTATCGCTTACACCGTTGACAGCCGTCGCCGTAGTCCAATCGGGTAACACTGCGGAAAACTATCCTGCGTCAGTGCGCCCAGCGGCAACATCATCCCCCCCGTAACACTGGCCACCGGTCCCAGTTTTACCACCATCTACGTCCAGGATAGCCAGTTTTGCGACGGGCCTACGCAACAATCCCCTCGCAGTTCTCTCGACAGCCTGACGGATTCTTCCGTCACCCCCTGGTACAACTTCCATCACCCGTCCTCTAATCCAACTATTCCTCTTGTCGTCCTCCGCAATCAGCTCCAGGTCACCGGTAGCGATTGCCTTCACTTCCCCGAACCATTTCGTTAGCCGGGTTAGGTTTGGCAGCATCTCTCAAATCCATCGCCTCCCAAAACAGTCAAGTTGATGGTTGATCATGTTCCAGGAGTTCTTCATAGCTAACGAACTATCGATCGGCTCTGCCACAGGTTGTCGAACGCCATTCGAGCTTCCTAGCAGGAAATGGTTTGGAGTCAATGCTTCGCTTTCCTCCGCGTCCAGAGGCAGGCAGGTACGTGAGTGGGCGACTGTTGACGATCGACTCTGCTTCGATTACCAACGTGTTCAGGGATTCATCGTCAAGCTTCCGGTCATTATTATCCGTGTGTATTTCGGTTGGAGCCGCACGACGACCCACGAAGCGACGAATGCCCTTAATGCAAGAATCCGTTGACAAACTTTGCACCACCTCGCCATGCACTGCTCGAACAGTGAGACAAGTAAACAGCGCTATCCACCTTTTTGCGGTGCTGCGGCCCACCTTCACCAACAAGGGTCCAAACAAATCCAGGCCAACATAGGTAAATGGTCTGGCAAAAAAAGCTAGGCGGGCGGGAGGAAGTGAAGCCATCTTCGGTACTTGAGGAACAGCTTTGCGTACTTTGCAAATGGTACATCCATTGACGATTCTCCGAACAACTGTTCTGAGTCGAGACACATGATACCGCTGCCGTATTTAATTTACTACGGTTTCCGAGTTGGCGTGCAGAAACTTTCGATGAAAGGCGTCCACGATCAGAAGCGTCACTCGATGATATCTGGGAAGGATCGTTGGAAATTTTGCGTCATTATCCACTTTTTCAGCTGCTTGTACTCGCCCGTCCGCTCTTAAAACTCCGAAATCGTCAACAAACGGCGTCAGTTGATACAATGCACAGTGCTTGCTCAGGCCTCGGTATGCACGATGAATTTTGGTTGCTTGACAGCATTGCTAGTTCTCCAGGATAAACCTGCCATTGTGCCATCCGAATCAAGGTGGTTTCTGCCTGTCGTAGCTCCTTTTGAGTGAGGTAATCAGTATTCTTCTCTTCACCGTAAATCTTCCGCTTTAGATTACCGATGCATATATGCCGTTGCTCGATGTAGGCGTTCCCATTTGGAGAAACGTTCGCAATTCACTACTGATAAGGGTACTGCAGTTTCAGCGTGAACGTCACAGACTCGTAACTCTTCCTCGACGTTCCTTTGGGGCATTTTCTGGTTCGGCCACTCTTCCTCGGGTTTCTGTAGAAATGATGGTCCTTGAAACCAGGCTCCTCCTACTTCCAGGAATGGGCCGCTTCCCCATTTGGTGGCATGATCTGCTGGATTCTGCTTTGGCGGTACCCACCGCCACTCGTTCACCTCAGTCTGCTCCAATATTTCGCCAACCCTGCAGAAAACATATTGTTTGTACAGCCGGGGATCTGCTCTCAACCAAGCCAGTACCGTCGATGAGTCTGACCACAAATATCGCTCCGTAACGTTCACTGTATTGGATTCCAGAATGAAGCGCATTAAGCGGGTCCCGAGCGTGGCAGCCTGCAACTCCTTTCGCGGTATTGATAGAGGTTTCAGCGGAGCCACCTTCGTTTTCGCTGTCACCAAAGCACATCGTGGCGTTCCGTCGTCGTTAATAACTCGAAAATATGCCACTGCTGCGTATGCCACTTCGCTTGCGACGATAGCTCTGCGTGGTGGCGTGCGGGAAATAGCATCGGGGGATCTTTATGGTCGATATTTGTTTTAGCAGGACCGTCCAGCTCCGCCAACGTTCCCAATGATCTTCGTTTATCTCTTGATCCCACTGTATCCCAGCGCGCCAAATATCTTGCAGCAGTATCTTTCCATGGACCATGAGAAAGCTTAACAGCCCAAGCGGATCGAAGAAGCTCATCAAGCATCGCAAGACTTGCCTTTTTGTAGGGCGATCATCACTGTACACGAATTGCTGTACATCGTTTTTGAGTTGGGCGCAATAGCTTAGAGCGTCTTCATCCGTCAGCCATAGCATGCCAAGCACTCGTCCGTATGCCGTGCTTTTGTCCAGAAATAGGTGTCGGCTGCTAGCATCCGTATCATCCCCCAAGCGCTGTTCCACGTATCTACTATTCGATTGCCAGTTTCGCAACTGGAAACCTCCTCTGCTATGGATCAGCTTTACTTGCTCCGCTATCTCAGCTGCTTCTGCTTCCGTGCCGAAACTGTCTAGGTAATCGTCGACGTAGTGATTAGATATGATTCCTTCAACGGCTCTCGGAAAATTGCCGGCGAATTCTGTGGCGTTTCTATTTTTTACATACTGCGCCGATGTTGGGGAGCAGGTAGCTCCGAATGTGGCCACATCCATGACGTAGACCTTCCGGTAGAGCTGTGGGATCCTTGCGAAACAGGAAACACAGCGAGTATCGATCCGTTCCACTTATCAAAATTTGATGGAACATCTCCTTAATATCGGCGGTGGTTGCCACTGCGTACTGACGGAGTCTTGACAACACGGCGGGTAACGACGTAAGTTGATCCGGGCCTTTGAGAAGCATTGAATTTAGAGAAATCCCGTTGACCCAGTCCCGATGCGGCGGCATCCCAGATGAGACGTATCTTCTCTGGTTTCTTCGGATTCGTCACCGCTCCAAGTGGTAAGTACCGGACCCGTTTGGGATTCGCTGTCTTCAGTTCGTCCTTACTGGCTCGGTGTGCGTAGCCCTTCAGCTCGTATTCTCCTATCGGCCGGTGAATATTTTCCTTCAACAACGGATTCCTCTCCATCCAACGCTTCAGGCATTCCAGTCTTCATAAAGCAATTCCGTAGCTATCAGGAAGTTCAATTTCATCGTACTTCCACAACAATCCGGTCTCAAATCGATCGCCAACGCGTACAGTGGTCTTCTCAAGAATTTGCTGGGCTTTTCTATCTTCGCCAGGGAGCAACCACAGCCGCGTGAGTCGTCGTGCCAGCCTGGATCGAGTGACGCGTTGGGTGAGCCGTCATTCATCGGAAGGTGCTGTAGGAGGAATTTTCGCTGGGGAAGTGCTTGACGGAGTAGTGCTCACTGAGGGAGTGACCTCTGGAGGAACGTTTGAAGTAGGAGCATCATCGGCTATGGAGCAAGGTGCGCTATCGACAGCGATGGGAAAAAATTCAACCCAGCAGAGACAACAAAGTCATCCACCAGCGGTCGACAACACATCAAAGTGATCCAGCAGAGCAGTACAGGCGCAATTCCGAAAACCGATCCGAAGATTTCCGAACTGTTCGTAGAAGGTAACATGAGACATCGGTCCGGTATCCCTATCCCCTCTGCACCCCCCGTAATGCCATCAGGTCAGCCACCACATAACCATACGGTTGATGCAAATGTTGCTCAACCGAGCCTAAATTTATGTCAAGAGATGCTAGAGAATTTAGGGCCAATAAGTCCTCTTTAACTAGCTCAAACAAACTTACTTGGGAGTAAGCCTGTTACACAAGGCTATCATGCTCCAACCGTTCCTCTCCCTTCACTTTTGGAGAGGCATCAAACTCAATGGGCCTCAAGGGCGGATCATAATCCCAACCTTAACGAGATGCAGCCAAATGCTCCCACTATTCCCGGCAACCAGTATGCCGACGACCAGTGGTAGAGTGCCATTTGGCAACAGTTTACCGCATAAAAAGTCCCTGCAGGATGGTCCTGAGCGGAAGTTCCGAGAGATTGCTTTCTTGTTGAAGAAGAAAATGATAATCCTGTTTCCGACGAAAAGCTTTTCAGCATCGATGCTGTGGCCAACAGCCGCACGAACCGGTTCATTTCACCACAGAAAATGGAGAACGATCCGGAAAAGGTGAAATTCAAATTTCAAACCAAACATTCGGCTGGTGTCATGATGTTTGGCGTGGTGGCGTCCAACGGTTTGAAGATGCCGCCTGTTTTCATTGATGCTGGAGTTAAAATCAATACCGAATATATATCGGTATTTCAAAGGACCAAGTGCTTCCCTAGGTAAAGGTCAACTTATCCGAGGACCAAAACGTTGTCCTACAGCAGGATGGAGCGCCGTGTCACACGTCCAATCGAACCCAACAATGGTTGAACGATAACATGAAGTTTTGGCCGAAGGATTTGTGGCCCCCTAGCAGTCCAGATCTTAATCCGTTGGATTAAGCACCAGCCTGCAAAACAGCACACCCTAGTGTGAAAACCCTGAAGTAACACGCACATGACAGTCAATGTCAGAGGACTACGTCCGAAAGGCATGCTCTGGCTTCCGGCGTCAGCTCGAGGATGTTAGTGATAAAAATGGAGAACACATTGAATATATTTATTTACAAGCACTTTATAAAGATAACTGCACTCGAAAATGTCGATAATATTGCTTGAATTAGTTGCAAATGGGATTTGAAAAAAATAGAACAAATTTTCGCATTATTTTCTGCCGCACCCTGTACTTCTCAAATCTATCACAAATCCCAACCCAGCTAGAGAGTATTGATTTTTCGTAAAGTTCTCGCAGTCGACGCTTCCTTGGCAATCAAATGGCACCAGTTGTGTTTTATTGACTGTTTACGAATATTTTCCTGCCTCTAAACTGTTTGTTCGCAACGAGTCAAATCGTCAACGACGTCTATCGCTTCTTTGCCTCGGAACAGATTTATTCCTGCTTCGATTGCTTTCATTCGGTTCTGCTCACTTTTTTTTACCGCTTCAATAAAATTTGCATTATTGAACCAAAACGTACGGTCGTAAATTTATCATCATAAATAAGATTGACTGCCTTCGTTCTGATTCGTCAATAAAGGCCCTTCGCTACAAATTTATTTTTGCATTATACTTACATAATTTCTCGTGATACTGTTATGGTTATTACCTGAAACGGAATTGAAAAAAAATAACAATCTTAGTGAGTTCATTTTGTGATAAAATTTGTTAGAGATTTCAATTCAAAGCAAGGTAAAAATTCTTATAACAGCACTACATTCACGGCGTAAGGTTCGCACAGTTGCTTATACAACACCACGAGTATCAGCCGCCATAGAACCTTTAACCCTAGTTAAAAGGATTTTGCACAAGATCTCGCCTTCCATCCACTGCGAGAAACACAAACAAAAAGCAAAAATCAACAAAAGTCGCCCCCTGGTTCGCTCTTGCTCGAGAAACACTCAACCACTTTTATTAATTTAATTAAGACTCTGAGCTTGGATGCCAAAGTGGAAGCATTCCCGGCCACAAACCAGACTTTATCTTCTGGATGCCGTTCTGGATTATGAGCTAGAGACTGGACAGAACAGGGAATCACTAGTGCTGTTGCGATGCTTTATGCCCCGGGAGATGGAATGTTTGCAGTTGATGAACTTCTCAAGTTGTGAACTAATGTTGAGATCAAGTTTTCATGGTTGGCTGAACAATTGACAATAGATTTTTTTCTGTCAATTTCGTTTATTAAGAAGGTTCAATCACCTGAGCAGATGTCACTTAGTTTAGTAGGACTTGTCTCGATAACTCACGGTTCATTCGAAGTTAGAATGGGTGACATACTTTAGGGAGTTATTAGACAAGACACATGGAAATGGAATCACAGAGTGTTGGCCAGCACGTTTGCGGTGTGCGATGTGGTCCGGACTCTCTTGTTGTGATCTCAAGTGGTAACAATTGGGCTACGATAAGACTCCTAAAAAACAGAATCGTATACATTATGTAAAAGAAGTTTATCCACCCCTATCGACAAATCGCAATTTTAATTCCCTTCAGAGGGCGTTAGTAATCGCCAATGTGAACCATTTTCTATGAGCTTCACTCCTTGAATGACGGCTGTCAGAATTTCAGCCATTTCTGTCCTCGCATGCATTAGTGTCAACAGTGAGAAGAGACCGATCAGCATTGATTTTCATAAATGGAAAAATCTGAGTTTCATATGTGTACATATGTTAATCATACTGATTCTAATTAAGAAAAAATATAAACAAGTTAACGCTCTCCACTAGTACACCCACATATACACGTCAACAAAACTTTTAAAAGGGCCTATGCTGCTTTAAAAACATCACTGTTTCTGTTGTCGCTCATATACTAAAGGGCGAACACGAAATTATTGCGACACCGAAAATGCCATGCCAATTTTCTTATAATGTTTAGAATCAAATCAAAATTTTAGGGTAGTTTTATACATATATTTACTTCAAAAATCAAAAGAAAAGTTAATCGATGGAGCCTTGAGTGTAAAATTGAACGCATTTTCGCTTGATGCCCTCCATCAAAGTCTTTACAGTGTCATCCGGTACCAGTTTCTCAAGTTTTTTCCATTTTCTTAACATGCTACTTCTCGTCTTTGACTGTCTTCTTGCTCTTCCGAAGTTCCCGCTTCATCATTGCCCAGTACTGCTCCACCGGGCGCAGCTCCGGACAGTTTGGCGGATTCATGTCCTTTGGAACAAAATGGACAGAATTGGCCTCATACCACTCCAGGACACTTCTAGACATGATGCCAAATCTGGCCAAAATAGCGGAGCTTCGTCGTGCTGCTGCAAAAACGGCAAAAGGCGCTTCTCGAGGCACTCAGATTAGTAGATCTCGCCATTTAATGTGCTCTTTGTCACGAAAGGCTCACTCCTCAGTCCGCAAGAGCAGATGGCCTGCCAAATGAGATATTTGGAGGCGAACTTCGACATTTTCTTCTTCTTAAATTTGTCTTCCACATAGAACTTGCTCTTGCCGGTGAAAAACTCCAACACCGGAATTTGCTTTAAATCGGGTTTTATATACGTTTCGTCGTCCATCACACAGCAGCCATATTTTGTCAGCATCTTCTCGTAGAGCTTCCGTGCCCGAGTTTTAGCCGTCGATTGTTGGCGTTCATCGCGGTTTGGGAAGTTCTGTACCTTGTATGTATGTAGTCCAGCTCTCTTCTTTGCATTCTGGACGTAGCTCTGCGACATGCCGATCTTTTTAGCCAAATCACGGCTTGAGTCGTTGAGATTTGCTTTAATCATCCGCTTCACCTTTCCCTCCGTCTTTTTGTTCTCCAGTCCCGGTTTTCTTCCAGCTCCTTTGCCGTGGTCCAACGTCAACCGCTCCTGGAACCGCTTAAACACTCTGGAAACGGTTGCATGGTGAATGTTCAACATTTTTCCCAACTGCCGGTGCAACAGGTCAGGAACTTCCAGGTGTTTGGAAAGAATTTGTTCTCTCGACTCGCGTTGGTTCACCTCCATTTTCGTTCAATCGAAAAACACGACTTCGAGTTTAGCAGCATGTAAACAATACACATCAATGAGAAAGTGTGCAAAATTTGGATGATTTTTACCCAATGGTAAAAAAGTTATGCCCTGTTGAATGTGTCGCAATAATTTCGTGTTCGCCCTTTAGTACACAAAAAAGGTAGCTTTATCAATCTTCAAGAAAATTTCAATGCGCCGTATGAAAATAAAGCAACTGAGAATACCCACCAGATTGTATTTCGAGGGCAACTTTGGAACTTTGGTATCAATGTAAAATAATGGCGTAACTGTTTTATTCAGACTTTTAAGAGCTGGAACGGCCACCACAATCAATCTCGCTATCAGGAAGCGATTAAAGGATTTGACATTTGGCTTGTGTCGGCTAGTAAGTAGCCGACCGAATGAACACACTTAGAAAATTTTACAGTATTCGGTAATTTTTTACCGAACTTTCAACAGCTGAACAGTTCGGTAATCCAATTTAACGGACTTCGGTAAAGTTTGACAAGTTCCGGTAATTTTTACCGGAATACTGTAAAATTTCACTGAAACCCGGTAAATTCGATTACCGAACGTTCAGCTGTTGAAAGTTCGGTAAAAATTACCGAATACTGTAAACTTTTCTAAGTGTGAAACAAGACAAACGATTTGCTGCCTACCAGAAATTGCCTACCAGAATCCTTCAATATCTCGTAGCGAAAACTGTGTCAGAAATCACATCTTTGTAACAGATTTGGAGCATAAAAGTTGTATTGACCTTTTTAGTCATAGCTAAAAAGGAACTAAATTGGTTTTGTTTGTTGCATTGTTTTCCCAAGTTCCTCTAAGCTTTTTTCGTTGTTTTGATTCTCGACTCGCTTTGACAGGCAGTGATAGCCATATATCGGCTCGTTTTGACATTTACATGTCAAATCGTATCTGTTTCTGCCTCCCAGGTGCCGATGTCTCCGCCGCTTTTATTCATCTTACATCAAAGAGTAAGTGCAATGAATATTAGTGACGCTTACTGCACGCACACTGGCGTCTTGCAGATACAGTGCAAGCACCCTTTTGTTTTCCTTAAAATTCTAATACATTCAAACAATATCCACATCAATTCGTATTCTTCAATACCATCTATCACAATTTTGATGTTTCAGTCGGATTCAATCTGACACATCTGTCAGTAAGAACTTCGACTACAATGAGGTGTATACAGGTGGCGAAGAGCATGGTGTTTGTTGGTATTAGTAACGAAAAATGGGTAAACAACCCATGATTTCGGGTAGTGACGTAAAACTCCAAAAACAAGCGAATGATAACAAAGCAAGTTAAGTTTTTGTCCGCATCCTTTTAGTGCACAAAAAGGCATTTTTCAGCCGGAACCTTTCAAAAAGTATACATTGGTATACCGAAAATAAAGATTCCACCATGTGATTTACTGCTGTTGTAAAATATTGTTTTTGGAGATCTACGTCACGCATGTTTACAAAATACCGGCTGTACATCATCTCACAAACACAATGACAGTATTTTGCATAACACTAATACAACTTAATCACTTCTTCGCCACCTGTATAGACCTCATTGTTTCGACTAGACCCTTAAAAAAAATTCTCACATGAAGTAGACCATTTGACAGCACTTTAATGGGACTTTTCAGGCAACCTAGTATGGTGCGATCAATAAAACGATAGCAAAAAAAAATAGGTATAAAAAGTATATCCACCTGAATATAGTCAAGAATATTTAAGAGTGTATTACGTGGTACCTGTCACTTTGTAGAACGTTATACGGCCATGGTTACGGATACGGTTGATGGATGATCGCAGCAAGCCATGCTTTGAAACTGAGGTGTTTTGTTTTTGCTGCGTCGTTTTCGCGAAAGAAAAAATAAAAAAATAATTTGTAATTTAACTTAAATTAACAGTGAAATCATAAAATCTTCTCGTGATTTGGGAAAGACGTAGTGAATACAATTGATTCCCTCAGAAAATGTGTGATTGTCGGTAGTATTTCCATGTTGTTTGGTTTTTTGTGCTTTGCTCCCGCATCCGGCAGAAGAGTTACATCAGCTTGGTTTTGTTTAATAGTAGAAAGTATTGTGACATCCGGACATAAATGATTAAGTTTGAGTGTTTTTCCACTTTGTCACGAGTGAATCGATGATTATTAGCAGTTTTATATAGAGTCACATCATAGCGGGGGTTTTGATTATTAGCAGAGTATGGAGTGGTTGTTTTCTGCAACGAAACTGATTTATACTTTTTATGAAGCTACCTTCGTAATAAATGCCAAACGCGCAACTGTCAAACGCACGAACCATTGGGTCCTACTCTGAACTGACCAATCCGATGCCAAGTGACGGGATGGTCCAATAACTATGGCAAACGTTCTTCCAAAACGATTCTAAGAATTTTGACACCCAGGGTTCAATTCAAATAATTTTTTGGCCATCCGTCGCCTCATTGGAACCTGCTCCGGGCTAACTGTTCCTGAATCAAGTCACCGGATAGTCATATGGAAATCACACACATTCCTGTGTATTCATTCCACAGTTGAAACATTTATAAGTATAACATTTTCGGAATATGGTTCCGGATATCCGGGTTTTACGGAGACGGATTATGTCCATCATTCGTAAAAAGTGGTTGAGTTCCTGAATCCAAAACTGTCAAAATATTCTAAATCGGCTGGATATTTTCTTAGTTATGGTCATTTTAGTTCCGTGGGTAAAAACGTTCCCTATCGACCTTTTACGTAATAAAAAAATCAAAAGTTTCTCCTCGTGCTACCCTAGCTATGTCTTCATTATTTCACTCGAGGATGACAAGTTTTAACAAGATATGAGATGTAACAAAGTTTCAATACCGTACTATGAAAACCATATGAAATATCATGTTTTGAAATCGAAACAGGCAACTTTGTTTCCTGTTGGACACATAATAGTTAAGGAAGCGGTCATGGGTGAGATAAATCTGATTTTAACTGATTAAAATTAACCTAATTTTTAAATAATACTAAATTCGTGCCTGGTTTCTAAATTTAGCATTTCCAAATCTGGAAGTATGTTGCAGTGCCCTTATCCAAATGATATCGATAATGTTTACAAGTGGGGCTTATTGTATGTGAAAGTAGCCTCGGAATGGGCGTGACTCTCCACACATTCTGAAATGTGGTTGCTGGATCTGCATTAGAGCTATCACTTTCTAGCTCTAGGATTAAAGCTGCTTCCAATGGTCACTTGAGGGATTGGTGTAAACAGATTTCTTCCATAACACAATTGCCGGCCAATGAGTGTTAGATTGTACACAAAAACACAGACACACACACACACACACACACACACACACACACACACACACACACACACACACACACACACACACATCGCGGCGTTGAAAACTGAGCGTAATAGTGGAAAGCTGAACAGGATGTTCCGACTCATGGCCATGCGAGTCGCGAGCGCCTACAGAACAATTTCGTCGGAAGCAGTATGCGTTATCGCTGGCATGATGCGCCCATTTGTATCACCCTAGTCGAAGACGTCGAATGTTATCAGCGGAAGGATATCAGGAATGCAAGGAGAATCGTCAGACCGGACTCGTTGGCTAAGTGGCAGCAAGAGTGGGACAATGCGGTGAAAGGAAGGTGGACTCACCGGCTCATCTCAAATGTGTCAGTTTGGGTAAATAGGAAGCATGGAGAGGTGAACTTCTATCTGACGCAGTTCCTCTCCGGACACGGCTGCTTCCGGAAGTATCTGCATCGGTTTGGTCACGCTTCTTCACCTTTTTGCCCAGAATGCGTGAACCTGGAGGAGACACCAAAGCATGTCGTCTTCGAATGCCCTAGGTTCGAAGAAGTGCGCAGGGATATGCGCGGCGTGACAGTCGACAATGTTGTCGAAAAGATGTGCCTTGACGAAGACACATGGAACGTTGTTGATAGGGCAGTATCAAAGATTCTGTCCGAGCTGCAGAGAAAATGGCGAGGTGACCAACGATCCAGCGTCACTGGCTAGAGCCACTGTAAGACTGATCGGTTCTGAAGGAATTCTTGCGTCGGGGACCTCCATGTCGGAGTAGGCTAGATCCACCGCCGGGGACTAGTTGCGTAGAACGCGTCGTGCACCCGTTTCGGGTCGTCGGGGCACCAGCGAACCGGACGCTAGGCTCCACCGGAATTGCTGGTCTGACTTCGGCACCCTACCGGTCGGTTGGAGTAAGCAGCAATAGCAAAAGCTTTCGGGGGATGTTCCGCCGCCAGGGAACTCTTCGTCGGCGTAGGGTAAATCCACCGTCGCGGACTACTCGAGTCGTGTCATGAGGTAGGAGCTAAATGGCTCAGAAAATGGGAGCTAAATGGCTCAACGTTGTTCGGTTTCGGGAGAACTTCCACTGCCGGGGAATCCTCCGTCGGAGTAGGGTACACCCACCATCGGGGGCTACTCGAGTCGATTGCGTCGAGGTGTGGGAGCTGAATGGCTCAGGGAGTGGAAGCTAAATAGCTCGACCAAAGTAGGGGGAGCTAAAACAGCTAAGAAAGGAGCAAGTTGAGAGTAGAGCAGAGGTCTCGGCAATGCCGATAAAAATAATAATTAAGAAGCGAGAGTCCCACGATGGTGACCGTGAAGGAGAGCACGTCAAGACGGTCGGCTACTTCACATCGATACACGTCTCGATGGGAACATGAAATAAGAGAAGCGCACGAGCACAGCCGCCCCCCGAAGTAGTCGCTTCACTGTGGTCCCGGGGGGAGAACGCAAACGGAAAATAAGGATTGTTTTAAGTGGCTAGGCACGAAAGCGAGTCCCTTCATTTGGCCAGGATTTGGAAGCATTTTAAACTTTATAAAACACACACACACACACACACACACACACACACACACACACACACACACACACAACTGGGAGGCCATCGCCACAGCGCTGCATGGTATGCGGGTCCCCCACTACTTGTGTAGAATCCTTAAGAGTTACTTCCAAAACCGGATTCTGGTCTACGAAACGAACTCGGGGCAGAAGTCGATTAGGTTACGGCGGGCGTTCCTCAGGCGCTCCATACTCGGCCCAACGCTCCATAATGTACAGCGGAGTCCTAAACTGAAGCTGCCCAAGGGCGCGAAGTCTATGGGTTCGCGGATGATGTCGTCCTCACGATAACCGGAGAGTCGCTGTAAGAAGTAGAAATGCTGGTGGCGGAGTCGACAGACGCAGTTGAAAACTGGATGAATGCAGTCAAGTTGCAGCTTGCTCACCACAAAACGGAAGTGATACTGGTCAGCAACTGCCGAAAGATCCAGTGGATGCAGATTACCGCTGGAGGGCACGTCATACCATCCGTGCGGGCTTTAAGACATCTAGAGTTATGATCGATGACCGGTTGAATTTCAACACCCATGTAGACTATTCCTGCGAAAAGGCGACTCAAATGGTCAGTGCGCTTGCAAGGATTATGCCGAACGTCAGTGGTCCGAAAGGCAGCAGTAGGCGACTTCTGGCGGCCGTATCATCCTCGATACTGCGGTACGGCGTTCCAGCATGGAGAGTCAGCGCTCAAAACGAAACGTAACCGCAGGAAGTTGAACAGCGTGTTTCGTCTGATGGCAATCAGAGTCGCGAGTGCGTACAAAACCATCTTGTCGGAGGCAGTTTGCGTTATCGCCGGGATGATTCCAATCTGCGTAACCCTAGCAGAGGATATCGAATCGCTATCAACGGAGAGGAACCAGTAATGTGAGGAAGACGGCGAGGCTAGACTCCATGGTCAAATGGCAGCAGGAGTGGGACAACGCGGAGAATGGAAGGTGGACCCACCGGCTCATCCCCAATGAGGTGAACCTTTATCTCACACAGTTCCTGTCCGGGCACGGATATTTTCGCCAATACCCGCACCGGTGTGGTCATGCGTCGTCACCTTTCTGCCCGGCGTGTGCCAACGTAGAGGAGACTCCAGAGCACGTGGTGTTCGACTGTCCGAGGTGTACGGAATTGCGAAAGGGAATGCCTGCCCCAAGGCCGGATAATATCGCAGAGCGAATGTACAACGAGGAAGAAACGTGAAACGCGGTAAGCAGAGTCGTGACGCAAATACTCGTCGGAGCTACAGCGTAAATGGAGACGGGATCAGCAAACAAGCGCCGGAGTATCCAGCGCAGTGAGCAGTGTTCGGCTTCGGGTCGTCGGGGCGCCGGTGAACCGGAAGTCTTCTGCCAACCGGAATCGTCGGGCCGACCTCGGCACTCGAACAGCCAGCCTGCTGAAGAAAGAATAGCTTCGGGTATGTAGGGCACCGCCAGTGCGGACGTCATCCACCACCGGAACTGTCGGACCACCTCTGCAACCCGAAGACGAAGTCGGCGCAATGCTCATTAGCGTCCCCTGCGATAACCGCCGGTAGTCGGGG
>JASCZW010005170.1:0-81891 GCA_034211315.2 Aedes japonicus
TGTCGTCAAACTTCCATTGCCGTGCGCAGAGTTAAGTTGACCACAAATGAGCTTAATATAGACTAACGACTCACTTATATTTATTTATAGTCGTCAATCAGTAGTAGAATATTTTCACTAAGCAAAATTCTTAACATCTATATTTATTTCATTTTTTCTAGTTTTACTATTGCTTTGAATGCCTCAAATTTTTTTCCGGTATTTCTGTCAATGGTTACGTCAATTATTTCACAGTATGTATAATAGCATCATTCTATTTAAAAGCCCATTTCGGGGATCACTCTTTGGTTGTTGATATAAAACAACACTGAAAAAAATAACTAATCTTAACAGGCGCGTAAAATTTCCCTTCGTTTAGTTCCATAACAAAGGACGCGAAAACAACGAAATTGTTTGCAATCTTTCATGCGCCATACAATAATGTTTGCCATCTTTCATACAACAGACTAGATTCAGGCTTTATCTGGCTTATATTTACATGAAATATCCCATTATTTTCTGCCAAATCTAGCATTCCTTTCATGTGCTTTACACAGAAAAAAATAATTAATTTTAAAAAGCGTGTTAAAATTTCCCTTCGTTTAATTTCAAGCCAAAGGAGGCGAAAACAACGAAATTGTCTGCAATTTCTCATGCGTCACACAACAATGTTTGCACGAAATATCCCATTATTCTCTGCTAAATCTAGCATTCCCTTTATGTGTATTAGATAACGCATAAAATTCAATGTTTCTTTTTATCTGTGTAGATAACGCTGATAACGCAGCGACTGGATTTGGTATAAGGCGAATGATGCCGATTTCGAACCGAAAGAGCGGAACCCCCCAAACACTCCGGAATTGCATCCGATAGAAAAATACTGGGTTATCATGAAGGAGCAACTTCTAAAATGATCTGAAGTGGTGAAGAATGTAAAATGAAGAAAGCATGGGTTAATATGCAGAAAACTGTCGATTCTGAGGTCGTGCAGAACATTGTGACTGGAGTTAAGGCCAAGGTTCGCGAATTTGTATATTAAGGCAAAATAAATCAAATGAGTGATGCCAAAACTAATTTTAATTGTTTATTTTGATACCTTAAAACTTGGTAATAACCGGATGAAAACTCGAATTTTGAGAATTAATGTTCAATCAATTCATGATGCTTGCAACCTACTAATGACATGATACATGCAAACACGATTCTCAGGATCCTCTCGTACTGGCTGCGTTTGCATTAGATTAGATTAGATAATATTAGTAATGCGTATACAAGTTATTAATAAGTGAATAGATAAGTTAACAAATATACCTCCGATCCACGGTTTTCACGTCTGCTGTATCACAGTTTCACATATAGTTACAAAAATGAAATAAATATAAAATATCCAACAATAAAAATACATTAGGACACATTACCGCTCGTTTTCCTGATCACTGCTCCCACTTATTGAATGCATAAGAGCACATTGGTCTCGGTCCGAAGATTCGACACTGTTATGCGACAGCCTTTCAATACTTCACTTAGGAAGCGGATAATCTTCGAACGTCACCAGATTTTGAAACCCTCATTGCTTGCTCTCGCCATTGAATCTATACCGTTAATGCCTTAATATCCTTCTTCTCCTTCAGCTAACATTGTAAGAAAGCTTCCGGACTTCCCGCTAGGGCTGTCCAATGCCTATCTCTTTTCCACCAAGCGGCTGCCTTCTGAGAATGTGTTCTCCAAAATTCCAATCGACCCATGTTCAGTGACTTACACAGCCACATTTCCCGGCACGTGGCAATTTCGAACGCTGGTTGCCTGCCGCTGCCATTTTGCCATGCAACATTAAACATCACCGAAGACAGGCGCCCACAAGATTGTCACAATGAAGTGGAAACACAAAAACAAATCTTCCAGTGGGCCCAAAAATAACTTCCAGCTGGAGCTGAAATCAGGCAGTCTTCCCCTTCCCCCCTTAGGACTGAACCGGGCCAAAAAAAAAAAAGGAGAGACAGGAAGTGTTCGACATAAATTATAATTATAATTTTGTGAATAATTAATTTACTTTTCCCGGCCACTCCAGAAGCAGTGTTTATGTGCCATCCAGCATCGAACGTAAATTTTCGGCTTGTTTTTTGGTTGATTATTACATGCGGCGTGTATTTTATTTCATTTTGAGTCTGCCAGCCCCCTCGCAGCCCGTTCCGTTAGACCGGGTATGACGATGCTAACAGACTATGGACAGTTTTGGGGGAGCTTTCATGGCTTGCTGGCTGGTTGTTTGCGAATTATACATCCACTGTAGATCGACGAAAGCTTTCCTCCCCCGGTACACTCAACTTCCAAAATACTAACGAGATGGAAAGCTTTTTTCCATTTATTAAATGAAATTAGATGACCGGGCACTCGGGTGGAGGGTTCGGTAACGTGTCCCCAATGCAATGCCAGGGTAGTCACGACACCAGTTCATACATTTTTTCGCTCTTAATCCTCTTGTTGCGTTGGCTGGTTGAATTGAATTACGTTTCGCAGCAATGTAGGCTGCCCTCCGGCCATTACGAGTACTGATGGGGGGGGTCAAAGAGAATGACTGAGCTGTTGCTGGATGCTGTCAGTGGGCATTGCTTGGTGGCTACTAGGACAATTTGTAGTGTGTTGGCATGTGGTATTTGACAAAATATTAGCCCTGCCTCGATGGTGTCAAATGGGGGCTACGTGTCGCACGTGTATTGGCTTAGCCTGGCGGTGGCTTGATGGATTTTGCGTTGAGTGATTGGTGAGCAGGTTTGCGTTTCAATATTTCGCTGTGCGTGTGAGTGGTGTTATTTGTTCAAATTATAGATTGTTTAACTTTTAACTGGTTGATGTTGAGTCCCTTAGTTGTTTTCATAAATCATTGTTTGTTTATTAATGACACTTTACACCAGAAGAGTGCATTCATGTCCATTAGTTTACAGTCCCACTCCTCTTCATTTTTTCCTTTTCACTCCTTATTCTTCAACTTCTGTTCTGTAACTCCTCTACTTCCCTTTATACTCCTTCGTTGGTTTGCATCAACTTTTCCTGCTCCTTACGTTTCTCCTACTTCTCCTGTAACGGTTTTTTTCTCCTTCATTGACTATTCTTTATGCACTTTTTTCTTCTGCTTTTTTCCTTCTGTTTATCAACTTCTTTAACTTATTGTGCTTCTGCTCTTCCGATTCTCTTCTTCGATTTCTATTCATCCATTCGTCCACATCACATTTCTTCTTCTTCGATTATTTTTTACATTCCTCCCATCCATGTAGGGATTTTCTATTTCACTTTTTTTCACTTCCTTTAATTGCTTTACTGCTTCTGTTGTGCCTCCTTCAATTTCTTTTGCTTCATTTTTCTCTTCATCCACTTCGGGTTTTTTCTGGTTCTCAAGCTAATTCCATTACGCTTCTCTTCTTCGCCCACTCTTGTTTCACTTCTCTTTCTCAACTGGTCTTCTTCAGTTTGTCCGTAATTCCGTTCTTGTTTCCACCGCTGTTTCTTCTGTTTTCCTCGATCGACTCCTGTTCGTCCATCCAGATTAACATCGGACACGTTTCAGCTTTGCTCGATTTCTTCTTCGGCTTCTTCAATTTCCTGATTTCGTTACAATTTTTTTGTTTCCCTTAGAAAGTTTTGCATTCGTGATGTTTGCTCTTCTGTATTTTCCAGGGCGTCACGTAGGCTAGTACCAATGTATTTTTTTTTTTTTGCCTTTTGATTACAAATTTTCGGCATTCAAGAATTAAGTACCGGACATCACGGCTCCCGCGTTCCGTCCACCTGCAGATATCTTCCTTCAGTTCCCTCAATTTTGACGCCCTGGTTATCCTACCGGTGGCATATCCTTGCTTTAGTTTTCTCAGAGCATCTTCTCCTGGAATTGGTCTATCGATGGCCTGTTGGCTAGTGGATCGAATAGGTTTGTTCCGCGTTATCTTTTCCACTTCTTGGATCCCCGGGTGTCGAGATTATCTTGCCGCCAGTAACAGTAGGCAGCTAGCAGAATGTGATAGAACCACCAACTCATTATCCAGGTGCGGGATCGTGACAGCCACCTTTAGGGCATATGTCTCCGCTGAGAAGACGCTGCATCCTTTTGGAAGGCCGTGGGTGCAAGCAATCCCTTCGTTGAAGAATGCGGACCTACCGTATCTTCACACTTAGAGCAGTCAGTGTAGACGACGGTTGATCGATGGAAGTGGGTGTTCAGCAACTGTTGCACGATTGGGTGGACTTTTTCCGAGAGGCTACCGGCTCGTAGGCATTTCCTTACCCAATCCCGGTAGGTATTCGTTCGTGCCATACAAGATCACTCTACCTCACAAGTTGACCGACAGTGGAGCGCTATACCTCAATTTTACGAGCTGGTGCGGAAGTGTGATGTTGCCACGATTATTCGCAGCTGTTCTTGTTGTTGAAGCCTCATGTTATGATGGGTTTAGGAATAAGACCAAAACTGTCCACGTCATCTGGGCTACCTAAACCAACATCCGTTGTGCGACAAACTCAGTCATTTATCCCTTATTCAGCTCTTGCGATGGCACCGGAGCTTCTAAAGAACCTCTAATAAAAAACAGAGAACATTCTATTGAATAGCGACTTTAATCTTATTAAATGTTTAATCATATCCTAATTCAACAAAAATCTCGCAGGTCTTGGTTCTTAGACGGACGGACGTTCTGATGAACTGATGAACGTAAACGGTGATTCAATGACAGTGTGCAAGATCAAGCTACACTCAGTCGTTGAGGATCTGATGTGACTGCTGATTGTGTCGCCGTTATCACGAGAACAGGATATGGACGTTTCCAAAAACCAAACCGTTGCAAAGCATGATCTTAAAATTCGCGAGACCGTATTCCAATAGGTCAAAAGTTTACTGATATCGATTTCTTCTTCGCATCTTCTAATCGATGCTAGTGCCAACTTTGAAAGATACAAACGTAAGCATACGCTAGTCCCCATGGGATCAACTTCACCAACTTTCAATCGTTCGTCCCAAGGCATTTCTATATCTTCATCAAAATCGCCATCGAGTTGTCACTTATTTCTCGATGAGAAACGTATCAAGAGTAGCCTGCTAACAAGAGGCGTAGAAGGAACTGCATCAATAAGAGATCTAAAGTTGGTGCAAATTTCGGTGCAGATATCGCTATTTCCGTATTGAGCGCTCGATGACCTTTTTATTTGCTGCATTTTATGTTGAATGTTACGACACTGAAAAAGCGCCTAATCAATTTCTTTTAAATTGTTAACTTTATAATTCGGCAAACTTTGTTCGATCTCAGCATCTTACAGAGTATAAAGATGGAACGACTGCCAGCCATAACGCACTCTTGTATCTTTCTACTGGCGTCATTATCGGCGGTCACCAATGAACCCAGTTACTCGATTTCGTCCACTGGCACGATTTCATCACCGTCGATCTGAACTCGTGGTGGAACACTGGCATTGTCTTCGCGTGAGCCTCTTCCCGTGGTGTATTTTGATATCAACGCATTAATGACAAGACCAATTCTACAAGCTTCAACCTAGCAACAAGCAAAGCAAATCCAGATGAGAATGTTTTACCCAAGTAGCACAACTAGTTTCAATAGTGCATAATAATTTCTCTAGAAACAAATTAGGGATTTGCATTGGGAGAGGGAAACAAACAAATCGATAGAACCAGATCAAAGCGAAGAGCACGATCGGTTGCATAATCTTTCACCGGTCAAGGGGGTATCCTCCCGCTTGTCTACCCTGCATGGGGTAACTTGGTAAAAGATTATGTGCCTAATCGCAAACTACCTTACAAATGCCATCCGCTCGCTTTCAACTTGTATCTTTGAATTTCAAAGCCTGCCGTTACGCTAAACGGCCTTCATTTCTCTTCTTTCTAGCAATAAATTACTGACCACTCCTAGAGCCTAGAGCCATTTGATGGAAAATTACTTCTGATGTATTTCAGACCGATTGTTGTCTGTCTGTCTGTCTGTCTGTCTGTCTGACTGACTGACTGACTGATTGACTGACTCTTAAAGACTTAAATACTACTGAACTGGTCGGCGTGAAAGTTTGTATACTGAGGTTTTTGGGACCGGGGATTGTTCATATGATACTTAAAGATCCCTTCCTTTTCTGAAAGGCGGGGGGACTCTCATACAAATGAAACACAAATTTCTGCATAACTCGAGATCTAATCAAGCAAAGGAAACCAAATTTTGGATGTGGAAGTTTTTGGAGGCAAACAAATTTCCTATGGTGGTTTAAAACCCCTCCCCCATCTAGAAGGGGAGGCTCTCATGCAAATGAAATAGATATTTCTGCATAACTCAAGCATCATTCAAGCAATTTGAACCAAATTTGGCATGTGGGGATTTTGGAGGCTAGAAATATTTCAACTGTGGTTCAAGCAGGCGAGGAGGGGGGCTCGCAAATTTAAACAAAACATTAAAATTATCCCTACAGTTATGGAAATTTGTGTGTTTTTGGGGCTTGACAAGGCTCTTGGTTCAAGACTCCTCCGCCGTCTAGTAGAGAGTTGGGTGGGGGGGTGTTCATACAAATAAACACAAATTTCTGCACAACCCGAGAACTAATCATGCAAACAGAACATAATTTAGCATGTGGCGGTTTTAGGAAATAAAAAAATTCCTATTGTGGATTGAGACCGCTCCCCTATCAGGAAGGCATGGCTCTCATACAAATGAAACAGATTGTTTTTGCTTTGCTCAAGAATTAATCAAGTAAATGGAATCAAATTTGGCATGAGGAAGTTTGTAAGGGCGAGAAATGTTTCCAAGACAGTTTGTGACCCCTCTTCCCTCTGAAAAAAGGGGCTCTCATACAAATAAAACACAAATTTAAACCAAACATGAAAATTATCCCAACTGTATGATTTTATTTTTGGGGTTTTTGGGGCCAGAGAAGGTTCACATGATGGTTCGAGCCTCCTCCCTCGTCTGAAAGAAGGGAGGAGGCTCTCATACAAATGAAGTACAAATTTCTTCACAATTCCTCATTAGTATCATTTTTATCATTACTTGTGTTTTCGTGATTTATATTCTAACATATTTTTTTTATAATTTTATCTTAAAGGTTCTATATACTTTTAATTATTATGTCTTATATGTCCAATTATCATTATGATTGCGAAGAATCTAGTGCCTTGATTTAAAGAAGCTGCAACGGAATTTATGGTAGGCTTTTGCACTTATTACCTAATGTATTTTTCATTTCCAGTTTGCAAATAGACCTTTTTCCAAATCTGAGCTGATCTGAGCTGAGCTGACGCTGAAGAGGTCTGCACGTTGTGGACGGGGTGCGCGTGTCTGTCGGGATGGGCAGGGGTAGTTGGAGTTGGATGGAGGATACTAGTTTTTCTTCTAGTCACAAGGTATTACACGTATTCCACAAAGCTGTAGAATTTAATAAACTTTTTCAGGATACCAATGCTGCTGAAATGCTGCTATCGGTGAAAATGAACGAAAACGCGCTCAAGCGCTGTAGTATTTTTCATTTACATAAATATATACACTATTATATAAATATTTCATGGGAATAGGTGGAGCCATCAGGGCACCCGATTGAAGCACTCTGGATAGGGAGAGTGGGAATGCCAACTCGCCATTGCACTATGGTCCAGATTACGAATTTACGAGGAAACATGCTCCCAGCGCCTAAACTTGAAACTTTACATCAAAGTAATGTTCTACAACATGGTTTGTATCACTCAGGCCCATTTTTTGATGTTAATTAAAATTAGGGTGGTCCCCATTTTCACGGAAATACGAAACCTAACTTTTTTATTTGCAGAAATAGATGTTTACACTTTTCAGTAAAGTTGTAGCGCAAAAAATTTAATGGAATTTTCATATATAAATTTTTATGTAGCTTAAAAATTGACCGATTTAGAGCAATTTTCCCTTTATCAACTTAGGGTGTACCATTAAAAAAAGTTTTTTTTGCCCTAACTTTTTTATTTCAATTCCCACCGTAAAGTTGTTTTGCAACGAGTTTTAGAACTTATAAAGACGCGTACTTTGGTGCAAAAACTTAGCCGCTAGCTTCAATTAATCAATAGTTTTTGAAGTTTTTCTTTAAAAAGTATGCCCTTTTCAAATGTTGATTTTTATATTTGGGGCAAACACAAAAAAAAATTAAAGACGTCATTCAAAAGGAAAATTTATATTGTTAAGCATATGTGAAAACTAGAGATATGTTATTTCTGTATCTTGAGAAAATTACATTTGAATCTGGCATGGTTTTAAAAGAAAAACTTCAATAACTATTGATTGGTTAAAACTAGCGGCAAAATTAATATATCAAAATACACGCTTTTAAAAGTTCTACAACTTGTCGAAACAAAGTTTTACGATGAAAATTGAAATAAAAAAGTTAGGACAGAAAAACTTTTTTTTATGGTACACCCTAAGTTGACGAGGAAAAGTAGCTCTAAATCGGTCAATTTTCATGCTACAAAAAAAAAAATTTCATGTAAATTCCATGAAATTTTCTGCGCTACAACGTTTTTCAAGAATGTAAACGTCTATTTCTGCAAATAAAAAAGTTAGTTTTTGTATATCCATGAAAATGGGGACCACCTTAATTTTAATCAACATAAAAAAATGGGCCTTTGTTTTTTTTTCAAGTTTTATCACCATTTTTTTTTTAAAGTTACATAAAGTTACATAAAAATTTATATATGAAAATTCCATTAAATTTTCTGCGCTACAACTTTACTGAAAAGTGTAAACATCTATTTCTGCAAATAAAAAAGTTAGGTTTCGTATTTCCGTGAAAATGGGGACCACTCTAATTTTAATTAACATCACAAAATGGGCCTGAGTGATACAAACCATGTTGTAGAATATCACTTTGATGTAAAGTTTCAAGTTTAGGCGCTGGGAGCATGTTTCCTCGTAAATTCGTAATCTGGACCATAGTGCATTGCTAACAGTTTGTGAATAGAGGGCGGGCTCTTCTCCCCGCCCATTGAGGCATCCTCATGTTAGATAGCTTGCTCTTATGACCAATTGTGCAATCTTGTTGTTGGAAGGAGATTCTTTATATCCCTGTGGATACGTATAAGTGATGTTGCCTATCGATTCACCCAACCCCTTTTTGGCCCTTCATACAATGGCATGATTAGGATAATCAGTGGTTATTAAAGCTTGATCAAGTCTAACAGAGAGGAGAGCCCATTGCTGTCGGACGTAGTTTCCGTGCTACAATGGGTGGTAGTACGTATCATACACATCATACACACAAAAACGTCTACTGCCTTTCCTGATGCGACACAAATGTTCCGTGATATTTTGGCCGGATTTGGAATCTTGCCATTACGGAAAAAAAGGCCATGGAGTGGTATGCTGCCAACAACATTCAAGTGGTGCCAAGGACAAGAACCCTCCCAACACGCCAGAGCTCCGCCCAATCGAACAATATTGGGTCATGGTCAAGCGGAACCTTAAGAAGACTCACAAAACTGTTGTGAGCGAGAAACAGTTCAAGGCAAACTGGCGTTCTGCGGCAAATAAAGTGGACAAGGAGACTGTACAAAATCTTATCGCAGGTATTGAACGAAAGACCCGGCAATTCGCATTCGGTAAAAAGGAAGCTCTGCTGAATATTTTTCCTGTATTCTGTATTAACTGAACTTGAAGAAGAAAAATAACTTGACTTACTAATAAAAACTTTGATCGACTCGCACTCATTACTGTTTGACAAAATTTTGATCGGAACGCCCTTTATTACTAACTCTTCCATGTATTCGAAGTCTGAATTAGATCATCATCGCATCATTGGAACAAGAGTATACCTTATGTGTAATTTTGCACTGGAGGTCAAAATTACTTCATAAGGAACATTACATTCACTGGGACCAATGTGCCAATTCGAGATATTTTGGCTGTACGTGATTTGGAGTACATAAATCTCATTTATGTTTTTTTGACTAACATTAGCATTAGATTGTAGTTAGTTTAACCTGTATGTTTAGTATAAGTTTTTTTTTATATGTGTATGTATGTGTGTGTGTTTTTTTTTCTTTTTCAAGAAATGTTCAAGTCAAAGGAAAACCATAAATTGTATAGTTATTAGTGTTAAGATAATTTAGAATTTAAATTTAATGTGTTCTGTAAACCATACTTTAAATTCCCACCCTCTTTCCCATCCGTAATTTGTAATTCCTATTAACCTCGAGACGGCCGCGAGTAATCGACTCTTTCCTCCTAACTTTAGTTTTAAGATAAATGATGTATAAAAATGAAAAAATTTGGCTCTGTAAAGTTAATTCGATTGAGCCTGTACAAATAAATTATTATATATATATATACATTCACTGGGAAGTATGAAGAATGTAACGTTTTGATTAAATTTACTTATTTGCAAGTTTACAGGTCGCGACTAACTCATATTTTTGTTACGAATGGTCTGAGCAAATCATTTGAGCAAAATCTATGAAATATCTTGTATCTCGTATACAGGGTGCGGCAGAAAATAATGCGAGAATTTGTTCTATTTCTTTCAAATCCCATTTTCAACTAATTCAAGCAATAATATCAACATTTTCGAGTGCAGTTATCTTTATCAAGTTATTTTAAACAAAATTATTCAATGTGTCCTCCATTTTTATTAATAACATCCTCGAGCTGACGCCGGAAGCCAGAGCATGCCTTTCGGACGTAGTCCTCCGGCATTGACTGCCATGTGCGTGTTATGGTTGACTTCGGAGGTTTCACACTAGGGTGTGATGTTTTGCAGGCTCGTGCTTCAATATATGCGCAAATCGAATAATCTAACGGATTAAGATCTGGACTGCTAGGGGCCACAAATCCTTCGGCCAAAACTTCATGTTATCGTTCAACCATTGTTGGGTTCGACTGAACGTGTGACACTGCACTACATCCTGCTGTATGACAACGTTTTGGTCCTCGGAGAAGTTGGCCTTCACCCAGGGAAGCACTTGGTCCTTTAAAATACCGATATACACTTCGGTATTGATTTTAACTCCAGCATCAATAAAAACAGGCAGCATTTTCAAACCGTTGGACGCCACCAAGCCAAACATCATGACACCAGCCGGATGTTTGGATTGAAAATTGAATTTCACTTATTCCAGAACGTTCTCCATTTTCTGGTGATAACTTCTTTCGCGAACATTTTGACGAATTTCCAATAAAACAAATCGAATGTTTGGATGCAGCACTTGAAAGTTCACATAAACAAATACACTTTCGACAGAAATTAGTCACTAGCTACACCAATTAACCCAATACTCAAGTTGAACATTTTCACATTATTTTCTAACGAAATCTGATAATCTTACCGAGAAATAATACTATATAGTAATAAAAGATGATACGTGTGCTACTTGAGCGACTCATACAAATAATGATCATTCTCCGTCCTTCCAGAACATTTCATGCAGAAGTGGCCAGAGCAAAAACCCCCACCAGTAAACTCGTTTGCTCGCAGACTGACGGCGTCTTGATAGCGAGAAATTTAAACCAAAGGCAAATTTTCGTTTCCCAGAAATTCAAAATTTGTGCATACCTTTTTATTTTTTTATTTAACAACCCAGTGGGTGTCTGGTTGATTTTGTACAAGCATAGATTACATTCATATAAATACATATGATCGGAATAAAAAAAGGGACCATCAGGGCACCCGATCAAAGCGAATCGGATGGGAAGGGTGGGAATGCCAACTCTCCGTTGTCAACAGTTTGTTTGTAGATGTTAAAGCTTGATCAAGAGAAACAGCGACGAGAGCCCGTTACTGTCGGATTTAGTTTCCGTGCCACAATGAGTAGAAGTTCTTGAACATTATAATAAGAGAATAATATTGCGCAAGCTGCTATTACAGTCAAGAGACACATCAGAGGTACCAGGGCAATGCAATGGGGTGAAATTAACGGTAAAGAATTTCAAGACAATCCACTTAGCTTTCGTCAATTTCATACAATAGAATTATCGAGCAACCGTCAAGCGAAAACTGAGTTTCAAAAGATATCGCAGAGATACCGAGATAAAATGGAGTATAATGGCTAATTTGACTAAATAAAAAATATTGCATGGTTTCTGACGGAAAATCCGTTATTTTATCAAAATCACGATGATTTTTCTGTTATTTTCGAAAGCAAGCTTCATGAATATTCTTTATTTCAACATTTTGATTACTTCTAATCAATTCCGGCTTACAACTGATCACATACGTATAGATTCTAAGGGACCTGAGCCTCACAATATTGTTAGTGTATGAGTGTATGATAATGATACAGCACAGATGTCCCGTAACGATTTCAATAGAATTTCGACAATGGGAGCTACGCAATCATGTAGATTAAAGTAACAATTGTACATTGGAGTAATAAAACCCCCCCAGCAAGGGAACAAAAAGTTATTTCGTAACCAGCAAATGATTTATTTCCGAATCACGAAATCAAAACTCCTACAGGTTTTCAGTTTTCATTGGTTCAATTGGATTTACACCAAATGCCGCGTGACTTTTTTTTTGCGAACACGACCAGAATAGACCTTGAAGATAGGTCAGATTCTGGCTCTGATGATGCTTTGACTTATTTTTGGATTCTGGCCCTGTGTCTAAATCGAACAACCCAGAGAAGTGAAAGTGCGTTGATTAAACCATTACTCCCACTTCATGAACGAACACCCACGCAAACAAATCGAGGTATATATAGGAACTCCCGAACTACGCGATTTTTTCCGTAAGTAATGACAGGTGAGACACCTGCTAGGACATTGTTTTGGTTCTACAGGGATTCATGTAACATACTCGAACACGGCTGCCACGGCAGTTAATGGGCGACCCCTTTCTAAATCATGGGGACAATTTGTGACGTGTAAGCTTCGAGGAGCGAGCGTGAAAATATGCAAGACATCTGCGTTCCAAAGGGGAGGTGTGCAGCTCGTAAATTGATTTTACTTGCAAAACCCGAGCAGCAAAGCGAGTTCCACCAAGCAAAATCGAATTAGGTGTAGGTAATGAAATGAAAAAAAAGGTGGCAAAAGTGACAGAGATCACAAAGTCGGCAAATGTGCTGCAGCCAGCTGCTGTGCTGGTATGAGAAATACGGGTCACGTTGGAGTTGGAACAAGCTCTCCTGTTACATCGCCGTAGGTGAGACTGGTTGCGTGTCGACTTCCGATAAAAAAATATTATCAAATGAAGATGTTTTATCCAGTGTGTCCACTATCCCCTATTTTGTATACGATTTGCCTTTATACAACGTTGCTCAGGCCCTACAGCTCCCGGGTACATATTACGAATAATGAACGAAGTGCATTAGGGAAGTGCCGTCCGAACCGATGGGCGACTGGTTCGTAACGTGGCTTGCAAAATGGACTAGCATTTACTATGCTAATAAATTAAATTTGGGGATAAAAGCTGGAAAAGCAACTGTAAGTGGCGATTTTTCCCCACCATCTTCCTGCGTTCGTGTCAAGCCAGTGAAAAAGGACATCACCATTGCGGGTGATGAGCGAGGTGGGTGGTTAAAATATTACTCTGCCTTGATGGAATTTCATAAAGTTTTCGGAGATTTGTGGAATTGAATTATAGGATGAGTTCTTTTGATTTTTTGAGACAGAATGTTCGTCGCCCAATATGATGCACAATTATATGTTGGATTGTGTCTAATTTTGTAGGCCGAAATTGGATTAAGATATTGTTCCATTTAGCGCAATTCAATCATTTCATCATCTCAAAAACACTGAGAAGCTTAAAACCAGACAGCTAAACTCCCGGCATCCTCCCAACATAACCCGAACAATATCCCCGCCGTAATCTTTGATTTAACGAACATGTCGTTAGAGAACCGGAAATCCCCTCCAAACTCCTCAGTAATCCGAGATTCTCGCAATCGAAAAACCCCCCGAATTCCGTCCTAAGCACAGGCTAAATTAGATTTTAACCACCATCGCCCGCCGCCACCCAAGTCCCGCTATCCAAAAGTCAAGTCACACTATGAAACCAAAATTAATGGCGTGGAACGAAGAGACAGCAAACTTCTCGGGCTTGGCTCCGTGGCAGTTCGACATTTACGATCTTATTTTTCTACGCCAGAGTTTGGTCATTGGGGTTTTTCTTTTTATGTCACCCCTCCCAAAGCAGCAAGCAATGCTCTCAAATGTGTGGCTGGTTTCTTCATCTACATAATCATTGCCATTTGATGGGTCTCGGCTTGGTCTGGCTCGACCCATTCTCGGCACATAGAATCTTCGTATCGCAGCAGCCAGGCTTCGATCCGGAGGCAAAAGGGATGACATAATAATGTCCCTCGGATGGTTATTGGCTGTTGCGTTGACCCAGTCCCCAGCCAGTAGCATCTATGTCCATATGTATCCGCCTTCAAGGCTGCAGCAGCAAGTGAACTTTTCCATCCCTGGCCGTCATCGTCATGACATTGATTGCACTACTGGAGGCTGCAGCAGCACTTACCTATGAATGAGAAGGGTGCTGTTGAATTTGAATTTCCGCAAAATATCACTGTCCAACTTATCTCGAACCGAGCAGGAGTCCCCCCGGAGGCAATGTGACAATGAAACCGAATGATGACCACAAATACGATGGCCTTCTTCTGGCCATGGATGGGACGGTGCATAATCAAGCACCCCCACAACGACTGTGAAGGACTGCAGCAAAACAGTGAGAGCCCTACTGATTGCCTACCGGGCCACGCAAGGACAAACCCAGCAAGAGGGAACCACTGGTGACGATGCTGCTTTGCAAATTAATTCGATATTCTTGAACTCGTACATGCACTTATCATTCATTTCCAGCTGACAGCACGCTGCATCATAAATCATAGACTCGTTTCGCATGTTCACACGGCCACCAAACCGACAAGGACGGACGAACTGGATGGGGTGATGCTGAAGAAGCTGGAGGGTCGTTGAGATACTCATGTCGAGAAACCACCTACGACAGCGGCACCAGCTGGTTAGGATTTGACAAAGCACGATTTACAACGAATTCAGTCAAACCACGGTGGGGCGGAGGATGATTTGTCGTTGTGATATGCTTCGGAGTTTTGGTAGCCTTAGGATGTTTGGGGTTGCTACTTTGCTATGAATATTGTTTTAATTATGGTCAATGAGTATGAGAATAAAGCTACTCCAGCAGTAACTTTTGAATCATTTTTATATGGAGAATGTTGTATCGAGGATCGAAGTGTGCTTTTGCCGCGAACGGACTTGTTTTCTCTGCTGTCAGTTTTTTTCGTTAGTTTTTACTAAACAAAATAAATATAACCAGCTCGCCACCAGCGATAAAGTGAAGTGCTTTAACCGGTGCAGTGAAAAGTGTTGAAATTTTCGGGAGAGGTGCCTTATATGGACGAGAATCATGGTTGAGTCTCTCCGACGAGGTCATTTCTCTTGGCTTGTCTTCTTTGCTGTCATTCTCCTGTTGATGTTGCCATTTTTGCGCAAGCAACGCTTGACGGCTGGTCGGCACCAATACTATCGTCGCAGTGCAAACGAATGACCTCTTCCAAGTTGATTAACAGGAGTTTCTCTTTGGTGTTTTGTAATCATGCAATTAGGAAAAAGGCGCAGTCTGGAGTTCCGATAGGCAGTTTCTTTTCGTATTAAGTTAAAAAGTTAAATGGTAACAGGCGTTAAAAACCTATACTTACTCTGATATTGACAAGAGCAATGCTTTATCCCTCAATGTAAACATACCTGGAATAGAGAAAAAAATATGTTTTTACTATGGTGTTCAATTGGCAAACGTTTTCTCATTAAGGGGACCATCTCCTGGTTACCTTTAAAAAAATCGATTTTTTTTTGAGTTAGAGGAAGCTGAAGGACTTTTGTATGCTCCAGGCATCGCAGATTGACCGTAAGTTGACATTTCAAGTCGTTTTTGCGAAAATACTGGGCCGAAAAAGTGTTTTTTTTCTTTAAATGCGTTTTTCTCGAAATGCATTTTTTTGCAACTGTTTCCACGATAACTTCAGTAAAAATAGTCGGATTTTCTTCAACTTGGGCTTATTTTGTTCGTCTATTAGTTTTTCATAAGATGAACTAAAATCTTTGACCTAGGTGGTCCGGTTGCATTTCTACAGGGGCTTAAATATTCAAAAAAAGGCCAAAAATAACACTATGTTCTTCAAAGTCCGCTTATTTTTTTTTTTTTTGATCGGATCTTCTTCATTTAAGTCCATTTTATAAAAAATCATGTTACTAACAATTCCCCGTTTGATTTTTTGATTTCAGAAACTTCCTTCAAGAGATATCTTGGCAACAGCTAGAAAAGCCGTTTTTTTCCAGCGCCCTCTAGCGGATGCGTGTCACATTATTTTGGTCAAAAAAAAAATTTTTTCAATAATTTTTTGTATTTAATAAAAAAAAAAAAAAATTAACCGTCTATCTTATTTGGTCTCGGCGTGAGAAAAATTCAAAAAAAAGAGGTTTTTTCGTGTTCAACCAGGAGAAGGTCCCCTTAAGGGATTGTTCATAAATCACGTAGACCGAAATTTGACACTTTCAAACCTTCCCCCTTCCCCAACGTAGGCTTTAGTAGACTTTTTCCAACCCCCCAACCCCAACTTTTTTTTAATTTATGGAAAATGTTCTACAGTATATGGCTGTGGGGGTTTGAGGAAAAATGTATAAAATAAAGGGTGTATTCGATAAAAATGGCACACAGAAAATCTTCTGTAACTTTTGAATCGTATGAGTAAAAAACCTAGAAATTTGAGTAGATCTTATCCATAGTGTATTATTTACATCTGCCAAGTTTCATAGTTATACACTCATTAGTTCCAGTCATGTCGTCGAAACAAGAAAAAAAAATTGTGCACTCACAATCAAAATCCAGGGGCTTCCCACCGGTGGATTGCTAAAAGACTTGGAATTGCATACAACTGTGTCTCGTGAAATAAAAACCTTCAAGGAGCGTCTGAGTGTCCAAAGGAAGGAAGGGAGTGGTCGTAAAAGTGGTCCAATGGACAGTAAAATGGCCAGGAAAGTCGTACAACAATTCAAGAACCGTCCAAACATGTCAATTCGAGATATCGCTAAAAAGTCTAAGGTGTCAGTCGGTTTTGTGCAGAAAACCATGAAGCGTGCTGGGTTACATGTTTACAAAGTGCAAAAAGCCCCAAACCGGAATGAAAAACAAAACATCACTGCGAAATCCCGCGCCCGGAAACTTTACACGAAGCTGCTCACCATTTCCGGTTGCATCGTGATGGATGACGAAACATACACTCAGTAGCAAAAAAAAAGCCGAGGAAAATTTTGCTTCCAAAAAATGCCATGTTCAACCTACTGTAACTTTGTCAATTATCAATATTTTTAGCTGAAACTTTCACCACACTATAAACAATGTATAGACCTTTTATGTGGTCGAAATAAGTTGATCAGGTTCATAAATTTTAAGTATTCATTACATATATGAAAAAAGTCATTTTTGGACAAACCAATTTCAAAAATCCGTGTTTCTGTGAAAAATTTAGATAACATATTTTAAATTTCACAATAGCCAAAAAAAACATAGGAAATAATGTGGACAAAATTTGAACTGTTTCCATCAAGCGGTTTGGACTACAGCTGGCGTCAAAGTTGACGCACCAACATGAGTATTTCCCTTTTTCACCCGATATTGACCATGCTGAAATATCGGTGCAAAAAAAAAAGCCGAGGTTTTTTACAAGTTACAGTAGGTTGAACATGGCATTTTTTGGAAGCAAAATTTTCCTCGGCTTTTTTTTTGCTACTGAGTGTACGTCAAGGCCGACTTCCGTCAACTTCCTGGGCAAGAATATTTCGTTGCCAAGTCGAAGTTCGATGTTCCGGAGGATGTTCGAAAGAAGAAACTATCGAAATTTGCAAAGAAGTTTCTAATCTGGCAGGCGATTTGCGGGTGTGGTGAAATAAGTGCTCCCTTCATCACTTCCGGAACAATAAACGGTGCGATTTACACGGAAGAGTGCCTTAAGAAGCGTCTCTTGCCATTCATTAAGAAGCACAAAGGATCAACTCTGTTTTGGCCTGATCTAGCATCCTGCCACTACGCTCGAAACGTATTGGAGTGGTACCGAGCCAACGGAGTCAATTTTGTGCCAAAGGATATGAACCCACCAAATTCACCGGAACTTCGTCCAATTGAAAAATTCTGGGCAATTATGAAAACGGAACTTCGCAAACATCCCAAAACTATAAAAAGCTAGAATTGAAAAAAAATTCGGTAAAAACAACAAAAACACTGGGAAAATCGGTTGTACAAAATTTGATGGGTGAAGTGAAAAGGAAGGTGCGGGCATTCAGGATGGGAGACGAAATTGAATAAAACAAATGTTGCAAATCAAAACTCATTAGTAGTTCTTCATTCCCTGAAAATTTCAAGAAAATCCGATAATCAGTTTAATTTTGATGAGCATATATGTGTGTGCCATTTTTATCGAATACACCCTTTAAAACTCAAAGAATCAGGCTATTCAGTTACTCATTTTAATGTTGCTTCATAAAAGTAGCATAAATAAAAATTACAAAAACAGTTATGCAAATGCTAAAGATGCTCACACCTGCTGCTGCTTGAATCAATAATTAAAGCTCATGAGCGGAAGTTTTGGTGGGATTTTTTACAAACATTAATTGTAATGTTATGTATTCTCCGTGCGTGGAGTAACGATTATGATGTAGAAGGAGATGTATGCTCATCACCATGAGGCATCAAGAGTGAACATTATATTTTTTATTATTATCTATCTTCTATCTATATATATATATATATATATATATATATATATATATATATATATATATATATATATATATATATAAATATATATATATACATATATATATATATATATATATATATATATATATATATATATATATATATATATATATATATATATATATATATATATATATATATATATATATATATATATATATATATATATATATATATATATATATATATATATATCTATATAATAAAAATGAGTTGGGGTTCCTTTGTCACGATTTAACTCGCGAGCGGATGAACCGATCGGCGTGAAATTTTGTATGCAGAGATTTTTGGGGCCGGAGAATAATCTTATGATTGTTTGAGACCCCTCCCTTTACTGGAAAGAGGAGCTCCCATACAAATGAAATACAAATTTCCACACAACTCGAGAACTAATCAAGCCAAAGAAACCAAATTTAGCATGTGTGAGTTTTTGAAGGCAAAAAAGGTTTTTATGGTAGCTTGAGAACCCTCCCCGTCATAAAAGGGGGGCTCCCATACAAAGAAAACACAATATTCTGCATAACTCGGGAACTAATCAAGCAAACGGAACGAAATTGAGCATGTGGTGGGTTTTTAAGACAAAAAATGTTTCTATGTTGGTTTGAGACACCCTCCCATCCTAAAGGGGGTGGGGGGGGACAATGAAGGTCTCCGGATACAAAATGAGAATTACACTACACTCCCCTTTCTGAAAGGGGGGGAACCTATTCAAATGAAACGCAAATCCTTGCATAACTCGAGAACTAATAAGAAAAATGGAACCAAATTTTGCATGTGGAAGTTTTTGAAGGAGGGAAATGTTTCTATGGTGATTTGAGACTCTTCCGTCATATGAGGAGGAACAGGGGAGGGGATGCTCTCAAACAAATGGAACCCAAATTTCTGCATAACTCGAGAAATAATCAAGCAAATGGAACCAAATTTGGAATGGACGAGTTTTTTAAGGCATGAAATGTTTTTATGGTGGTTCAAAGCCCCTCCTCCCTCTAAAAAGGGGGGCTCTCATACAAATGAAACACAAATTTCAACTAAACATGAGAACTATGCCTACTGCTTTGCAAATTTGTAGTCAGTGGTTTTTGGGTTCGGAAAAACATCTTATGATAGTTCGAGACCCCTCCCGCCTCTAGCAAGGGGGGATCCCATGCAAATGAAAAACAAATTCCTGCATAACTCGAGAACTAATCAAGCAAATGGAACCAAAATTGGTATGGGTGAGTTTTTGAAGGCAAGAAATGTTTTTGTGGTAATTTAAGACCTCTCCTCACTCTGAAAAGGGGGGCTACCATACATACGAAACACAAATTTAAACCAAACATGAGAACTATCCCTACCGCTATGCAAATTTGTATGCAGAGGTTTTTGGGTTCGGGAAAGTATCTTATTAGAGTTCAACACCCCTCCCGTCTTTAGAAAGGGGGGCTCCCATGCGAATGAAAAACTATTTTCTGCATAACTCAAGAACTAATCAAACAAATGGAACCAAATATGGCATGTGGAGATTTTGTAGGCAAGAAATGTTTCTTCGGTGGTTTGAGACCCCAAGCAAAAGAAACCAAATTTAGCATGTGTGAGGTTTTAAAGGCAAGAAAGGTTTCTATGATGGTTTCAGATTCCTCTTCGCCCTGGAAAGGGGGCTCCTATACAAATGAAATACAATATTCTGTAAAACTCGAGAACTAATCAAGCAAATTGAAACAAATCTGGCATGTGGAGGTTTTTGTAGATGAATACTGTTTCAATGCTAATTTGAGACCCCTCCGTTTTCTGAAGGGGGGACTCCCATAGAAATGAAACAGAAATTTATGCATAACTCGAGAACTAATCAAGAAAATGGAATCAAATTTGGCATATGGAGGTTTTTGAAGGAGAGAAATGTTTCTATGATGATTTGAGACCCCTCCGCCTTCTAAAAGTGGAGGGAGGGATCTCCCATATAAATGGAAGACAAATTTTTGCATAACTCGAGAACTAATCCAGCAAATGGAACCAAATTTGGCATATGGAGGTTTTTGAAGGAGAGAAATGTTTTTATGGTCATTGAGACTCTTCCGCCTTCTGAAGGGGAGGAGGGCTCTCAAACAAATGAAACACAAATTTCTGCATAACTCGAGAACTTATAAAGCAAATGAAATTAAATCTGGCATGTGCATTTTTTTGAAGGTCAGACATATTTCTATGGTGGTTTGAGACCCCTTTGCCCTCTGAAAGGGGAGGGGGGCTCTCATACAAATGAAACGCAATTTTCCGCAAAACTCAAGAACTATTCAAGTAAATGAAACCACATTTGGCATGTGAGGGTTATTGGAAACAGGATTTTTATTTGTATTAAAATGGATTTCTGTCTGACCGATCGGAGTGAAAATATGTATGCAGGTATTTTTGGGGCTGGGGAAGGTTCTTATGATTGTTTGAGACCGCTTCGCCCTTCCGGCTTGCATAGAAATGAAACACAAATTTCTGCATAGCTTGAGAACTAATCAAGCAAATGGAATCAAAAATGGTATGCGGGGTTTTTTGAATGCAAGAAATGTTTCTATGGTGAATTCAAACACAAATTTCAACCAATCCTGAGAATTATCCAGGTAACTAAGCCACAAACTGTGTATTGTCTGGGTAAGAAAAATGTTCTGATAGAAGTTTGAACTCCTTACTCAAAAAAAAAACTAAAAAAAGCGTCAGTTCTATGTAATGTTTATTCATTTAGTTGCAGGCGTAGCAACGCTCGCACCGGGATCAGCTAGTACATTAATAAATTTCACAAATTACAGAGCATATAATTTTTCAAACTTCTTCTCAGACACAATTTTGTTACACTAAACGGTTATCTAGTTATGATATTTTGAAGATTTCATACATGAAAACACATGCACCCATTTGAGAAATTAGTCTTGAGCCATGATTTTCCGAAATCTTGAGCATAGTTTCACCCATATCGGAGAGTCAAACTGAGTCGAATATTGATGGCGTATATTGATGGCGCCACTTGTCCGCTTCGAGATTTGATAGTCTGTCAATTTTCGTTTGGTGAAACCTAGACAAGGCGGCGTTGTTATTCCAACGGTTTGCTTTTAAAAGTTTACACACTAAATTTGAAAAAAAAAGTTCGAGCCTGGATGTAGCTTTATTGAAGATTTGAGCATATTTATTGACCTTTGATGGAATGATACTTAATCAATTTTAAAATAAAACAGTAAAACTCATAACTAGAAATGAGAAGAAAAATAAGTATTTTGCATTGAATTCCCACTACCTATGCTTATCTTGACATAACTCGAAATTATTAGTACACGACACTGAAGAAGTCTGCTCATTGTCAACGAAATACGCGTGTCTGTCAAGATAAGCTAAGGTAGTTGGAATTCAATGGAAAATACTAATTCTTCATCTCATTTCTAGTTACAGGTATTCCACTAAACCTTAAAATATGGTTTATAATAAATTCACTTCACATATATTGCACACAACAAAACTTCAAGATTATATCAAAACTTCACTATAATTACACGTGTTTTCAGAATATTTAGACAAAACCATGCAAAAGCAAAACTAGGGCAGAACGCACCGCGGCGTTATGTAAACATTAGTACCCTGTGGAGCGGTTAAGTGTATGAAGCCAACGTTGGGTGTAAATAACTTACTTCTGGTAAAATTATACGCAAAAGTAAGTAATTTGAACCCAATGGTAGGTAAACACAATTATACCCAACGTGCTTCCCACACTTAACTGCTCCGTTGGTACTTTTTTCTATGCGTGTATATAATGAGGAGTTGGCAACACAACACAACGTTTTGCGCAACGTCTTTATTCCATACCATTGGCTGCATAACTACCAAACCGAGTTAAAAGGATGTGGCGATATGTTGCAACCTCCTCACTTTACAACTCTCGTGAGTAACTTATTATAGCCGTTTTTCTACCTTTTACAAGCGGTGCATGCTATTCCAATAATGTGGTGCATCATTCCCAGTATTGTGGTGCGTCTTACCTCAATTTTTGGGTGCATGTTGAGCAATTAAACAGGCGTTTTACCCAGGTGTCGTCTTGGAATCAAAAGTTTAAAAAAATCATGAAAAACCATCGTTTTGAATTAAAATCACATTTAATCTACAACGAAAACATCGTAATGCACCCTTCTCAATAACTTATTCCTCAGTTTCAGCTTCCATTCCATAGTAATTCACGATGTTGCTTAGACGTTGCGTTTTGTACCATCCTCCCCTACAGGAGCCTGATCATGCGTGAATTCATTACTAGTCAAGACAACATCCTTCCCTTGCCTACTCAGAATTTGGGTAGTGTGTTGAAATAAGTACTACCTTGGAAATAGCCCTTCGCTCAATTTCAACCTCTCTAAGGTCTTTTTTACAAGGTTTGTTTTCAGCGATAACTCCAGAACGGAACAACTTATCGACCTAATTCGAATCACATTTTCCGTTTTGTGCAAAAAGTAATCATAAGGCAGTTTAAAAAAAACATAATTTGTGGTGTTAATACTCAAAATTTTAAAAACTTTATGTTGACCGTTACATGAAGAGGTAACACATGCAAACAAAATCGAAGCAATTAAAAATGTTTATACATGTGAATTTATAAACTCTATTTAGCTTTTTTTTACACGGTTTCATAGTAAAAGTGGAACGTATCCCCCATGTAAAAAAAAACCTTAGCCTGCCGTACACTAACACTGCCGTACATAAACACTTTCTCTTCATATCTTTCATTCTAACAAAATTACTGTCCACTCCAAGAGCCTCAAAGTGATGAGAAAATATTTCCTTTCAAAAATTATCAAATGTTTTTATTTGCACTTTTGCACTTTTTCCTAACGTTGTTTGTTCTTTCAGACTTGGCAACCATCATTGATGTTAACCCTTTGATAGACCCTACCTCAAAATCTTCAAAAGTATTCTCACAGTGGCAGCAGTGTCTGTTTTTATCACTTACTATCATACGCAATAAAACTACTCGTTTCTTGATACTCATTAGATTTGGAGTTTTCAGGACAGCTTTGTTAAAATCGCAAACATCAAAAAGTCATCATCCGTTCAACCAAAATGAATATTTTGAATAATGTCAATCGCAGAGTCTTACTGCCCTCTAAGGAGTGTATCGAAAATAAGCTATCCACAAACTTTCTTTCAAATTATGTTGAAACCCGAAATTTTATTCATACAAAAAATTGATCCTTTATTGTACGAGGTTAAACTTGAACATAATGAAGACCGGATGAAATTTACGTTATTCCTTCACGAATTTTCGAACTTTGGATCGAATGCTCTTCATCAAGTTCCAAACAAGTGTTGCATCGCATTTTTTGAACGCTCGAGCCCAAATTTTTTGAACTCCTGGATGTTCCCAGCTGCCTTATTAGTCTTCTTGAAGACCCTCTTCACGATTGCCCAGTAACGTTCGATGGGTCGAAGCTGAGGGCAATTTGGTGGATTGATATTTTTCTCAACGAAATCTATACCCTTTTCCGCAAGCCAATTGAAAGTGGTTTTGGTATAGTGAGCCGACGCTAAATCCGGCCAAAACAGTGGAGGTGTACTATGCTTCTTATATAAAGGCAACAATCTCTTCTGGAGACACTCAGATCGATAGATTTCCGCATTTATAGTTCCGGTAGTGTAAAAAATGGTTGACTTCAAACCACAGGAACATATTGCTTGCCATACCAGTACCTTTCGACCGAATTTCTCCACTTGAATCGACCTGTCCGCATCGCTCACATCCTCCCCAACGACGGCAGTAAAGTATTGTGGACCTGCCTCTTCCTGGTAGCTCATCCAAAGAATAGTGTTCCCCAAACTTATTAATGATGGTTTTAACACTCGCATGATGAATTCCAAAAGCTTCGCCAATTTTCGCATAGTAATACCCTTTTCACTAAGCCATGTGTCCAGAACCTTAATTTTCACTTCCTTTTCAATACGCGACATTTTGAAAACGCAGAATTTGAACCGCACAAACAAGTAAACAAACGAAAGCTGACAGTCAAACGCACAGCATGCAGTGTTTAGAGCATAAAAACCCATCACAAATACATGCGTATAACGCAAATCTATGTGGATAGCTTATATTCGATACACTCCTTATTATTATAATTACAACTTTTAGTAAATTGTAACCTATCGATCTGAGCCTTAAAAATTAAACGACATGTTCTATATCATAAGAAATAAATCGACAAAGATTTTTCATTAGGGCTGACAAACGTAAACAATGGCTTCTCGGTAAATTTCTCGTGACACAAAGACTACTCATGTAAGCCTTCAATCCTGTAGGATAGGGAAACTCTTCCTATTCAAAATGATCGTGGTGGATTGTTTGGGCGAGCTTTCAATGACGAGAAATTCGCGGAAAAAGCCATTGTTTACGTTTGTCAGTTAGGAGCTAATGAAAAATCTTTGTCGAAATATTGTTTCTGCAATTGATACTTAAACCCATCTCCAACTTGATTAAATTAATTATAGCTATTGATAACAGCACAGGCGATAATGTACATCCATCGACGTTGCTCTGGTTAAGAGAATTCTGTCATTTCAAAATTCAAATTCACGAAGATAGTTGGTCTTTCCGTTAAGGTTGTCTTCATTTTCAGCTCATTTTAAAGCAGATGAATCAGTTATAACATTTCTTATAACAAAAAGTCAAAAATTTCATTGTTTGTAAACAACACAGGCGTTCGTACCCATAGAAACAAACGTCAGATGGACCTAATTCAAATAAAGCTCGTGATATGGTGCATACAGCCAAACGCTAGTAAATAGGATAGGGTTGCCAGGTCCCTGAGATGAATGGATTTTATTTGGCACTCGGTGGAAGTCCCATCATAACAATACTTCCCCCTATCGAAGAAACGTTAATCATTTTTCTCGACAGGTAGACGGTTTGACAGTGCGATAAGATCTATTCTTTGCGTAACTGTTCTTAATAGATTGTAAGGATAGGGTTTTGTGGAAATAAAACATCGACGGAAACGGTCCGACAAAGATTGACAGACTATTTTCGACGAAGATTATGCTACGCTGGAGAATTATTAATGTTATGTACAAAAATAGGAAAGTTAAAATGATTACATAGATAAAAACGCCTTTATTAATCAGTAAATTACATAAAACTCTATATTGATGTATTGTGAGGATGCCTAAGAAAAGAAGAAAAAGGCTAAACATTTTAAACGTTAAAATCCCCAAAATTTGTCTAATATCCAGCATATACATGAACAATTAGAGTTTATTAGGTAATATGGTACAGCTTTTTGATTCAAAAATAATATACAGAGTGTTTTAAGCTATAAAATTAAGAGTCTCCTACAATATCGAAGTTTTCCGCGTTATCAAATCTAACCCATTTTACGGTACTAACTGGTGGTGGTAACTAAAGGGTGTTCCGATCAAAATTTGATCAAACAGTAATGTGTGTGAGTTGATCAAAGTTTTTATTAATAAGTCGTATACATTTTCTTTTACAAGTTCAGTTAATACAGAATTCAGGAGAAATATTCAGCTAAGCTTCCATTTTACCGATTGCGAATTGCTTTTTGAGTCTCCTTAAACTCCGCTTGACGATGACCCAATATTGTTCGATTGGGCGGAGCTCTGGTGTGTTGGGAGTTTTTTTTATTCTTGGGCACCACTTGAACGTTGTTGCAGCATAACACTCCATGGCCTTTTATCAGTAATGGCAATATGCCAAATCCGGCCAAAATGGAACGGAACAATTGTGTCGCTTCAGGAAAGTCAGTAGACGTTTTTGTAGGCACTCGCTCAGATAAATTTACTGGTTGACGGTTCAGGTCGCAATGTAAACGTTACGATTTGGAGTCACAATTTTCTTGTAAGTCGACAGTCCAGCTCGTTTCTTTAGCTCTAACCACGGTTGACGGCGCCACTCCCAGCTTTTTTGTGACATCTTGGACGTAGAGGTTGGGGTTCCGGTCGAAACAGCGGGCAACTCTTTTTGTCGTCGCTTTGTCCTCCGGCTTTCGATTTCCCCCCGAGCTTTCCCCGCCTTCGGATGAGGTAGTAATTGTCAGAGATTACCCGAATAGATTTCAGAAATGAACAAGACCGTAAGTATAAAATACTGAAGTGTATTTCGTGGATATAAAAGTATGGTCAGTAAGGTATAAATGAGTTGCAAGTGTCTAGTGTTTTTTTTTTCATTCGAATAGTTTATATTACTTTAAAAATCCGACAATAAGAACTTATTTTATAGATTGTTCGATTGTTAAACATAGTGAAAATTATTTCATGATTTGATAGATAACTAATGCGATAAAATTATTGTAAGACTGGTCCTTTTTTGCCCACTTATTGATACTTGCCAATTACGGTGTACAAAAGAGCCTACTAGCAAGATTCTAGAAGCACTCTGGTTGAGAAAATTTAGGTAGTTTATCGCGTATTAAAAATCTATCGTCTACTTTAAGGACTGATCATTTTATAAAGAGGATACTTCTGTAACGCAATAAAGAACAGAAGCTTAACTCAATACTGATAGAATTCACTTCATCGTAATTCAATACACTGACAGACGACTGTTATTTTTTATCTGAGTCAAAACAGTTTTAGTTTAGCCAAATGAAGCGAATTGATAAGAACACTAGAGTTTCGATTATTCAAAAGAACTACGAGGGACTGTCTTGGAGACATATTGCTCAAATTGTGAAAAAGTCGAAAGCAGGTGTGCACAAAATCATCAAACATTTGGATAAAGGCATACTGTGAACGTTCTGACAAGATCCAGAACCAGAAGCGGCCCTGTCAACACGCAAAAGGAAATGAAATGTAATCCGAAAAATCGAAATAAGTCTGGCAGGTTGCCAAGTAACTGGGAGTATCCGTTGGATTTGTCTAAAGCGTCAAAAAGAAAAATAACAAGAGGGCATACAAGAAACAAAACACACCATAAAGTGTAGTGCTGAATAGCTGGAGCGATGCCTAAAGCTTAATAAAATGTTAATAAAGCACCACAATCGTTGCATTTTTATGCATGACAAAACATTTTGCAAACTAAAGTCTGTCCACGTTAAATTTCGGACACGGTGGGTTTGGGTTCAATCCCAGTTGACAACGGTGGTTTTTCTGAGGCGAAAAAATCTGGTCACGTCTTGCTTCGGAAGGCAAGTAAAGCCGTCGGTCCTGGCTCATATTCATGAGTCGTTAGGTAGGGTCCAGGTCGTGAAGTTGTCTCTGGCGTCGGTAATTGTACCATGTGAGGATATAGGCCGATGGAAAGTAAATACTGAAACACTCCACTCTATTTTTTCGTGGCACAAAATGTTTACATTCTTGTTACATTCAGTAAAATGGAATCGAATGAAGTTTGCGAAGTGCGCAAACGCATTTTGTGTCCGAAATTTAACGTGAACAGGCTTTATACACGAATCATACATAATCAATACAAAATTCTACCAAATAACAACTAGCAATATTGCAAGATATATCTCTCGTATTTTCCGACAAATGCATTCAATTTATGCTTCAGCCATACTTGAAATTCACTTTACATCATCGTCACAATCTGAGAGTGTTCTTCTTCTTGTATTTGGCATATGAATGCTATCTCACCCAGCTCAGTATTCAACTGACTCCCAACTTATTTGCCAGTACCAGTCTTGAATTTGCTTTTCCCGTATAGCTTACAAATGTAATCATAATGGAAAACAAATCAAGACCCATCAGATCCGAGCCCAGACACCTCCGGTTTGATTTATCATCGTATCTGCTCCCCCATCGAGTTGTTTTCCCTAATCGAACTCGTGACAGCATCCACTGGGAAACTGCCGCCGGTACGCACAAATGTACCAAGCCGACAGAGAGTTTGTTGCCTTTTCCCATCATTGAGCAATATTTTGCCCTAGGAATGAGTCATAATCAAGAAGCTCTTCATTCTCGGTTGGAGGACGTTGATGGATCACTGTCTCCCGAGGACAGGCGATGCCACAGGCGTCGGTGTTTTCGCTTACGTATCTTGCATGTTACTTGCCATCGGAGAATCCTTACACCAAGTTGTTCTCTCAACTCATCTAACCGAAACACTATCACTTTAACTTGAGATGCACAGTCACAAACATGGCACACTTTGGCAGTCAAGTTTTCGCTCACTAAATGGTCCAAAGCAAAGCACGCGAAACATTTTACTATACCATTATGCGGAATTCTCTGTGCTTTGTTTTTCGAGGAAAAGCATGTCAAAGACATTCCCCAAAACTGGTGCGTTGCGTTACTATGGAAATGATGATGCTTGACGGATGGGTTGTAGTTAAGAATGTTTGAAATTATTGTTTAGAACACTGAAGCTCTGAATGCCGATTAAAGTCGGTGCAAGTTTCTCATTTGGAACTGCGCTCAGCCAGCCAAAGTAAGGTTTGAAGTATATTGACATCAGTAGCGAAGAATCACAAAAGCATTCGGGCAAAAAGCGACCTCGGCTTGCTGTGCTAATGGGTGTGGGAAAAGCAAAGGGGGAATAATTGTTCCACATTCTATGTACGAGATCAAACCCCGCCGGGCTGACACATGTTGGATGCTCTTTTGAAGCCCTGTGATTACTGTGCTCGAGGTTCTGAGATCACATACTGAGACGCGCATGGTTGTGTGAGGTGAGCAACATGTGTGGGAGTAAAGTTAAATCTAGCACAACGAGTGACATCGAAGCGTTATAAATTTACAAGAATCAATATTTTTTTGCTGTCATCTTTTAAGATAATAAGAGACGAACCAGACACAGGCTGATAGCCTCGATAATAAAGCCAACCAATCAATCTTTTATGATTTACAACAATTCCATTTAACAAATTTATATTTTAATGCAAGATCACAAAGTCCGCAAAGATATTCTTATCATAACGATCCAAAGAGTGTATTCGATAAAAATGGCACACACATAATAACTCACAAAATTTTTACCTATTATCGAATTTTCTTGAATTTTTCAAGAAATGAAAACTACTAAACTGCAAAATTTGTTTCAATCAGGTTGGTCTCGCATTCTAAATGTCCACACCATTATATTTTGCACAACCGATTTTGACAGAGCTTATGTTGTTTTTACCCAAATTTTCTTCAACTTACCTTTGGGATGCTTGTGAAATTTTGTGAATTTGGAGCAAGATGATAAATCAGGCCAAAACAGAGTTTATCTTTTGAGCTTCCTTGTCAATCTTCCGTGTAAATCGCACCAGTGATTGTTCCAGATATGATGTAGGGAGCGCTTACTTCACCGCCTTCGCAAATCACCTACCAGATCAGGATCTTCTTTGCAAATTTTGACAATTTCTTCTTTCGAACATCCTCCGGAACATCAAACTTAGACTTGGCAACGAAATGCTCTAGCCTAGAAAGTTGACGGAAGTCAGCCTTGACTATGTATCGTCATTCATCACGATGCAACACGATTTGGTGCGCAGCTTCGTGTAAAGTTACCGGGCGCGTGATTTCGCAGTGATGTTTTGCTTTTCAATCCGGTTTGTGGCTTTTGGCACCTTGCAAACATGTAAACATGTCATCACGTGTCATGGCTTTCTGCACAAAATCAACTGACACCTTGAATTTATTTTTTGCGGCACCTCCAATTGACATATTTGGACGGTTCTAGAACTATTGCATTTTTAATGTTTAGTTTTAATGTTTTAATTTTTTTTTTTTCGGGCGCCCAGAGGCTCTTTGAAGGTTATCACACGAGATACAGATGTATTAGCAATTTCAAGCTTCCTCTGAATTTTGATTGTAAGTGAAAACAATTTGTTCACGGACAATTTCTTCTTTCGACGACATGATTGAAACTACTCTAAACAAAATAGTCAAAAGGTCGAAAGTAGCATTTGTAAACAATGACAGCTAGCGTATTTTTGTGGGATCTGCTTGCTCCCACAAACAAAATAGCACCATAAAAAGATGCAGGGAGTTATTGCCTTCCCGTAGGTAGTGGATATAGATGTTAGCAACCTGGCATTTCCAGGAAATTTACGCTTTAAGTCATTGTTTACAATTGTTACTTAAGACCTTTAGACGATTTTGTATAGTACTGTATGAAACTTGACAGATAAACAATAAACTATGAATAAGATTCACGCAACTTTTCAGGTGTTTTACTCATACGGTTCAAAACTTACAGAAGAATTTCGGTTTGCCATATTTATCGAATCTTAATCGATTACATAAAATTTTGTAATTAAATGTTCTATGCAAGTTTTGAAATCTTCTTCTTATTCCATAAAACCATGTATTTATTTTTATATATTTTTTATTTGAATTCGATCCTTTTTTATAAACGTAAGTTAATTTAACTCTTTTTTCTTTAATTCATTTTCAGTCAACTATTTTAATTATATTTTATATTATTTTATTTAACTGTGGTTTATTTTATTTTATATTATTTCATTTTATACCATTTGATTTCCTTTCAATTATTTTCCTTCATTCTATTTCATTTTATTACATTCAACTTCATTTTATTTCAATTCACATCAGTTTGTATAATGTATTTTTCAATATAATTTCAATTAATGGCAGTTTATTTAATTCATTTTCATTCCATTTCTGTTTATTTCATTATCAACTACTTAATATAATTACTCAATCATTAATTGAACACTCAATAAGCATCTATTTATATGACTTTTTTGCCAATTGCAACTTTTCTTACTCTTTGTCAATACTTTCGCTTCAAATCTTACACTAGATCACAAGGTTCCCTATCAAAATCTTGTTTTTTTGTATCTGATTTAATTTATTTATGGCAGTCCTTAATTTATTTTCTCATTCCATTTACCTCTTATTTTGACATCTTATTCCTTATCTGAATTCCCTCAATGGATTTTGCATTTTCAAAAAAATATTTTACATTATTTCATTATATTTTATTTAATATTTTTATTGTTATAAAGTTCCATAATTATTTTTTTTCATTTAATTGATTATCATGCAAATTAATATTCTGCTTATTCATTTAATTCCATATTATTTCATTTCATTTTTTTTAAATTTTATATCATTTGAACTAACGTGGTTACATTTTATTCCATTTCATGTCATGTATTTGTTGATGCCGATGCTTTGTTATTCAAATAATTCATTTGTGTTGTGTTATGTTTCATTTAATTTCCAAATACATCATTTTATTTTAAATGATTACGTTCTATTTCATTTAATTCAATTAAATTACATATCATTCCATTGTAATTCATTTCGTTCAACTGCATTTTATTAAACTTACAATAATTTGATGTGTTTTCCCTTTTCTCTTGTTTGTAACATTGACAAGAATTGAGTTTTCACTCTTCACCCATTTTCCTTTCTTGCGTTTTAACCTATTTTTTTCATTTTTTGTCCTCTTATGTCGATTTGTTATTTAATGTCGGTTTATGTAATTTAATGTCATTGTATGTCATTTCGTATCGTTTAATGACATTTTCTGTCGTTTTATAAAATTTTATATCATTGAGATTCATTTCAATTCATATTATTACATCTTCAAACATATTAATCATTCCTGTAAATTCATCCTCCTCATACATTCCTCTTTAGACAAACTTCCAGTTTCAAAGTTTAATATTTATGGGATAACATTTCCTTCAATGCGATGCTTGAAATCATTTTATTTATATTCATTCAATAAAAATTATATTTGCATATAATGATCCTTGAAAACATGGTAAAACCAAATTTAACCAAATAAGAAGATTAAAAAAACGTTTTTATTTTAATTTCAGCTTTTTCTTTTATTGCATTTTATTGTTTTCTTCCAATTTCTTTTTATAAAATGAACATTTATTTGAATACATTTCATTGAATTTGTTTTTCATACATTTACATTAAACCATTAATTTTATTTGATTTTCTTGGATAAAGTTTTAACTCGCATATCCTACAATTTATATTGTGATTATTTCCCTCAATTTCATTTCATTTCCTCTAAAGAATTTAATTTTTTATTTAAATTTATTTTTTTCCGGTTTTTTTATATTTTGATCAGTTAACTACATTTCTTATAATTTCATTCTGCTTCATTAATATTATTATTTAACAACATTTCTTTTCATTTTGTTTATACATCTATTCTTTGATTCAATTTGACTGCATTTTAAATTATTTTCATTCAATTTTATGTTTTTTCATATGATTTCATTTAATTTCATTTCACTCCTTATTATCGAATTTTGTTTCATTTCGTTTTATTTTCTTTAAATAAATTTCAATTCCTGTATCAGGTAAGTTTATTTCATTCTAATTTCTATTTTATAATATTTTATTTCATTTTATGTAATATTTTTTTTTATTCGTTTATTTTCCGTCGGCCTACTTCCTCACAACTTGGTGATAACCACCAACGCCACGAAGGCGACTCCACCACCTGGGCCCTACATTTCTCACTCATCAACACATAAGCCAAGACCAACGGCTTACTTTCCTTCCGAAGGAAGGCGTGAACAAATCTAGGGTTTTTTTTTTCATTAGGGCGAATCTGCAATTGAGAGACTCTCTTTGATTACTTTCTCTTTCATTCATATTCCATTCAGCGTTACGTTTTTCATTCAACTTTTTGTAGAGTATGGTATCCAGCACTGTTGTGTTTTTATCTGTACTAAAAAATCCATCAGAAGATTAATTATGGCGCTGTAATAAATGAAAGAGAGCGAGAGAGGAGAGAGCCTCTCATTGTTAGATTCGCCCTTTTGAAAAAAAATCCTAGAAATTTTATCGTCTCAGAAAACCACCAACCTCGACTGGGAATGAACCAAGACCCATTGGAGTACCAAGTAGCAGTCACGCTTATCACTACACCACCGGCGCTGGCCATTTTTTGTTCTATGATTGCATTTCATGTAATTTTTGTCATATTGATCTCTTTCATATTCTTTCATTCAGTTCATTTTTTCATATAGTTTACATTGAATTTTGTGTTGTTTGAAAAGAGTTCATTTCTTTACATTTATTTAATTTCATCTCATTTCATTTTGAATAATTTATTTCGTTAAAGCTAGTTGTGTTCAATTTTTTTCTATTGTTTTTTCATTGAACTTCTTATTGTATCAATGCTGCATGTTGTTACATTGTAGCTACTATTGTTTTCATTGAAATTCATTGTATTGCATATCATTTAATTGGATTGCATTGGATTTAATTTTATTTGATTCATATTGTTTCCTAACATTTCAAAACATTTCACTTCATTTTATTTCATTGCATTTCAATTTAATTTGTTTCGTCTGATAAAACTGTTTTCTTTTCCAAACTAAATTGTCTTTTAAAACATTGAACAATATATTAATATTAAACAGTATTTATTATAAACATAATATATGTGTAATATATTTAATTAATAATTTTAACAATAATGCATTCAAGAATATTTTTTTCATTTGGTTGCCTGATATTCTATTTTATTTTATTCATTTTTATCAACTCGATGTAATATTGAATTATTTATTTTAAATTATATTATATTTACTTAAGTTTTTTGAATTTTATTTCATGTAATTTAATTGTATATTGTTCAAATTTCTTTGATTTTAATTTATTTAATTTTGTTGATTGAATTTCACGTAACACTATTTTGTTTAATTTTTCATTTTACTTTTTAATTTATTTCATTTAATTATATATTTTGTACACATTTTATACATTTTTTTACATATATTTAGATTTTTTTCAATATTTCTATTATATTCTTTCTTGGCTGAATTGAATAACAAGTATATCAATAAAACCAAAATAAACCTGGTAAAATAAAATTTAATCAAATAAAAAAACAAATTAAATGAAATCAAATAAAATTATATTAAGTTATTGGAAATAATAATAACAAAATCAATTTATTAAATTGAACACCCTATATAAATCTTTAAAATACCAAATTCAAAGATTATTTTATTTTAATAGATTCGGCACATAATGAGGAAATTTGAGGTTTCTTAAATTTAACTGTCAATTCTAAATTTTTTTTATAGAAATAATCTTACTGTCGTTTCATTTAATGATATCATATTTATATTGGGTCATTTTATTTTGATAAAAATGAGCGTCTGAAGTGGAACACCTGTGTCGATAGAAAGAAAACATTCACAGTACAAACAAAACCTGTACCTGTGGAATAATGATTCTTGGATGTAAACAAATAACGACCATTTTATTCAATGGAAACCGACACTTTATACTGTATTTGCCAATTGTCCTGGCTTCAGTCCCGAAAACGATATTGCGGTGACCAACTATTATTCCGACTTGATAAGCCAAGATTGTGTTGAGATCATGTTGATTTTAGGCGTTCAAGACGATTTGTAAAATTATATGCTGTAATTGTGGTACCTCCTGATATAAATCCTCCAAACAGTCCAGAGCTCGGAACGATCTATAAATATTGGGCAACAATGAAGGTTGTCGGAACATGGGAGGAGAGTAAAAATTGATTCAAAATTTCAAGCATAAGTGGACAAAAGCTTACAATACCAGAGGAGAGAAGCTTGTAACAGTTTTGAACATCAATCAGCATATATTAATATTCCTAATATTCTTAGACATCCATCGTATTTTAAATAAATATTTTGATGTAATAGCATATTCTTGTGTTTTATATAATTCCATTGAATTTTCAGATTTTTTTCCATTGACCTCTATAAAACTTTCCTGCGTTTTAATTCATCCCATCGAACTAAACAAAATTTTAATGGAATTGAAATGATCAGTTGCGTTGTATTTTATTGAATTCATTTTCATTTAATTTGATTTAATATTATGAAGTTTCGTTGGTTTATTTATATAAGTTCATTGATTAATTTTCATTTTTTTATAATTTTACATAATTGATTTCATTTATTTGTCGATAATTTCTCATTCATTCGATTTATTTTTCATTCATTTCATTCATTACGTAAAACAGCTTCATGCTTTTAAATTAATTCCGGATCAAGCTCACGCCCGACAGCAGGGAAATGCAAATCCTTTAACACAAAACCCAGCGCATGCAAGAATAATTTCCTGTTTCGTTCAGGTTCGCATATTCCAACCCTATCGAATTTGAGCCTCCTATCCATTTCCAGCTTAATCCACAAACATCATGTGTGTGTTTTATTAATACACGTCACCAAGAGGAATTAGTAGAGGCATCAAGTTTAAAATTATTGCAACAACGCTCTCTGCCAGTTTCACATAATCCACGCTCACATACGTACGCGAGAGTGTTAGGCAGACATGGCATGGCATGGATAGCTTACCATGGTGCTGTCAGGATGCAGTAGCATGGCATAACTAGGATCATACAAGGTTTTGCCAACCCCGCAACGCCTCCCGAAACACCAACAACTAAGGACAACAATTAATGGCTCTTCTTCTGCTGTTCTTGTCGTGTGCAACCGGGAAGCTGGTAAAGTGATCCCCAACAATCAACACCTTCTCTGAACGGTTTCGGTTCTGTTGGCGTACAAAAGCGGAACTAACCACCAGCTTCCCCTTGCCGAAGCGTTGAATTCCAACCCCTTGCTCGGTTTTCCGACGCTGCTGCGGACTGCTGCTGATAAACCGAAGGCGATGCGTTACTCGCGTGTCCTTGATCTAATGGCTTCGTGGTCGTCCCGGGTTAACCTCCTCGTCTTGCCATCCACTGGTGGTCTCCAGTTCTATGACAATGTGCAGGCAAAATGGGCTCGCCTTTCACTTGACGGATGGACGGGCTCATTATCATAGAAATTAAATAATGGCGCTAGGAAATTAATGGAAAATTATTACCCAGTCTCATTTTCCTCCGAACAAAAGAAGGAAAAATGGTGTTGCGTGGATTCGCAATGCAGTGCAAGGCCCAGCTGCTGTTAATCATTTCACGTTTGATAAAGATACGCCAAGGTTGCTAATAAATAAAACATGTGGAGATAGCCTTTCCTTTCGTTCTCTATTATTCATCTTGCAAATAAAATAACTTTGAAGGGTTCAAATGGGTAATTAGAAGAAAGATATAAACCATTTGAAAACGCATGAATTTACCCAATCAATCTTTTCGTTAGAGCAAACTCCTCCATTGACTATCAAAAGCTTTTCTGTATCGTCAAAAGGGAAAAGGTTGCACATTTCCCGGCCAACCCGCTGAGTGGATGAATAATGCCCGCAGGATCTATAAATACCGCAAGTGTTAAAATCACATCTCGCTTTCTAAGAAACGCAGCATAAAATTGTCAGCATCAAATCCACCTCATCTGCAAGATGGAAAGTGGTAGGTACCGACCCAGCTGGCTGTCCAACCAAGCGCAGACAGGGAGGTCACACTCCAGTCACGTTCGTGTTTAAATGAATGAAAAGCCATTTTCCCGTCACTTGTGGAGGAAAACTGCGCCATTGTCGTCCACATTGTCACATCTCTGAGTGCTGTGCAGTGAATCGGGTGCCCACTGGATGTAGCTATGAGATACCACATTGTACTGCTCCCAGCACACTACATTAAACTACACTGCATTGTATGCGTTCCCAACCTTTTGACCCATCCCGAAAGCTTATACATCCGCAGCTCTGTCATATAAAGATGGCAATGGATGAAAGAAAAAAACTACCACAAAATCTCGGTCCTCATGAAGTGCTCGAAATGTTTTTTTACATCCCTTTAGAGGCAAGCTCGCGTGATGAGAGTAATGCAGTTGGTGAATCTAAGTAATCTCCAAGTAAGTGGAGAGTGTTCAAAAAGGTTAAATTACTCAAAATACACGAATGAGAATCATTCATTGTGTTACGAGTTTTGTAAATTTGAAATTCAGAAGTATGAGCTCAGTGTGATGAATTAATATGATTATACAGGGTGTCCCACATCAAATTGCATCATTCTCGGTACGTGGAGTAACGATTATGATGCCGAAGGAGATGTTCGCTCATCGCCAGGAGGCATGAGTAGACTTCAGACGTTGTGTACAAAAATAAACCGAAAAAGAGAGATTTTCTCTCCAATGTAGGCAATGTACAAACAACCGCTATGGAGGAATCCAGGCAACGGAAAAGTGAAGTTAAACGTCGTAGATGGCGCTTTTTTAAAACGGTTTTTCGATCTGTCTAAGCAAAGTAATTGGTGATAAAAAGATAAGAAATTCGACGATAATGACCTTACTGACCAATTCCATACAGTTAAAATAGCCAGAAAGTTATTATCAGTTTCAGTTTTAGATACTACAATGTTTAACCTCACTTTAGCTTTACTTGAATTCTTCAATTGATGGTATATAAGCACGATCCAGCGCGTTCCCTTTGCCTGTCAGGGTTGCGAATTCGTTCGTGCCATGACCTACCAAACAGTGGTTCGAGTACCACTATATCCAAGTCCTGCGCTCAATTTTCAATACTTCTATTAAATTTTCGACCTGCCGTACACTGGTGGAACTATCAACACTCTTCATATCTTTCATTCTAGCAATCATTACTGTCTATTCTTGGGGTCTCATGGTGATGCAATGCCAATACCATAACCGTGCGCTCGCACCTTACGCTTAACTCCACTCATTAGGTTATGTATAGACTGTCCCAGAAGGTATAAGCACACTTTCAAAATAACAAAAAAGTCATGTTATTTTTAGTTTTAATGATTTTATTTGGCAAATCATATTTCTATTTGTGTTTTATATGATATTTTACTCTCGTTTAATCATAATGTTTAATCATAGCCAAGACTCTTAACTTTTCCTCGAACATGACCCATTAGCTTCTGCACAATGGTACTTCCCACCACTTTTGGCCAATCTTTTTTAAATTTTTGGATGTCGTCCGCTGGTTTTATGAATTTTCGAAGCTTTGCTTTGATTACAGCCCAAAAAGTCTCGATTGGCCGTGCATCCGGTCAGTTTGACGGATTCATGCACGAAACATACATTTTGACTTTTGTACCATTCTAAAATGTCCTTTGCGTAATGACATGACGCCAAATCAGACCAAAACACTACTTGACCTTCGTGCTGCCTGATCATCGGCAATAATCGCTTCTGGAGACATTCCTTCACGCATTTCTGAGTGTTCATCGTCTCCATTGTGATGTACGGACTAGATGTTTTACCACACTCGCATATTGCTTGCCAAACCATAACCTTCTTACCGAATTTTTCGGTAAAAATTGCCTTCTCCGTTTCGGGGATGTCTTTGTCTTCGCTTACAGTATAGAATTGTGGTCCGGCAAGCGTTTTGTAATCTTGTTTCACAAACGTTTCATCGTCCATTATTATACACCCAGAATTTCTACACAATAACGAATCGTAGAGTTTCATGGACGCGGCCTTTTTGGGTTCCTCTTGGGTTTTTCTGCTTCTGGTATGTTTTTAGTCCAAGTCCTTCTTTGGCACGTATGAAATTACTCGACGAGGTCCATAGTTTTTCGCAACATCCCGAACGGAAGTCGCTAGTTTTCGCTTGTAGGCATCCTTGATCTTTATATCGATATCCGGACTAACAGGACCGGATTTTCGACCACTCTTTGGCGCATCTTCAAATGTACACTGTTCTCTATATTTTTGAATTGCAGATCGTACCGTTCCGACGCTTACACCCTCCTTCTTGGCCAATTTTCTCAAGAAGAGTCTTTTCGTTGGTCCGGAGTAAGACCGCGCATTTTGATAGGTAACACAAAACTGAGCACTTTTTTGATGCTATGTCATTCAAAAATGTGCAAACAAAAGGACGCAGCCAAAACATGTTGAAATATTTCATTATATTCAATGGCCGTGTCCAATCAGCCTAAGGCCTGTGTGTCCCTTGCTGTACATAGAAGTCGTCTCCATTGCACTCGGTCCACGGCCAGCTGTCGCCAGCCGCGCAGTCTGCGGAGTGTCCGAAGATCATCCTCCACCTGGTCGATCCACCTTGCGCGCTGCGCACCTCTTCGTCGTGTTCCAGTCGGATTATTGACGAGAACCATTTTTGCCGGGTTGTTATCCGACATTCTGGTGACATGCCCGGCCCATCGTAATCGCCCGATCTTCGTGGTGTGGACGATTGTAGGTTCTCCTAGCAGCTGATGCAACTCATGGTTCATTCGCCTTCTCCACGATCCGTCTTCCATCTGCACTCCGCCGTAGATGGTACGCAACACCTTCCGTTCGAAAACTCCAAGGGCGCGTTGGTCCTCTGCGCGCATAGTCCACGCTTCATGTCCATAGAGGACTACCGGTCTAATCAGCGTTTTGTAGATGGTTAATTTCGTGCGATGGCGAACTTTTTTCGACCGGAGAGTTTTGCGGAGTCCAAAATAAGCACGGTTTCCTGCCATAATACGCCTCTGAATTTCTCTGCTGGTGTCGTTATCGGCGGTCACCAGTGAGCCCAAGTACACGAATTCGTTGACCACCTCGATTTCATCGCCGTCGATACAAACTCGAGCTGGGAGACTCGCCGTTTCTTCCCTAGAGCCTCTTCCTAGCATGTACTTTGTCTTCGATACGTAAAAGGCCAGTCCGATCCGTTTGGCCTAAGCCTTCAGTCGAGTGTACATTTCTGCCACCTTCTCAAAATTCCGTGCCATGATGTCGATGTCATTGGCGAAACCAAGTAACTGGCCGGACTTTCTGAAAATCGTGCCACTCGTGTCTATCCCCGCTCTTCTTATTACACCCTCCAAAGCGATGTTGAATAGCCTGCCGTAACCCTCTGCGAGTTTCAAAGGGACTCGAGAATATCCCTGAAACCCGTACTACGCACATCACTCGATCCATCGTTGCCTTGACCAATCTTGTCAGTTTGTCCGGAAAACCGTATTCGTGCATTATATTCAAAGTGATCGTTATAATAAGGTGTGCTTATACTTTCTGGAACAGTCGTTACATCATTTGGTTCCAGCTTCTTCTGTACGTAAACCAGCTTTTTCTTCATGGCTTCCTCAGATTTGACCTCCTTGTGATGCTTCCGTAGTGCCTACCCAGTATTTTCCGATGGGCCTTAGTTCCGGTGTGCTTTGGGAGGGTTCATGTCCTTGGGTACGAAAGTGACCCCGTTGGCTTCGTACCACTTCAGGACAACATTTGAATAGAAAGAACTTCAGAAAACATTAGACACGAAGCTAGATCCGGCCAGAAGATAGTAAGACCTTCGTGTTGCTTCAACAGAGGAAGCTGGTACTTCTGTAGTCACTCCTTGAGGTAGATCTTCCCGTTTACATTCCCGGTAGTCACGAACGGCGCACCCCGTTTGTCACATGAGCAGATCGCTTGCCAAATCATGTATATCTTGGCAAACTTTGAACTTTTCGGCTTCCGTACTTCCTACGGAACATCAAACTTGTGCTGGGCGATCAATAATTAGCTCCGCCAGCTGCCGGAAGTCCACCTTGACGTAAGTCTCATCATCCATAATGAGACAATGAGGGTCAGCATCTGGGTGTACCGTTTTCGAGCCAGTGACTTGCCCAGCGTATTTTGCCGTTCTACACATTGTACGTATGCAATTCCTCCCGGTCCTTGGCTCTCTGAACGAAAGACTTTTTGGTCACATCCCTGACCGAGGCATTGGGATTCCGCTCATACGCTTTCCCGACACGCTTGTGATCCTGATGTTTAAACACACGAGCGACCGTTGACTGCACCATTCCAAGTTGTTTTCCGATGTCCCGATGAGAGAGTACAAGAATTTTTCAGGTGGTTTTTCGGGCGGCGCCATTTTTCGAAAAACTGACAGCGTAAAAAATACAACAAAAAAAAAACACTGCGCTACTTCTACCCATTTTTTCAAGGGAAAATACCCAATCGATAATTTTCTATAGTGTTTTCTTTTTACGTGATGCAATTTGAAGTGGGACATTCTTAAAACGCAATAATTGATCAAATTATTCGAGCACGTTACTGCCACTCAAAAATTTTCATGGAATAAAATTTTCATTCAGGTCCTCAAATAAATGAGAACTAAAATATAATATGTAACTTTCGGCATTACTGCCTTAAAATTGAAGAATGTTTTTTTTCTAAACAGCTAGACAGTATGATTGATTCAATATATATTTTTTTATGTATTTGTCTCAATATACAGAAGTAAATAGTATATAGTCCAATGTATAAATCCACGCTCGCCATCTTAATTTCGATATAATATCATTGGTATAGGTATTCATCCATTGTTTTATTCCCTTCTTTTTAAATGAGCTGTTTTTCAAAATATGGTTTCAGGGTTTAAAATTGAAATTTGAATATCAAATGTTTTCTTCTCTTATGTTGCACACTGAACTTTTGTATAGACTTAAATTATGTGTTGCTTAATTATGTTTGGCATAATTCTTTCGAACCGACTGGAACGTAATTGTCAAGAATAGGCCCATATGGGGACTATTGTAATCTCCCTTCTTCATTAATTAGGCCGTTCTTTAAAAAAAATTACAAACTATGATACAATTATTATACTAAATAATTTATTTTTCTCTAAAATTAAAATTTATGATGATGCTGATGTATTGATGATAATGTAACACTACCATCTATTTTAGCAAGGTGAATTTCCATAGAAATAATCTGAAAAACGATTTGATCAGGACTCTATTGTTGTTCGTGATCATCAAGCTCCTGTATGAAGGGCCAAAAACGCTTAGACGGGCCCGTAAGCAGATACACTTATGCAAAACCTACGAAAATAGGGAAGAAAATCTCCTTCCAAAAGAAAGTTCACACTAACAGCACTAGAATCGAGCCTTCGATTGACAGAATAAATAGAATAGATGGGATCAAAGAGCCCGCCGTCGTTCCGCGAAATATTAACAATATGGATGAGGCAGTCCCATGCTCCCTATCCATATCGTTTCACTTCGGTGCCCTGATGGTCCCTTCCTTTTCCCGTTATACGTTATTTATTTAAAATATAGTACATTTTGTAGTGGTTATTTGAATGCTTACCTTGTGTTAGAGAACTAGGCTTATCCACCACTCGATTTTCTAAAATTTAAATTTATGTGCAATTACCATAATGGCAAATGAAAAGAAAGAGAAGTAGGTTTTCGTTCCGAGTGGATGTTTTTTTCACTTACTGTCATTTCGTTTCCCGTAAATTTTCAAAGTTTTAAAATTATTGTATTTTTCACCGATGGTTTCCCAGTGGTTAGCAAGTGAATTGAATTGAAAAATCGAAAAGCAGTAGTGGACTGAGCCGTGTTTCGGTGTAAACGAATTGTCGATGCTTTGCTTGGTTTTAGTGCGAGGTGCTACGCCACCCGGTAACAGATATTTTTGGTGTGTTTCCACAAAGTTTCGATAAAGAATGAAAAACAAAAACTCAGTTGCTGCTGAATGCGAGCGCTTGCAAGCAGAAGAGCAGAAAAAGAATTTGTGTGTCTTTCAGAAGTGTGGCTACAATTTCAAAATATGTCTGGTCAAATGGAAAGACCGGAGAGGGCAGAAAAAAACATCGCTTCTTGTCTAACCGAGAGTGTGGATTTGTGTATTTTGTTCAATATGTTCTTATAAGCTAGTTAATATGGAAAGCTCGTAAGTAGGTCCTAGTGTTACTTATTGCATGAAACAGCTGTGGGAATAGATAACATCCTGGAATTTTATCCTGAATGAGTGAGATGGTTGGGTGAGATCGTATATATTTACATACATTATCACTTAAAAATAACATACATCAATTACAATTTAATCTTATTATGAATTTTATATATGATCATTTTTACTAAATTCGACCAGGGCATCGTTCGCTGGCTATTGTCGCGGGTATTGTGGGTTTCCGAGTTACCCGGTTCAAGCTTTAGTTGGTGACGGTGACTCTTCTTGACCTTCTATTCCTGAGTTGTAAGTGTGAATAAGGGCGTCTATGCAATGTTTTGCTTTACCTGGTGTGGATAACTTGTCTTACCTCAAAAGTTCTCCTTTTTATTGTATTGGCCTCCACAACAAAAAGGGCACCATTGCAGAGCATATGATTGATCAAACTATTCGCAGTTCTACTCGCCCAACGCCCCCTCACTTGGGTGAGGGATAGGGGATGACACACACACACATTACCATAATGCCAAATGAAATTGGTTAACTGCTTGGAAAGTGATCTAATTTTCTAGTATTAATACCAAACTGTCATTATGCCATTTTTTCTGATGGAACGTTAATTCACAGATTTTCAATCCAAATAATCTTTCTCAAACTGTTCGCTGCCAATGCCAAAAGAGCTTTATACCAATTGAATTTTGGATGTCTAAGTTATGCCATAACGCCCACTAAACCTGAAGCAGCCTTCATTTTCCGATGCTTATGCCAAATGGTGTTTATGCCAAATGACCGTAATTTTTTTTTCTTCGTTTTATGCCAGATGGTCATTATGCCTTAGACGACCTTTATGCCATATGACCTTGATAGCCACATCGATAGCCAAATGATATGATTCGGGCCTTTGCCTTGTATCAACGGGAAGCTGCAGGATGGCAAGTATAAGCACTGGATCCAGCGGCAGAAAAAGGTATATGGTGAGTGGCTAAAGAAGGCAACACAGAAGGCAAACGTTCCGGCGGAGTTTCGAGGGAACATTCAGAGAAATGTGGAAAAAAACGCATTCATTTCGGTTCTGGTAGCCGCAGCTCTAAAACCGGGCGTTCTCACTACAACGTACACGGCCATTAATTTTGCTCACCACAAGTGGAGTCACTCATATAAGAGTAAATGTAATTGACAAGTTGACGTATCTAAAACATCGACTTAAATCAGATGGATGTTTTGGATATGTTGACTTGAGCGATTTTTTGTTTTCAATTCATTTAAGTTTGTTGATGCTAATTATTATAAGCTTTACTTGGCTGATTATATTTGATACAAAAAGAAATAATTGCTATAAGTCCCTATCTAAATATTTGAACTTAAATTTCATTCATTTGATACAAAAATTCACATGTTTATGTCCTGGCATAAGAAATGTTTTAAATAAACAACGAATATTGTTGTTTAAAAAAAACTATTTTGGAAACAATTCGTTGTTCTATGCATAACGTCTGTTTACGCTGGGGTTTAGTATAGTAAAAATTAAGCAAATTAATTGTGTTGAAAATTGAAAATACAGTGCAAGTTCTTGTCGCCGTGACTTTACCGAGGATTTGAACCAGAGATCAAAATTTTCACTCAGCTGGGTGAAAACCATGCTCTCTCTCAAGCAGGTTTTCGATGAGTAGCGAACCGTTCACATTTTCATCTCTCCTTGTTCGCCGATAATTCATTATCCTCTCTCTTGCATATGCGAAAATATCTCGCTCCAAAATTGAACGAAAATATATTATCTCATGTCACATTTCTCTCTGAAAACATGCTAGGTATCGTAAACGAGGAGCAAAAACCGAAAATAAGGCCAAGCTGGTGCTCACTGGTACCGCCATTGACCATCATTATCGCATCATAATGTCAGAATAAGACAAGCATAAAGACTGGTGCATTTTCAGGTGTCAAAAAGTGAAAAATAATTATCGGCAATAGGATTCACTGAAAACGATTTATCAGCTACTCATGCTCTCCGAAAATTATAAATCGCTGTTGCTTTTCTTGCGAAAACTGCTGTGAGCGTAAAATAGTCTCTCGCTTCTCACATTCTCATCTGTTTCTCCAAGCGGGTGAAAAAGGACGTTTCTCTTCTCAAGTAGGCGAAAATTTCGGTCTCTGATTTGAACACAAAGAAAGTGAGCTTTATATCGATTTCTGCTATTTCGTTATTATTCAGAGCTGAGACAAACTCTTCAATCAAATTTTGAATAGATTCTAAGTATTCCATTACATATTTCAAACCCCTATGATTGGTTAACTGTAATCCTATTTCCATATTTACTATTTAACATGTCCTATACAGTCATACCGTGACCATATGTCCGAGAATGTTTCATGAGGCCGTCGAGGAGAAAACTGAAGTAACACAACATTCCCAAATTTGAACCAAAAATGTAACCATAGATTTTAAACAAATATATGTGTTTTTTATTTTGATAATATAACATATGGAAATCTATCGAAATAATGTCTAAAGCTTACAAGCAAAATGTTTAAAATAAACATATTAAGTTTCGATTCTAGTACTGTCAAACTTAGAAAAACCTTTCTGTCGTTTACTTTTATCATACACACAGAGAATAAGAATTATCGAAATTTTGAAAAAAAAAACTGCTGAAATTGAAAAGTGGCGTTGGTTCTTTTTTGTAAAAAGCGGTTTTCTTTCAGAACAAAAACGTTCAAACGCTTTATTCAAAATTTTCCTGCTAAGTACATTTTGAAATTTTCAAAACAAATTGTAGAACTGTCAAACCTCGAAACCGTAGCATTGTTGAAAATGAAAGCAAATAATGTGTATTCCAAAATGAACTTTCAAGAAAAAAGTGTCGTGCAATTGAAATTAAAGCATGCTGTTTGTCAGACCCGTCTGACCTTATTCAAGTAAGGTCCGTGCTATGTTGACAGGGTTGCCAGGCCCCTGACCGATTCTATCAAGCACATCATTGTTTAGGATTCTAATAGGTAATTCGTAGCATGTCATTAACCTGGCAATCCGCATTCGTCCATCTTCACACAGCTCTGACAACAACTCTGCCAACGACTCAGCGACGCTCCAACAACTCTGACAACGACTCAGCGACGCTCCAAAGGTACTATCAAAAACACAACTTTCCTTCATTGTTTGTTCCAGCTGTTCGCAGCCGAATGCGACTGACCAGCGTTTGTAGCATCTGCGATATAAGTATATTGGCGTCCATTATCGCACTTCATTTGAATGTATAGGCTTTCCCCTTTTATTTGAGCTTACAACATAAATATGTCATCGGGGAGCCTAGAACATTTATTTTTAAAGATTTATGTGACTATTATTGTTAATTGTTTAACTAGAAAGGGCAAATTTCTACAACATGAAATGGATTACCCACTGCAAATAGAGATTGAACACCTTGTATGCTAATTTGAGAACGATCATTTATGTTGTTTGTTGGCCCAGTTGCCATGGTTACTCCTGACGGCAATGCAAACTAGTAAAAATTAGTTTGGTAGACTGCTGTATGTCTATAGGTTTACAGCTGTCAGCTGTGGCTTTCCTGTGTGAAAATTTAACATAAATATGAAATTCTGTACTCATTACGAAAATCGTTAAAAAATGTGTGTGTGTTGTGCCCGAGAAAAATGACAATTTGCCAAGTTTGTTAGATACGGCTGCGGAAATAATTGTGCAGTTTCCAGTTTGAAGTCATTCACACTCTTGTAACCACAAAGTCGCATAAATTACTCACGGTCGTATAAAAGCTTTCTAACAAGCTTAATATTCATGACTAGCGTGACCCAAAAAATCAGCAACGTTTTCCGCGCAGTTAAAGTTCTTAAATTTTCCCAACCTCAAACACCGTGTTCCATCATTTTTCGGCTCCATTTCTGCATCCACCCCTTCATTTGGAAGTATAATTCGGTTCGTTCTATCAAACCGGAACGCCTTTCCATGTTCACGGCAAGCGCAACGCAGTTTTAAAACAAATTCAAATGTCGTTTTTATACTTGAATATTTTGCATCCCAAAGGGATGGCACAATTTCCGAACACCAACCACTGCTATTCATCGTCACTTCTAGAATAATGGTCCAGCATTGGAGCCGCTCTTTTTTTGCTATCGTTTGGCTGTTCCCGATAGTTTTCCCTCTTTTGTATTTTCAAATGCAACTCGGAAAATGACAACTTGCATTGTGCTCCAAATAGCAGTTGTTTTTTTCTTCTTTTCTTTTTAGACTCGCGAAACATAGGTCATAAATCTAACACCCCTAAGATCTGCAAAATAAATATATACACAAAGCAAGTGCGACTGCCCACAGCAGTCGCGGAATCCACAATCCTTTCTCCAACGGACAGCGACAGGACACTTGCCCCGACAGGCATAAATGCAATATTTTCGCATTTCTTTCCAGCTGTCACGTTCCACGCGGGGATTCATTTTCATACGACACCGCACGGAGGGAAGATCCCACACGAACAGTGGCCCCGAATTGTTTTTGGCAGTTTGAAATTGATTAGGGGAGGGCTTAGAAAGAATGTTTGAGTATAGTTAAAATATCTGTCACGAACACAATGAAGAGAATTGTTGGAAATTTTAGTCATAGGTTAAGTTTGATGACATTCAACGATCAAACATTAGAACACAAACACTTTGTGTGCTAATTGATCGCAAGTCGTATACAATTCCTTCAAATTGAATATATCAGCGGATAGAGATAACGCTCCTCTTCCTTAGAGAGTGCTTAATTTGTATTTGTGACCTTTTGTTCAAAATAAAATGACTACGAAAGCCATTGTTTACAAAAGCAGATTCGCCCTAATCTAATTTTGGCGCTGATTTTCATCACAATTTCCCTTACGAGATGAGAAAATCTCAGGTTATCTAGAAAAAATGATATCTGATTGTTTCGTTTACTCCACAATCAATAGGAAACTAGCGCCCCTCATTAGTCCCAGATACACCATAGAGTACTCCATTCTTTTGGTTTGCGATACTATAGTATCTTCGCCTTTGTTTCGATTTACTATGTTATTTTTACACAATATTTGAAGGGTTGTTCGTTGGGAGTTTAGTTTTGAGGGGTGATTTATTTAGCTTGGGATCGATGAGCTGGTACTTCCAAAACCAAAACCAAAAACAATACATTAGAGATACAGGGGATGATCAAAAAGGAGAAGACTAGCAAAATTTTGTCCAGATTCAAAGTGATACAGTTCAGTGAATAATTAACCGATTTTGATGAAACTAGAAGCGTTCGACGGGGAATTTTGGTTAATCAAAATTTGATTTGACTTCCGGGCACCGGAGATATCACGGATACTTTGAGGTTATGTCAAATGTGCTAATTTTCTGCAGCTCGTTATTTTTTATATATTTTCGAAACTATGTTTGAATAATTTGCCGTTGAATCCTGATGCCCACAATAGAAACCTCAGATTCGCCACCAGTGGTATTGGTTTGTAAAATCATGAAGTTCGATGTGTTGCTAGCCAGGTTGGACATCGTTCTAAGTCCAGCCACTTCCCTGGGGGAACCCGGATCCCGGAGCGTCACCAGGTCTGACCAATGTGACCGAAAACTCTCAGGTTGAGCACCAGTAATCTTGATTTGTAAAATCATGAAGTTTGATGTGTCGCAATCCATAGTTTGGAATCGTTCTATATCTCGCCAATTCCCCGGGGGAACCCGGAATCCGCAACGTCACCAGGTGTGGCCAATGTGACCGAATACTCTCAGGTTGACCACCAGCGGTATTGTTTTGTAAAATCATGAAGTTTGATGTGTCGCAAGTCAGGGTTTGACATCATTCGAAATCTGGCCACTTCCCTGGGGGGAACCCGGAATCCGGAACGTCACCAGGTGTGGCCAATGTGAAAGAATACTCTCAGGTTGACTACCAGTGGTATTGTTTTGTAAAATCATGAAGTTTGATGTGTCGCAAGCCAGGGTTTGACATCATTCGAAATCTGGCCACTTCCCTGGGGGAACCCGGAATCCGGAACGTCACCAGGTGTGGCCAATGTGACCGAATACTCTCAGGTTGACTACCAGTGGTATTGGTTTGTAAAATCATGAAGTTTGATATGTCGCAAGCCAGGTTTGATACAGTTCTAACTCTGGCCATTACACTGGTAGGGTACTTCCTTCACGATTCCCGATAATGAATCCGGAACTACGGAAAATAACGAAATGTCCGCTACTCTTCCAAATACAAGGAAAAATTTGTGATCGTATGGAAAAAGTTGCATCTAATTTGGTTAAGGGTACGCAGAGTTACAGATAAATTAAAAAGGAGTTTTTCAACATAAGAAGTGTCAGGCAATTGAGTAAAAAACTACATTTTACGGAAATAGCCATACCTCGGTTGTTTATGAGCCGATTCACGATCTTTAACCACTGACAGACTTGTTATGAATTTTAATTTCTGAGAAAAATATAATATTTCCGATTTTCAAGTAACATAAAAAATAACGAGCTGCAGAAAATTAGCACATCTGACATAACCTCAAAGTATCCGTGATATTTCCGGTGCTCGGAAGTTAAATCAAATTTTTGATGCTAAAACAAGAACAAATTCTCCGTCGAACGCTTCTAGTTTAATCAAAATCGGTTAATTATTCACCGAACTGTATCACTTTGAATCTGGACAATATTTTGCTAGTCTTCTCCTTTTTGATCATCCCCTGTACATAAGAGAAGAATGTTCGTGTCTCGCATCAAGCGCCGCACACTACGATCATTCGTGACACTTTGCTTCAGTCTTGCTTTATTTTTGCTATCCAATAGGCGAAAAATGTATGAATTCAAAATCCAAAATCAAGAATCTAAAATTGACGCCCAATGCATCATTTTTTTTAAAAAAAACGTGAATAAAATGATATCGGGAACATCGTACTCAAAGTTCACGAACGAAATACAATCCAAAATTCATGAGAGCGCAAGGTGAGAAAACGTTTCTATCCTCATTTCGTTTCTCCATCTCACAACGTTTTACTCGTATTCAGGATTTGATACAACCAAATATCCCCTTTGAAGCCATTTCAACTCAGTTCTGAGTCGTTTTTGACTCACCTTTGTCATTAGTGGAGTCAGTCAAATTTGAGTAAATGTAACTTAGATTGACAAGTCGACAAATCAAAAACAGCGACTTAAATCCGATGAATGTTTTCGATTTGTCGACTTGTCAATCTAAGTTACATTTACTCAAATTTGAGTTACTCCACTTTTGACGAAAGAGAATCAAAAACGACTCAAAACTGAGTTAAAATTGTTGGCCGTGTACGTAACATTGAGAGATTCTCTTCGTCGACTTTCTCTTTCATTAATATTTTTTATTAAAGGATTTGCTGATATTTTTGACGTATAGGATCTTTAACTACACTTTATATTACCGTACTGTGTGCTGAAAATACTTGAACATGTTTTTATATAGCCGTAGAAACGCAAAGAGAAAGTCGACGAAGAGAATCTCTCAATATTACTTAGGGAATAATGCATTGTTCAGCTTGAATTGGAAGGCATCAAAATGCTGGTGAAGGCTCTCTGGGATGTATTTGGAATGACGATAAACAAGTGAACGCTAGCGGATCTAGTTGCCAAGGCAGTCGGTGTTGGAAGGGAATGGATAATAGAGAAATTAAAAGGTCGGATCATTCATTTCATATGAGGAATGACCAGACCGAAGCAATGGAAAAATATTGCATCAACACAAATCAGGTGCTGACTATTGCGCACGACAACGGGCAAAACATGGTTGCTTCAGTCCGATACATAAAAACTATGCCGGTATTAGGCTAAGAAAACACCGAGGAAAAGAGCCATGAGCCCAACATTCTCTCTAATGAGCTGGGAGCTCTCGATACCGCCATCAATGACCTTGGATGTAATCGTCTCCATAACCTCGCAGCCTTAGACGAAGCACACGATGGAGTTGATGATGCTTCAGAGGACGAATGTGAAGATGACTCAGAAGTAACAGATAATGAAGAAGAACTGAGAGAGGAAGAGCATGAAATAATAGAAACACCGACATTGCCATTAGTAACATGAACACTAGGCTGATGCAAAATTCGAAATATTTGCTCCCCTAAGCTTAATCGACGCCAATTTGGGTCCTGATAGTCCCCAAAAAATTTTAGCACATTTGGTTTTAATTTGGCTTTGCACACGCTATTCAAAGTTTGTATGGGAATTAGTATGAAGAATCTCAAACTTACATTTCCAGATCCCTAATATCTTGATAATATGTCCTTAAACCAAATCTTATATACATTCATATAGTGTAAGTTGTCAACTATTGTGCATCGGCTTGGCCTTATTTTCGAGCGTTGCTCCTAGTATATGATCTATACGATCTAGGTAGCATGTTTTTAGTGAAAAATGAGACATGAGAAAACATTTTCGGTTAATTTTGGAGAGAGATATTTTCGCATATGCAAAAGAGAGGATAATGAATTATTGACGAAAAAGGTGAGATAAAAATGTGAACGGTTCGCTACACATCGACAACCTACTTGAGAGAGCATGGTTTTCACCCAGCTGAGTGAGAATTTCAATCTCTGGTCAAAGTAGCTCTGAAAATGCTCAGGGTAAGGAGCTGTAAAAATTTAAGTTATTATTAAAAAATCAGCCTTGGCATATTTTCTTATCCCAAGTAACACCAGAAACATCTTCTTTGACAAGATTATTAGAACTTTGTTGTAAAGAAGTCGTGAGGATAAAATACCAAACACGTCTAGTCTTGAAAAAGTTTTGAGTATGTTTTTCTACACATATTCGGCTCAAACGTGGTACCAGGACAGCGAACACATTTTTGTTCAATGTTTGATCAATTAACTTGAATTTTACTTCTAGAAAACATCGATGACTGTTTGTCATCTTACCACTACAAACTATTTTTACTCACTTTTGAGTAGCCATACTTTTGACTGATTTGAGTCAAACTTACTTAATTGTGGGTTGTTTGGAAATAGCGTGTATGCTAGTTGTTTGTACACAGGAAAAAAACTTGTAGTGAAAACTACCATTTCACCCGACTACGCCTATCTTTAAAACTACCATGAAATTTCAGTCAAATTTACTACTTTTATGGTAAAACCTTCAACGTTTGTGGTATATTTGACAGACCTCATATTGATATCAACCACACTATGGTTCATCTAATCGAAGGCATGGTAAAATCAAACGCATTTATAGTCAGGTGAAAATTGTTGGTGTTTGCGCTTAATTTAACCCTCGAAGTTTCTACTGCGGTTTTTTTTGCGTGTAAATATGTTGATAGGTTGCATTAAAGATGAACTTATATTTTTAACATCCTCATGCAATAGCGAAATTATTCAGAATAGATTTGGGATCCAATACAGTGACGGCTGAAAATATGTATAAACCGTTTGTTTGAAATATTGGAATAAAAAACACTACTTAAAAGTAAGATTGTGATGCAACTCACTGATTCAAATAGTAACCGAATTGAGCATAGGGATAAATGTTACGTGAAGCAACAGTTTTGGAGGTTGTTTATTATTTGTTATTAATGTTTCGCTTGATTTATGGGGGAGTCTTTTGAGATATAGCTACGCACAACATAATAAAAAAAATGTATTTGTCTGTTCAATTTTCAAAATCGAACATTTGAAAATCACATGTGTTACTAATGTTTTTACCCGTACTGTAGACTTGTACTGCTTGGGACTGTGAACTTTGGAATCCGCTGCGTGTTGGGATTCTGGTTGGACTCCAAAAGAAATCTCTCCAAATTCAATAATTTGGTATTCGGGGTTCCTTCTACATTTTTTAATCCAATCAATGACGTATGCAATTATGGGAGGTAAAACGGATAGTTCACACTGCTAACCTTGAGCCGCATATACAATTTTGATACAACTTCCATTCCTATTTGAAAAAGTTACAAATAATCATCTTGAACGCATAAAATACTTTAATACTTTAACTACGATTTCCTTTCACCATAGAAAAATCTTGTTTCTATTTTATTTACTTTATTCATTTTAGTACCGTGCTTACTTTGACAAAAATATAATTATGTTATAAGCACGCTGTTTTAAGCATCCATAGAACATAATATTTGTCTTATGGATGTTCTAAAGAACATCTGGTATGGCCTAAAAGATGTTCAAAAATTTCACATTTATTGCGCTTTTTCGGTTATATGCGTGCATGAAATTATGTTTTAGGGGTTAGGAAAAAAAACTTGAGCTTTGTCTAAAAGGTGTATTTTCAACATTATTATGACAAGTGGTGTTACTTGTGATCTGCAGGGTAGTAAATGAAGTTCGGAATTATGAGCATGTGTAGATTAGATAATTTGACATGGTCGTGTCTTAAACGATCTACAAATGTTTCATATAACGTTTGAGCACAGAGAACAGACATTCAGGCTCGAGAAATTTTTTTACACTTTACGGTGTAAATTTTTAAAAAGCAAACCGTTGGAAGTATCAGTGCCGCCTAGTCTAAGTTTCACCAAACTAAAAAGTGACAGAGAAGATCAACGACTATCATATATCAAGAGCGCGCAGGAGGTCGCTTTTGTAATTTTAAAATGGCAGTTACTGAGAATTTACACACGGAGAGGCACTCCAACTTGGAATGTCTGTTCTCTGTGGTTTTAGAAATACTGCTTGTTGAAATAAAATGTTGGCAAATTAATTTAAAAGTGCAGACAAAGATTCAAGCTAGAACCAAGTATGGCAAAATATAAGATTGAAAAGTCGTTAAAACACTAACAGCTGTTGCTGCTATACGAGGTAATCTTATTGTTGCGTATATTATATTTGCTTTGGCACTTCGATGTTCGACTTGCACCACAACTTCTGAAAGCACTCAAACGCGTTATTTTAGACTTAAAGTCGCAGACGCTTACAAAAAAGGATAAATAGAAAGCTCAGTTTTGGACGCAACTGGAGGTAACCGATGTGGATTGGACCCTGCGTTACGGCACTTTGGTTTCGATTAATTCCGGCAAAATCAAATGGAAAAAATTAGTAATGAATCAATCGTCTCAAAACACATTTGCATCTCTTGAACCGAATTTCATTTATTTGCATCACCTTCTTTCTTTTAGTATGACATCTCCATCATCATCATCATCATCATCATATTCCCATGGATCATTGTTTTACATGCAGAAAACCTTGGTGTACACTGATCGAAATTTCAAAATATTTCAAAAGAACCTGTTCATTCGGGTTTGGATTCCTTAACCATCCCTTGTAATTAATATATCCCATTTTAATTTTTACTTAAACTTTACTTGATGTTAAGCAGAGGGAAAATGATCGATTATTCGGATTAAAAAATCCCTTTGTGATCGATCAACAAACTTTCGATCAGATGTACTGTCAAAGTTGAGTTTCCGTCTGTCAGAAGAAAGCCAGCTCGAGTAGCAGACTTAATCGATTATTTTCCATCTGTCCAGTTTAACTGAAAGTTAAAATGAATTCTCGAATTGGAAGACAGTCTAAATGTAATCTAATTTTATTTCAAGTTAAAAAATATTTTCTCTTTTTACGAAACGCAAACGCAAAACCCACTGTGCCATGCGCAACTGTTAAACAAAACAACAAAAACGGCAAATAACGAGCGTGATGATTTGGCCCAAAATACGTCAACAGCAACAGACAGCAGTGAGCTGATGTTGCCATTGCTGATGCCACGCTCGCTCGTCCTGGTAAATGTAAATAGAAAGCGCCGAACCAACTCGGAAGTTCTATGGAATAAAAATAAACCATAGCCTCACCACCACGTGAACAATGGTGAAACAATGCAACACAAAATTTCACATGTCAGCTACTAAAAAGCGTCAGTCAGCAGGTAAACACATTTGCGGATAAATTCAGGATGAAAATTAAAATTTTCGTGTGGTTCGTTCGCGTGGGAGCTTTTTCTTTTGCTTCGCTGCATTTGGAATGCATTGAAGCGTGGAATGAAAAACCAGTGCTATTTCCGGAAACAATGAAATTAAAACGCGTGCGACGTAAATTGGAATTGGAAACAGTCATGCTAATGAGAGAGAACGTTTGATCATCGTGGATATTTTGCGTTGTCAATAACAATTTATTTCATCAAAAAAAAGGATTCACTGACCATGAGCAAACAGGTCCGGTATTCGGTATCAGAGATGAAACTACCCGAGCAGGAGAAAACAACATATGTATTTCCAATTTTGATATTGATAAGTGGCTTTGGTATTAAAGAGATCTCGAATAACAGAAATTGTTATTTGGAATACCTGAAAATACCTGAGAGGTACTTATTTGGTATTGTCTTACTTAAATTTGGTATTCGTATAACATTGTTGGAACAAGTTTGTGGTATTATCCTTAGGTATTTTACCTTTTATGCAGCGCTCTTAAATAGCAAGGCCAGTTATCAAGTTATTCGTTCCTGCTGGGGTACCTTTCAGGAATTCCATCAACGATTCGCATTTATTCGGAACTCTTGGGGATAAATCAATAGCATTCATTTTATTCTATTTACAAATCATCAAGTACGAAGACTTTTGCTTCGTTTCGCAAAAACAAAAATCAAATTTCATTACGTCAACCACATCACAAGCTACCATATCAACTTTAGTCGAATACGGACTCCGAAACTTACACGAGCACACGAGCAGAGATTGATAATTCTAACTCGACCCAGATAGATGCATTCCATCAACTTCAAATGTTATTACATCCATATATCACAGCCCATCCATTCCGAGGGACGAAATCCCTCCCAGAAGCTTGAAAATGAATCACACTCCCAACAAATTTATTATTTATGCATGACCAACGAATCCGAAATTAACCAAACCATTATTCGTAACAAGCTGGAGGATGGGGAGCCATTGGAAGGGATAACTTTAATGCAGGTAGTTTGACTCAGTTGAGCTTGATCATATTTGGGAGGGTGTAACTGGTTCGTATTCGTCAAATGAGGCAATAGAAGTTTTTAGAATAATAGAGTTAAAGGATAGAGTAGAGTGAAAGGTTTTTGAACTAATAACTCTCGTTAGACTGAACAGAGTTACGTCGTTCATTCACCGATTGAACAGAAAAAAATAATATTTTCCATATTAAAATTTGAATCCCGTGTTTTAAGTACAAGTGGGTCAATAATGTGCTGGAAGTTTACCTACTTTTGCACGCACACAAATCTGTATATGAACAGGTTACATATCTGGTTTTCCCTATCAGGGTCCTCAAAAACGAGTAGCAAATGGTATAAAAGTATCTTCTTCATTTTTTTTCTTTCATTAAGTTTTATTCCACAATTAATACTATGATAGTGTTTGATAACCGACCATGCCTTTCGGTTCAAGAAGGGATATGGGCGCGTTCTGCCGAGTTGGTCACGGCAGATTTCATGTGTGAATAGGCGGCCACATCAACGTTCAAAAGTGCCTAAATCAAATGGATTTTTGGAACGCAGACGGCGTTTTGATACCGGTAATCAATGTCCGACTTCAGTTTCATAAATATTGAGAAATTACTACAAAAAGCGGTTTGAGAAGACTGTAAATCGACGTTTTTCACCATTTTTAATTCCAGTATAGTCATTCGGTAAAAGTGTAACAAATGGAACAGAGACTAATTTTAAAAAATCAGTCGAAAAACGATTTAAGCCAATTCCATTAAGTAAAATGTTCACTGAATTATTTGTAATATAAGAACTTTTTATATATTAATATATCCTTAAAAACGAACAATACTAAGCAAAAAATGATTTAAGTTTGTATATAATTACAAAACAATGAGCCTGATTAATACTTCTGCCCTTAGCCCTCTTCAAATCTATTAATACGATAAATCGTATAGTAGATCAAAGCACCCGATCAAAAAAGGCCCAAATATCCATCCATCAATCGATGGCAGGTATACTTATGAACAACTTTTCCGAAGATCATTTTTTTCTAACGGGTGTTCAATAAGAAATAAGAATATTTTCAGTCACATAGTAAAACTAAACAAAACAAAGAAATTCTACGAATTCAGTATTTTTTATTAAAAACATAATGTATATTCTTCAAAAAAAAAAACGTCAATGAATATTGGAAACGGGGCCCGGATCAGCCGTACGACGCAATTTAGTCGCGATTCTCTCACAAGAGCGCTGGACGTCCATCTTTCGGATACAATTCCGGATCGTCGTGATCAACTGCTTCGTATCCTTGACTCGCCAATTATTTTTGTACCCTAGGGCACTGAGGGAGCCGAGAAAATCCTCAAAGGGATGGCACTGGGGCAAGTTGGTCGGATTCCTTTCTTTCGGCACGTACGGTATCTTTTTCTGCTCAAGATACTCCAGCGTCTTCTTGGCGTAATGGGAAGACGCCTTGTCCGGCCAGAAGACGTACTTTCCTTGATGCTGCTTTGAGAAAGGAATTTTCTCAAGACACTCCTCATGGTACGCTTGTTGATTGATGGCCAGACCACTCGGCTTGAACCATGGCTTTGAAATCCCTCTATCCGATAGGGTGAAGTACAGGGTGCGGCAGAAAATAATGCGAAAATGTTCAAACTTGAGTATTGGGTTAATTCGTGTAGATAGTGACTAATTTCTGTCGAAAGTGTATTTGTTTATGTTTGCTTTCAAGTACTGCATCCAAACAATCTATTTGTTTTGTTGCAAATTCGTCAAAATGTTCGCGAAAGAAGTGATCACCAGTTTGTTGCTCGCCCAGAAGAAGCCGAAAGAGATTGCCAAGGTGGTAGGATGCCATTTGGCAACAGTTTACCACATAAAAAGTGCCTGCAGGATGGTCCTAAGCAGCGGAAGCCGGGAAGCGGACGTACGCGCTTTGCACGCACGCTGAACGTGATCAAATCGGTCCGTGCAAAAATTGCTCGCAACCCGGTGCGTTCCATAAGAAAACTTGCAAAGGAAGCCAATATTTCGCCACTTGATTATTGACCGGGTCAAGGAACTACGAGTGACTCGTTCTAAGAGATTGCTTTCCTTGTTGAAGAAAGAAAAAATGATAATCCTGTTCTCGGACGAAAAGCTTTTCAGCATCGATGCTGTGGCCAACAGCCGCACGGACCGGTTCATTTCACCGCAGAAAATGGAGAACGTTCCGGAAAAAGTGAAATTCAAATTTCAAACCAAACATCCGGCTGGTGTCACGATGTTTAGCTTGGTGGCGTCCAACGGTTTGAAAATGCCACCTGTTTTCATTGATGCTGGAGTTAAAATCAATACCGAAGTGTATATTGGTATTTTAAAGGACCAAGTGCTTCCCTGGGTGAAGGCCAACTTCTCCGAGGACCAAAACGTTGTCCTACAGCAGGATGGAGCGCCATGTAACACGTCCAATCGAACCCAACAATGGTTGAACGATTATATGAAGTTTTGGCCGAAGGATTTGTGACCCCCTAGCAGTCCAGATCTTAAGCACGAGCCTGCGAAACATTACACCCTAGTGCGAAAACCCTGAAGTCAACCATAACACGCACATGGTAGTCAATGTCGGAGGACTACGTCCGAAAGGCATGCTCTGGCTTCCGGTGTCGGCTCGAGGATGTTATTAATAAAAATGGAAGAGACATTGAATAAATTTGTTTAAAAGGACTTTATAAAGATAATTGCACTCGAAAATGTTGATGTTATTGCTTGAATTAGTTGAAAATGGGATTTGAAAGAAGAAGAACAAATTTTCGCATTATTTTTTGCCGCACCCTGTACAGCATAACTTTTTTTCAAATTCATGCTTAAACTTATATTATTTGTCGAGGGGTGTGGCCAAATTGTCACTGGAATAGTAGCTGTAATTTCCTGGAATGTAGGTCTTCGAGAGCGGGAAGTAACTTTCGTTGTGCAGCACGAACGGCATCCTACGGTAGTTCTTCGTCATCCACCGGCACAGCGATTTCACGGTCGTTATCTGTGGGGCACCGAAGTCTTCTTCCGACAGATAATGTCCTCGTCATTATCTTCGCCGGACGGCCGCTACCGGGCTTCCGCTCCACACTCAGAGATGCCAGGATCCGGTAAACTGTACTCACGGGCACGTTTTCGTCGCGAAAGCGGTCTACCGTAAACTTTTTGCCACCATCACGCTCGTGGAGTGCTTGATGTTTCGACGCCATCTTGATTGATTCAACTGACAGTACCTGAGCGGAAAGAAACATGCCACCCATTGCCAGGGAGTCCAGAGAGCAATTCTCTTGGAGAGAAAATAATTTACGCTCTTTACTTTAATTACAGAAAGGTATTGAAATCATTCCCATTTTTTATTGAACACCCGTTATATGCTCAAAATCTTTAAATGCCTACATTAGCTTGAGCGTTTTGAAAAACGTACGAGGTTTGTTTATACCCTAGCTCAAACAAGTAAAACTTTTTATGAAACTGAAGCCGCCATGTTGGATTCCAAAATTTTCGTTCCAAAAGCAAACTGTTGGGTTTTTTTAACAGTATTTTTCACTTTTTCCGAAACCAGAGGGCGCTATCTTGGATTCCAAAATGGCATGGAACATTGATTTTCATCCTATATACGCCATTCTCGATCCATAATTTCCATATAGCAGGGTATTTGGCAGTATTTCTTTCTTTAATGAATCAGGTGCCACGATTTGGGGTTCCCAACCGATCGGACAAATGGCGTCATACATCTATTTATAGCCTTTTTACACCGTTTCTGATCTAAACGTATCCATTGCAGGGTATTGAAAGTATTTCCCACACAATACGGAAATGGACCTGCCATTATGGATTCCTAAATGAAGTCTGACATCGATTTCCGGATTAAAAACGCCGTTTGCGTTTCAAAAATATCCATATTGCAGGATATTTAACCGAATTCTCCACTTTTCTTATATCAGAAGCCGACATCTTGAATTCCAAAATGGCGTCAGACCGAGGGGGCTGCAACTCCCACGATGAGCGTTAGATAAAGCTTCCCTGGCATGACAATTTCCACGATGATGATCATTCGTGATGTGAGCGCGATGACGATGCGATCAAAACAAAAATTATCGCTGACAGAATGGAACTGCTCGAAAAAATTGACAACCAGTACTGCCAGAAATAAAACGGCATTTCTCGCTTCCAAATATTCAATCAGTAAAATTTTCATCTGACATCGGAAGAAGTTTTCACTATTCGGGCTTCGGATTTTTTTTTCGTTGCCTTCGTTGCCTAATTTCTGGAAGAAAGTTGAAGGTTTTCTCGTGTGCACCATACCATCTCACCTTAAAAACATGGTCGAGAGAAAAGGTTTCATAAACCCTGCCCTAGAAGACTTCACCGAAGGGCAAATCAGCATAATGGAAGCTGATATTTGTGGTTTTCCAGAGCTCCTGAACCTCCCTGCAGGAAACCTAGTACGTTACGAACGTTACCCAGATAATATATAGAGAAACTAGAAGATTTTGAATTAACGAATGGGAAGAGAGCCTTGCTGATGAAAATGGCGGGGCTGTGAAATCAAAAGGCTGGTCTTTCTTTGCTAGAAATAGATCCCAGCGATTAGTTGCACGATTATAAGATGGCACGTATGCACTTGTCCTAATAACTAAGATCAGTGACTATGGAGTGTATCGAAAATATGCTATCCACAAACTTTCTTTCAAATTATGTTGAAAACCGATATTTTTTTCATACAAAAAATTGATCCTTTATTGTACGAGATTAAACTTGAACATAATGAAGACCGGATGAAATTTAAATTATTCCTTCACGAATTTTCGAACTTTGGATCGAATGCTCTTCATCAAGTTCCGGAGAAGTGTTGCATCGCATTTTTTGGACGCTTGAGCCCAAATTTTTTGGAACTCCTGCATGTTCCCAGCTGCCTTATCAGTCTTCTTGAAGACCCTCTTCACGATTGCCCAGTAACGTTCGATGGGTCGAAGCTGAGGGCAATTTGGTGGATTGATATTTTTCTCAACGAAATCTATACCCTTTTCCGCAAGCCAATTAAGAGTGGTTTTGGCATAGTGAGACTCTCAATCCGGCCAAAACAGTGGAGGTGTACTATGCTTCTTATATAAAGGCAACAATCTCTTCTGGAGACACTCAGATCGATAGATTTCCGCATTTATAGTTCCGGTAGTGTGAAAAAGGGGTAACTTCAAACCACAGGAACATATTGCTTGCCATACCAGTACCTTTCGACCGAATTTCTCCACTTGAATCGACCTGTCCGCATCGCTCACATCCTCCCCAACGACGGCAGTAAAGTATTGTGGACCTGGAAGGGGTTTTGAGTCCTCCTTCACATAGGTCTCATCGTCCATCAAAACGCATGCATTCGGACGCTGCAAAAGACGCGAATACAATTACTGGGGCCTTGTTGCTGCTCGCTTCTTCTGTTCTGCACTTTGTTTCGAGATTTTCTGCTTCTTGTAGGTCTTCAGGTGGTTTCGCCTCTTGATACGCTGGATCATTCCGACACTCGTTCCTGCTTTTTTGGCCAAATCACGTATTGACATTGATTTGTTCTTCATGATTAGAGATACCACTTTCTGCTCCAGTAGCGGGTTGGAAGAACCGGGTTTTCTGCCTGTTCCTGGTAGCTCATCCAAAGAATAGTGTTCCCCAAACTTATTAATGATGGTTTTAACACTCGCATGATGAATTCAAAACCGCTTCGCCAATTTTCGCATAGTAATACCCTTCTCACTTAGCCATGTGTCCAGAACCTTAATTTGCACTTCCTTTTCAATACGCGACATTTTGAAAACGCAGAATTTGAACCGCACAAACAAGTAAACAAAAGAAAGCTGACAGTCAAACGCACAGCATGCAGTGTTCAGAGCATAAAAAACCATCAGAAATACATGCGTACAACGACAATGTATGTGGATAGCTTATATTCGATACATTCCTTACTTCGAAACTAGGTATGCAGCAACTTCCGTTATTCTTATAATATACAGAATAAAAATCAGAGTACCCATCATGCTTTGTTTAGTAAAAACCGAGAGTGATAAGAACCTGTTGGACTTACATTACATATACATTACAATACATTACATTACATAGACTAATACATTACATAGACATAATCCAACATCCATGTTGAAGCAGTTGATACTAGTGCAATTCATTCGTGGGCGCTCTTTAGGGAAGCGACCAGCAGAACAATCTTGGAATTTACTTTTTATAAACAAGTGTGGCTAAAACAGAAAGTTTGTTTTTAAATCGGAACTCTTTTATTACGCACTTCTAATTCGTACTTTTTTCACATAAAATTCTACAGAAACGACGGAACTTCACAACTTTTGGTTACGCAAATAAGAATTACTTCTAGTATATCGCCTTCCAGTATTTTTATTGTATGCAGATTCAAATTGACAAACAAAACTACCATAATTCAACAGTCAAGCGACGATAGAAACTGTTTTTTGTTTGTTTTGAGAATATATTCGGTTTGCAGCCGCTAGCGCCGAGACAAACGTAAACAAAACAAATGATTTTGTTCCGGAAAACTTGCTTGCTTGGATTCACTTGCTCGAAATAATCAAAACAAATTTCGACACTGTTGCCAGAAAAGCAAAGGGAAGCTCGAATATAAACATCATGGCTGCCAGACATTAACATCTTTGCTCGCGATTCGAGTAAGAATCGATGACGACGAGACGCGATTGCGCGATTAATTTCGCGACTCATAATACTGTTGCGATTAATAGCGATAGTGAAAGCGATGGTTTTTTTGGTGAAAATTTGTTCCAGAAATATCGAGTATATGATAGTATTTTAAACTTTTTCCGTCATAAAAGTCGCCATCTTGGATTTCAAATTGCCTTCGGACATCGATTTCCACCCCTAGTTAGCCGTTTCTGATCCAAAAATCTCTATTTTACAGGGTATTTGACAGTGGATCATGGATTCCAAAATGACCTCAGACATCGATTTTCCGCCGTTATACCCCGTTTCCGATAAAAAAAAATATCCATTTGGCAGGACTTTTGACAGCAAATCCCAGTTTTTTTTCTAAAACCGTAACCTACCATGTGGATTGCAAAATGGACTAACATCGACTAACGACCTCCAGTTGGCCACCTGAACAAACTGAACAAACCTGTCGAAGACGGCATCTTCCTAGATGGCCAGAATCTTAACATACAGCTTAAGCCAATTCCGGACTATTATGCACCAACTGGAAGACATTGACCTATTGAACAACATTGTTAAAGACAGTAACTTTTTGCATGCCAGCTAGCGCTACCTACTGACCCAATCCCGAATTAATTAGGTAAGCAGAAGGTAGCAATCATTGCCCTTTCCAATAAATTTCCCCAAGGCACCATGCATCTGCAAGGTAAATATCACAAGAATATAACACGTTCAAATTATATTAATTTCATCAGCTACGTGCGCCTCCAATGCAATGTATTTGACACAATTTAACTGACTCTACAGAACCAGATAATTTGACTTGTTTTTTGTCGATCTGAAATCCCACCGATAGTCTCAGTTGTTGACGGAAACCCTCTGCGTTTCCAGCATATTGATATGCAGAGTGCCAATCTCACAAAATATGTGCACATTCTCGCACCATACTAGCTCTCTTATATTTAACAGATAACTAAAGATAATATTTTCACAAAATATCCCATAAAATACCACTTTTGTTCGCAGCAAACGCCCACTACCCCTCCCCGACGGATCTTCTCCCATGTCTTCAGAAACCAACGCAGCGTCAACTCCCCATTTCACCAAAGCAAGAACCACAGACAATCCTGAAGGTAAAAATGTTCGAGACGTCAACGAAGGAAATATTACAAACACTAAGCAAGATCACATGTCACATGCGCTTTACCCGGTTATGGTTTTCTTCTGTGATGACGGCCGGGCTGGGCTGACTGGCTGGTAAGATGTTTGCTAGGCAGTGCCCGTGGCAAAATATTTTATCTTTCTCGGAAGATCAAAACCATTTGCGAATTCCTGTGCCATGCCGCCACCCTCATGTTCATTTGCCTTTTCCTTGAGGAACAAATTGGAATATGAGGGACGAGTACGTATGCCGGAGGGGGGGGGGGGGAGACAAAAATAAGAGAAGTATTACTTGGTAGACTGGTCCGGGATGATTCGGTGATGTGGCAAAAATGCTGATCTGAGGATTGTTTGATTTTCAAGACCGATCTGACAAAGATCGGTTTGTAAAAATGTTGGGAGGAAAAAAATGAAATTCATTTATAAAAGATAAAAATTGGTAAAATATAAATTTTAAATTGGAGTATGCAGAGAGTGACAATCACAAGATAAAATTAATTCTCAACATACTTGAAAATAACTTGAACTTAGTAACAGAAATTATGCTCAAATAGTATCAACATCGAACACTTCAAACGAAAAACTTATTAAATGCTCTTGAAAATTAAGAAAAGCATCAGCAATAAAGTAAACTTCAAATGCCTAGAAGGAAGAAAATCCCGTTTGACGAAAATTTTCCAACCTGTCAAAGTAGCACCACAACCCTACATACAAATCCACGCAAAACCAAAAAAGAGGGAAAACCTGACAGAAGCAAAACCAAGCAGGCTTCAAACAACGCAGTCAACGACGATGATAGGAAACTCCTCAACATGCACGGTGGAGCAGACGATTACGTATAAAGGAAAGCAGCGCCTTTTTTTCACAAACATATACACACGTTCACCTTTGTCGATGTATTTTTTTTTTCTCCATCCTACTGTTTTAGATGTGGATGCCACGTGTGGGAGCAGTTTTCATTACTGTGGAGGACGTTGTCTGGCTCCCTATAGCGATACAACACATGTGTATGTCCTGTTGGTTGTCGGAGCTGTCGCACGGTTTTGACTGTTACATTACTACCTCTCAACCGTTGTTGCTGGGTCCTCCGTGGAAACTCAGCTTCAGATCAGTTGGTTTGGGATAATGTGTTGTGGGGTGTGAAAAAACATGAAGTGTATTTGGAAATATTTGAAAATCCTTGGACTTCATTTGCTGTCCAGAAGGATAATGCAAAAAATAGGCAACCCATTCCCCTAATTAAACGTAATGCATCGCCTCCCAGTGCACGGGTTGTTCGGGTCTAGCAGAAAATAAAGTAACAGAATCACGTTTCCTTTGAAGATAGCGAGCATGATTCGATCGAAAGCGAAAAAGGAGTGGTTTCAATATCATCGATAACCATGCGCTTCCGTTGAACTTGACAATTTAATGTGATAAAAATTAACAACGTTGTTTTATTAAAAATGTTGAGTACTTGAGATGAATGTTATCTGTTGACTTTTAGAGGATAAATAGCGAAAAGTTTTAAGTTTCGACTAATCTGAGCGGCCATTTTATTCAACCATCTCGCAATCTCTGTTGCAGCCCAATTTTAGAATCAATTATCCACTCTTTTTCAACTTCTATTTGACAACTGCCCAATATTTCTCAAATGGGTGGAATTGAGGGCAGTTTGGTGGATTGAAGTCCTTTTCGAAGAAATCCACCCCGTTGTCTCGGGACCACTGTACACCGTGTCCAATATATTCTTATACAAATTCAAACTTTGATTACTTCACAAAAGTTATACGGATTTTATTGGTATTTGTTTTTTATTCAAATAAACCTATTGTTATTATTTTATTAGTAATTATTTATTTTTTTGTAATAACGCAGAAAAAATGAATGAATTTTTGCAATCGCTTAAAATTTCCCCTCGTATAATTCCAAGCCAAATAAGGCGTACACAACGAAATTGTTTGCAATTTTTCATGTGCTAGACAATAACGTTTGCAGACTTTCATACAACATGCTAGATTTATGTGTTATCTGGCTTAAATTCACAAATAATTTTACATTATTTTCAGCCAAATCCAACATTCCCTTTATGTGCATTACATAACGCAGAAAATTAAATGTTTCTTTTTATATGTTTCGGAATGACCACCGTTAACCTTTCTAATCAGCTACAAACGCTTTTAAACCCATCGCAAGTAGCACGCACGACTTCAATCGGCATTTCAACCCAAAGTCAAAAAATTAAGACTTTGAACTGGACCAAAATAGGCATCTGTGTTCGTTTATTATCGACAGTATGCACAGATAAAAAGAAACATTGAATTTTCTGCGTTTCTAATGCACATTAAGGGAATGCTAGATTTGGCAGAAAATAATGGGATATTTTATGTAAATTCAAGCCAGATAACGCCTGAATCAAGCCTGTTGTATGAAAGATTGCAAACATTGTTGTATGGCGCATCAAGGACTACAACCAATTGCGTTGTTTACGCCTGCTTTGGCTTTGAATCAAACGAGCGGAAATTTTACGCGCTTGTTAAAGTTAATTATTTTTTTCTGTGTGTATGAGCACACAAAACAATACAAGGGGTTTAGATCTAGTGAATTTGGAGGCCATTATTCCTTGATCAAAAAGTCGGTCAAAATAGCCCGATACCACTGTTGTACCAAATTTGCTGTATGAGAAGGCACAATGCATCCATCCTGTTAAAACACGTATTCATCCTTCCCGTACATTTTTAATATGGCTGGCTTCAAGACATTCTTCAAAACGCCCGTTTTGTAAAATAAAGTGTTACGTAGAGTAACAATTAGAATCCAAATTCCATAAATTTATTCCGTCGGTAGCAAATAAATTAAACAATTCCTGCGGAAACAAATCTCTTAATACAATTTCAAACAAGGTGGATGCATTGTTGCTTACTTCTAGTGTTTCTAATTTTATGGTTATCTCTCGCAACTGTTTACTGATCGAATGTCCGTTTAGGCTTGTAGTCTGACTATAGTTAAGTAAAGTTTCGAAGTTCCTTACCTGTAGGTTAGGAGTAAAGATGGTATAATCATGAAAGGTTATCAAAATATAGCGTAACTGATCTTCAGTTCAATACTCGTACGAGATCTCATTCCTACATTTAGTTGTTTAAGCAAGTTTTAGATACTAAATTCAGATAAATGAACACATAAATGGAATTCAATTGGACACTGGATAGCACTAACTTTAATCATTTGTTTTGCTTCACTGGTTTGTTTATATCTAGAAGTGCTGCCAATCCCCTTTCCGAGCGATGGGTATGGCCACGCAGTGAAGCAGTATCGAATTGGAATACTCACGCTGAAATAGCCCATGTGACGCAGTTAAAATAAAACGTTGAAATTAACATAATCATCCTTTCTCGAAGAAAACAAACAGTTGGTTCACTCGCTTGAAGTAACATTTGCATTAAGAAATTGACAAAAATTGATGATTTTTCATAGGTTTATCTTCACCCGCACTGACGAAACTACCCATGCAGCATCAATCATAGTAACCCATGAGTCAGCAGACAAAATTTGACAGCTCTATCAGTCGAATTCTAACCGTAATGGCAAAAACAGTGAATCAACTCCGTTCAGAAGTGTGCGCGTTCAAAAATCGGCACCCCACCGCGTCGAAAACGGACATCGTATGGCACTTTGTGGACGTCGGATATGCCCGTTCCGGCGTCTACAACATCTTGGCACTATTAGACAACAATCAGAGCATCGAAAGAAAGCCCGGTTCCGAACGGCCGACGACCCTAAGCGACAAGAAGCTCCAAAGGATGCTGAAGAGGAAGACCGAGGGAAAAGTGGCTACATCGCTGCGTGCGCTTGGCCAAACAGTGAACCCAAACATGAACATACATATCAGGAAGCGGAAGTCGCATCCACTGGTTTCGGAGCTGCAGGCATTGACGTAGCGGCAGCGGCTTAATAAGATGGTCAACTCGACTTTCCTGGCGAATCGCGACGTAGGGGTGGTGATGGACGACGAGGATTGCAACAACTGGCTGGGCACTTCATATTTTGCATCCCACACGAAGGAAGTGAGCTCCAAGGTGAAGTTCATTTCGCACACTAAGTTCCCCAAAATGGTGCTGCTGTGGCTGACAATCAGCGAAAAGGGGATGTTAAAGCCGCTCTTCCCTCGCTCCGGACTGGCCGTGAACTGGGAAATTTATAGTACGAAATGCATGTTGGAAGTTGCGTCGTTCATCAAGAAATACCATAAGGGCGAAGACGCGGTGTTCTGGCCGGATCTGGCGTCGACCTGCTGGGATGCGCGGGAATCGCATCTCAAAATAAAAATTAAAACACGGTCAAGATTTATAACTTTATACTTCGGGGCCGATAATGTCGATAATGCGTCTGATACGCACGAGATAGTTCCTGGACCAAAAATGATCGAAGAGCAAGGTGTTGTTCTTGAAGTATCTGTAATTATTCCAACATCAACAATCGAAGCGGCAATATATTGCATCGGCAGGGATTGCACCAACGGATTCAGCAGAGGTTTTGTCTACTCTGAACAGGGAGAAATCATTCGGAAGCTCTATGAGGCGTTGCTGATGCCGTTTGATTTGTGGAATATGAAGGCTGACCGTGAAATTCAGGACGCATCTGTTTCGCCGAATTCCAGAGCTGAGGACGATTTTGCATTTGTCGAGGAAATGGGTGAAGATTTCACCCGTTGCAAGTCGTAAGATGAGCGTTACGGATTTGCTGAAGACGCCATCAACTCCCCGTAGAAACATCAGTCATAGGAACCACAAAAGAAAATATCACCCAGTATTGCTAGCATCCGATCGGCAACAAGACATTCATCTTCTTGAGGAAGAAAAACTATAAGGTACAGCCCCATTGGGTTGTTCGGAATGATGACGTAGGGCTACGCAACTAAATGTCAGCCATTCAGATTGTACAATGCAATATTCTTTGAACTAACCTTCTCAAGCCTAAAATTTTCCAAGCGTAAATTGGTGCTCAATAAAATAGAAATGATGGAAATCAGTAATACATTTTTTTGAGGTCGTCCAAACTGTTCTAGAGTTCAGAACTTGATATCTACAGTTGTAACAGTAGCTTTATCCGCTTGACAATGTTATGACATACATTTAATCATATTCAATGAAGGGCATTCATTGGAAGACCAACAGGCATAATGAGATAATCTTGGGATGTTCATGCCAAGCAAATGAACTTTACTTTGTGCAGCCCATAAAGTTATGTTACTATTGTAGACCTTATGTTTTTAAGGACCTAAAACTAACAAGATTATCCGATGATGTCTGTGGACATTTCGGAATATTAATTGAATATGATTGAATAGTTATCGTAGTGTGTATAGCCCAAGATGCTACGGTTACTACTGTCTATCTAAAGTTCTGAACTCAAATCAGTTTTTATGATCTTGAACATTCCAAAACAATCTGATAATGACTGGTGATGTTACAGAGGATTCACTGAACGTGTTTGAATGCATATCACCACCTTTCGAAGGTTATAAAGCTAATAGTACGGACCGTACCGTACGGTTTTAGATTCTAACTTCTGAACTCAAGGGCAGTTTTGGTGACCTAACACATCTAAAGATATCTCATTATATCTGTTTACATTCCAGAAGACTCACTTACGTTGGTCAAATACATATTGTTACTATGTTTGGTCCAGAGGGCTACAGTTACAGCTTTAGTTTTTCAGTTTTGAATTCTATGGTAGTTTGGAAAGCCTAGAAAATTATCTCATAATGTCTGTTGGTTTTCCAAGATATTTCAATACACAGCATAACTTTGCATAGCCCAGAAAGCTTTTGTTGCCACTTTAGGTCCTATAATCTGACCTCAAGGATAGTTTGTATGACCCAGAACATGTCATATTGCTTTACAATATTTGTTGAGGCATTTTCCTTTTGGGTCAATATACTGTTTAAGGCAAGGCTTAATATTTACGATTTTTTCAAAAGTATGTAGCCCGGATTAATATTGTTTTCTATTGAAATTGATGCGTGGACATTCATCACAACATTTTGAAATTTTGTTGAGAAATGACTGAGATATTGCCGCTCAAAACCTGAGCACTTTTCGTGACAGTCGCAATTAGATTTTTTTAATTGTACCCCAGTATAGCAAACACTTATATAGTCTTACGTCAAGAGAGAAAAAAATAACAAGAAAGAAAGCCAGAGCAGAGAAGAGAAAGCTTGCAAAAATCAGGAACGAAAAGCTGAAAAACAAGAAAACGGAAATCCGGAAGCAAAAACGAGAAGAAGCTGAGCAACGGAAAAATGAGAAGTAAAAACTTCAAAATCAAAAACAGGAAATTGAACAGCGTAAGAAGAAAAAAAAGAAGCAAGAGCAAGACAAGCTAACGGAAGTTAATCAGCAGAAACAGCAGAAGAAGGAGGCGTTGAAACTGGAGTACCAGAATTAGGTTAGTGAATGTGAAGTTTATATCATGCATTATTTCTTTATGACATGAAGTTTTTCTTTGATTTGTTAATTTTCTGTTACCACTTGCAGCCAGAGGCTCATAAGGGAAGGTCCATTAATTATGTCACGCAGTAAGTGGGGAGGGGGCGTTTGGGAAAACGGGATAATTCATACAAAAACATTGAAGGTCCATACAAAAACCGTAACTAGGGAAGGGGGGGAGGTGGTTATAAAAAGTAGCTTTCTCGGTGACATAATTAATGGACGTTCCCTAATCCTTTCTAATGCATTGGATTTATGTTCAAATGTATGGGTAAAGAACAGTCAGTGAATAATGAAACATCAATCGTTCTGTGATTTTCCGTAATACTGCTTAATTTTTGTACTTTTATTTTCAAAAGGAGGTAGATGTTTTTATGAAAGATTTAGAGCGGATCAGATGTAAAACTGTAAAAAGACTATCCATAAACCACGTGGACAGTACAGGGGGAGTTGGTATGGAAAATGGTCGCACAGGTTAGGTTAGTTTTCGAAACATATGAGATATCTCAACCTTATATTGTGATATTACATGAATATTGTTTCCAAATTTGTCTTAGAGCAGGATGACTATATGCGCCATTATTGGTAGACTTACCCTATAAGATTTGCTTGTCAAGTTCAGACATGATTTCACAAATGCCAGATGTCTCAATAAAGGTTGTACGGAATCAAATTGTACCACTTTTAAATGGCTTACCCTTTGAGTATTTTCTAGTGAAACTTAGGGTGGAACTAATTCAATGTATATTTGTTTACGCTGTGTAAGTTTCACTAGCAGATATGCAATCGTTGCGAAGATGAAGTCGCGGCGCAAAGAAATTTTGCGCACGTACCTCGAAAATCCGGATCTTTCTCATCGTGCCATCGGCAGGAAATTGGGAATGGTACATTCTACGATGCCTCGTGTTTTAAATCGGTACCACGAACGTTTGACCATCGATCGGAAAGAAAAAAGAGGCAAAAATGGATCTCCGTATAGTGTTAAGGATCACAAGCGGGTAGTTCAAGCTTTCAAGAGGAATCCCAAAAGTTCAGTTCGAGATGTGGCGAAGAAACTGAATCTAATCAAAACTTTCGAACGGCAGAATACGGTAGGTAAAACACGTGCACGGAAGCTCTAAACCCAGATGTTGACGAAACCACATTGCCTCGTTATGTATGATGAGACGTATGTAAAATCAGAATTCCGGGAGCTTCCAGGGCTCCAGTTCTTCACTGCTCATCATAAATTTGATGTCCCTGAGGACGTTAGAAGGCAGAAGAGGTCAAAGTTTGCCAAAAACTATATGATTTGGACAGCAATTTGCTCGAGTGGAAAGCGGAGCACCCAATTTGTGACAACTGGAAAGGTCAATGGGCAGGTGTACATAAATGAATGCCTCCAAAGGCGTCTACTTCCTCTTCTGAGGTCACACGATGGTCCGACGATTTCCTGCCTGGATTTAGCCTCATGCCATTACTCGACACAGAGGTTTTGGAGTGGTACAAGGCTAAGAGGTCAATTTCGTGCCGAAGCATCTCAACCCCCCGAACGCACCGGAACTGCGGTCAATTGGAAAGTACTAGGCCATCATGAAGCAGGCACTTCGGAAGCATCCTAAGAAAGTGAAATCCAAGGAAGATATGAAGAAAAATGGGTTGCCACGCACAAAAAAGTTGGTCCAAATGTTGTACAGGACCTTACGAGTAGTGTAAGGAAGAAGGTTCGTGCATTTGGATATGGAATTGAAATTGAAAAAAAAACAAACATCGGAAAATATTCATAACATGTTTTATTTTACTCCCTGAAAGTTTGAAGATGATTGGTTGAACGGGCGAATTTTGCAAAATATTTGTGTGTGTCGCAATTTGAATCCGTACACCCTTTAATTGTGATTTGGCCATGATTTTCACACTAAATATTGTTGTTCTCAGAAAATACAGCTCTTTCTGTTGAGGAAACGAAACTAATATTTTATTTTACATTACAAACCTCAAGTGCGGACAAACACACCGGCAATCGGTGATGGCAGTGAAACGAAGTGCTTCTGGTTTCAGTAATATGCAGCCCGGGTTGAAGAGCAGAAGTGTCGTCGAGAGAGAGAAAGAAAAAACCAAACCAATCCTTCGAGATGAAAGGACTCTACCCATATTTCTCCTTACACTTTCATTCACCCACCTTCACTGCATGACAAGAGCCCAAGGGGTGACAAAGTGATATATTTTTAATTAGCCAAGAGCAGCCCACCCTAGATCAGCGGCTACAACCACTCGACTGTTGCCGCTGTTCCTTCACCGCTGAACAAACTACAATTCACAAAGTGAGACTTCTTTTGTATTGCTGTAAAACATTCTTCTATTTCCTCCGAGGACATTTTCCTCATAATCCCCACCAGCACTCGTTTCAAAGGCAGACCCAAATCGGAAGGTCGCGGTCGGCCCCGCTGTTTGAAGAATACTTTCGAGCAAATTTACTTTATCGCCTTAGCAACAACCCTGGGGCTGCTCTGATGGCTTACCTACTTTTCCGTCGTTCCAATGTCGATACAGCCCGCCAAAAGGAGTGTCACCGTCGCCGTCGTCATCCTTGTCGTCTAAAAGTATACAGCCAACCTGAAGTTTGTAAATAATTAATTGAGTTCCAACTACAACAGCTAGATTGTGCTGGTCTGGTAAGTATATTTATCGCTCAGTAAGTTTCGGGGAAACAACTCTCTGCTCGGATAACAACAGAACTCATCGCACTGGTTGATGGAAGTTTTGAACTATTTGTTCAAGTGAATATTTCAGTACAGCTCCACCAACTCACAGTCGAGTTTTAATTACATCTGATGATTTTACCTGAACTGAAAATATGGAACAATTTGATTTTCATTTTAAATCAAAATACACTTCTTCGGCATTTCCCAGATTGAGCAACTTGTTGGAAGTTCAAACTTTGCAAGTTTCATCCGGCTATTCATCATCTTGGGTAGCAGCTAGGCACTGCAATCGCCGTGTCATATAGAACAAACGACAAGACAAAGTTTGGGTCCGTCCAAAAAATACCAAGTTTTGCCTATCCAGCATCCGGGAGAACTTCAGAAGAAGCATGGAGCTTTGCAAACCACCGCCATACATTGAACCAACAAATACCGCCACACGTCTGCCCATCCACGTGCCATCAGATGCCTCGACCGAGTAGGAAAAGTAATTAGATAAGTTTTCCGAGTGCCCCACGTGTGTGAGTGTATGCCTAGGATGCACCATGAACCGTGAAGATGGTGAGTATGCAATGAATGTGCCGGGGTCGTGCCGTCCTACTACTCTCGCAACCGCCACATGTCAGAGCAACGGGCCTGGCGGGAGATTAATCTGTGCAGGAACGATTTGTGTGCGCTTCTGGTAGCTTGTGTGTTTTGTTCGCTCGGTGCTGAACAAATACCAACGGGGAGCAGGGAATCGGGGAGCAGGCGGAGGAGGGCCAGTGTGCATATCCAGATGAATAATGAATTATAATATGGTCCATGTTTAATTATGAAATACGATGTCCGTTTGGGGAGTTTTCGTCTGTTAATAGTAGCATGTATGTAGGGTTCAAGGGTGGGACTTTGCTATGAAGCCGCTGTATATGCTGATGAGGACAAATTATGAGCCAGGCCCGAGGAGTACCTTCGGGAGGGGCTGCAAATTGTGCTGGATTAGTGTATACGGAGCTCTGGGAGTCGTTAGGGATAAGTAAATGAGAGGAGATTTCCGGAACTATCCGAGAAGGAATCCTTGTTAGCGTAGGTAAATAATCAGGAAGTTAGGATCGCACTGAAAACCAGTTTTTGGCAGATAATGCACGTTCTGCAACTGACCCGATTGTGCATTCCGACGATGAATTATAATTTGTGCATGATTTGATTTTTTCGAGTCCCCAAAAAGAATGGATTAGATAAAGTTTGCCTGGAAATTTGAATCAAACCCACATTTTTTCTCTTCACTGCACTTTTCTTTCTATTACCTCACTTCACTACAGATACGTATTTCGTTTAACGTTTGCATTGACATGGACATGGACATAATTTGCCGATTTTTCATGGGTTTACCTTCACCCGCACTGACGAAACTACCCATGCAGCATCAATCATAGTAACCCATGAGTCAGCAGACAAAATTTGACAGCTCTATTAGTGGAACTTTAATCGTGATAGCAAAACGGTGAAGCAATTCCGTTCAGAAGTGTGCGCGTTCAAAGAACTCCTTTCCGTCGCTTCGAAAACGGACATCATGCGGCACTGTGTGAAAGCCGGATACGCCCGCTCCGGCATCTACAACATCTGGGCACTATTAGACAACAGTAAGAGCATCGTAAGTAAGCTCGATTCTCGATTTTTCCGGCGAATCGTGACATGGCGGTGGTGATGGACGACAAGACCTATCTAACACTGGTTGGCAACGATTGGCAGAGTACCCCCCTTGAAGGAAGTGAGCTCCGAGGTGAAGTTCATTTCACACACCAAGTTCCCAAAGAAGGTGCTGCTGTGGCTGACAATCAGCGACAAGAGGATGTTAAAGCCGCTCTTCTTTCGTTCCGGACTGGCCGTGAACGGGGAAATTTAAAGTACGAAATGCCTGCCGGAAGTTGCGTCGTTCATCAAGAAATACCATAAAGGCGAAGACGTGGTGTTCTGACCGGATATGTCGTCGGTACACTACTCGAAGCGATCGTTGGAGGAGATGGAGCAGCTGAATATTGTCCCCCCAACGTCCCCCAGCTGCGTTCCATCGAGAAATTCTGGGCCAACCTGAAGCGTAAGATCTACTCCAACAGTTTTGTCACAAAGACTGAGGAAGAATTGATAAATAAAACGAAGATAGAACTCAAAAACATGTCTATAGGCATGTTTCCGTCCACCATGGTGAATGTTCCGGTTAACTGCCGGAAGGCCGCTCGCAAAGGCGTAGATTTTTTTTGCAAGTAAGCTTAAATAATTACATTCAATGGGAAGTTTATCAAAAGCACTTATCTTAGCTTTTTTTTATCACCATCCGAAAAAAAAGTCCATTTTTTTAATGCAACCGTTCTTATGCGAAAAATTCTCCATAGTTTTACAACAAAAGAAAGTTTTTTTCCTTTGATATCAATAGTTATTGGGCGATAATATGGTCGAAAAAATCCGAAAAAAAGTCTTGGTACCAAGAGCTCCATGCAAGTTTTCGTCAGCTTGGGTCCCAAACCCACCGAATATCGTATTTTGACCTCATGCGATTTGCATTTTTCTCCACTAAACGGCATCAAAAATTGAAATTTTGATACATTTTGAGAACCACTCACATAACTGCTTCAGCTTAAATGTAAATGCTCCAAAAAAATTTTTTTTTATTTTTTAGACTTTAACAAACAAGTTTGGAGAAGAAAGTGTGTCGATTTGACTTCACTGAAAAAAGTTATGACCGTTGAAAGGCAGCATATTTTAGCAAAAAAAAACAGCAAAGTACAGTAAACCCCCCGACATACGCGGATTCCCTTGATGGTGGTCTCAAATGATATATGGGCATTGACCTTTGTTATTTCACTAGAGAATATCTCGTGATCCTTCGGAAGTTACTTCTTTGAGCAAAGTTTTTCAGTAAACCATGGCCTTCATGATGGTAAACTTAAAAGTTCAGAATTATCTCACAACGCGGCGCTAATGTGCATGTAAGCTTACTTTATAACCTGAATCTCGAGATCCTTGACATATAGCAAGTAAGTGGCCTGGACAAAAATGTTTGGTTGATTAAGATCTTTCAAATGATGTTAACATAAGTTCAAAATTCATCCGCTACGTGGCACTAGTTTAATGTGAACATTGTGTATTTTGAGATTGAGATCGTGTATAAATTTATTTTTATCAAGGAAAGTAAGTTGTAAAATTATGAGCTTTCAGACGCTTGACTTAACAGTTCATGGATCTCGATATTTTTGACATATAGCACGATGGCATCTACAAAAAATATATTCGAGGGGTCAGAACTTTTTGAATGGTATACACATTAGATCAAAATTCGTCTGCTACGTGGCGCTAGTGTTCATGTGAACTTTTTTGGAATATCTGTATTTTGATGTCTAGATCATGTATGAATTCTAGTAATCTTGGTCTTCCAGACGGCCGGCTTCATAGTTCAAAATTATTTCACCTTTGTACTATGTTATGAATATTTATCGCTAGTGCACATAAGAGGCTGGTTACCCCAATTTATGTTTTTTTGGTACGTTCATCTGACAACTTCGAGATATTCCTTCAGAAAACTTCATGGAAGTTCTACAGTGTACTTTATGGAAGTTCTTCAAAGAACTTCATGGAAGCTCTTCAAAAAACTTCATCAGAGAACTGCATGAAAGTTCTGCAGTTCTGCAGAAAACTTCAGAGAAATTCTTCGGAGAAATTCAGGGAAGTTCTGAAAAGACCTTCAAAGAAATCTTTCAGAGAATTTCATAGATGTTCTGCAGAGGACTTTATGGATGTTCTTCAGTGAACCTCCTCGAAGTTCTTCAGAGAACTTCACGGAAGTTCTTCAGAGAACTTCATGAAAATTCCTTAGAGAAACTCCATGAAAGCTCCTCAGAGAACTTTTGGAAAGTTCTGCAGAGAACCTCAGGGAAATTCTTCAAAGAACTTCAGGGAGGTTCTGTAGAGAACTTCAGAGAAATTCTTCAGAGAAATTCAGGGAAGTTCTGAAAAGACCTTCAGAGAAATCTTTCAGAGAATTTCATAGATGTTCTGCAGAGGACTTTATGGAAGTTCTTCAGTGAACCTCCTCGAAGTTCTTCATAGAACTTCACGGAAGTTCTTCAGAGAACTTCATGAAAATTCCTTAGAGAAACTCCATGAAAGCTCCTCAGAGAACTTTTGGAAAGTTCTGCAGAGAACCTCAGTGAAATTCTTCAAAGAACATCAGGGAAGTTCTGCAGAGAACTTCGGAGAAATTGACCAATAAAACACGCTTCAGGCTGCTCAATCCCGACTAGAGTTACCGGTTTTTGTGCACTGCTTTTGCTCGGAGCTATTTTGCTAGTTTAGATTAGGGTATCCCTTAAAAACCAGTGTTTTCATTCTTACTTTTTAGTTTCAATTCTTGAGGAAAAATGATTTTGAGACAAAGCGTTGAAAAAATATGGTGCATGGTTTTGCCGAACTAAGTGTTCATTGTTCAAAAGTTAGGGGTAATTTTAACGAAAAACATGTACGATTTTAAGCAGTTCCTGCTCGTGTATTCCAAGAGTAGCCGGGTCTATTTATATAGCTTTGTGTTCCTTGCAACCGATTAAAACAATACTTTGATAATTTTTTGGCCAATTCACGCCTAAACAATCATAACGTCGAAAAGAAATAGCACATGTTTTCAGTTAAAATGACCCGTAACTTTTGAATGGAAAGCTGTATTAAAAAACTTCGTTGTTCAGAAATGTGCACTAAAATGTTTTCTATATTTTGTTACAAGACCACTTTTTCTTAAAACGAGAAACAAAACAGCTATTATAAAAAAAATCATTTTTAAGAGACACCCTGAAGTGCTCAAAATAAGGTGTAGTGATCAAAGTTGCTTGAAATTATATTCCCTACAAACTTGGCTTTAGTAATATTTAAGGTTTTCCCAATTGTGTTAGGGCTCAGATAGTGCGTTGCCATTAGTGCGGACAAAATACTGCAAAAAGACATTATGTGCAAGAACATTTCTGAAGCGTATGAATTTGATATGCGATGAATTATGTAACATCGAACACACTAAAAGCATAATATGCATAAGTCCTAAAACGGCATCCTAAAATAGCATTTAACGAGTTCATGTGTGTGTATGTACAATCCAACGCCCACCGTCCGGCAGTGTTTTTATGGAAGAAAAATGTTTGCAGTTAAACGAACTTTTGTCGGCACGACTAACATTTTTAGCCCGGTAGTTGGAAGGTGATAGCTCTGTTGAGTTCCAGTGACCCATTTCAGAATGCTTGGTTACTCACATCCACTCCGAGGTCACTTTCACTTACAACCAGCCCCGCATTGACACAATTCAAACATCAAATGGAAATTAGTATTGTGCATACACTTCCATCATCAAGTCATATTGTATTGACGCTGGCACGTATTTAGTAGTTTCGTTCAAATTTAGTAATAATCGGATAGATCTCACCGGAAATTGTTGCTGATGTTCAGTCTTCATTTGGACGGTCACCCTGTGATGCTACAGGATGCATTTATGTCTCTAAAGGAGAAGCTCTCCGCTATTCGGCAAATATTTTCACATGATCCTTTTCGCGTGGAACAGCACGAATACATTTAGTAATTCGTGCACAAATGAAATACAATGAAAATCGTAGGTAAAAACACTTTCGGGTAAAAATTAAACTTGAAGAATCACAATCACTGGGCAATGAATGAAAATAAAATTCACAGCTCTCCCTCTGTAGACCACGTGATGAGTGCATCTGAAATTATATGATCATTGCTTCTGACCGTTTTTTACAGTGCACTAGTCTTCTTTTTTTCACTTCACACTCTGCCATTTATCAAAATCCCTCGTTATGACGCGACTCTATATCGACTTCAAAACTGCTAATAATCATGAATACACTCGCGACCAAGCGAAAAAATACTCTTATTTAACCTTTTTTACCCGGGTGGCACAATACAAATAGCACCAACAAACAAAACAAATCTGATTTAAATTTGCCTCCGGTTGCAAAAAAGTTACCATTAAAATGGGGAAATGCTACCGATCATTACATATTTTGGGAGGGAATCGATTATATTCACTACGTCGTACACAAAACGCGTCAAGTTTTTATGATTTAACTGTTTGTTTAAGTTGCATTACGAATTAATTTTGATATTTTGTTTCGCGAAAACGACGCAGCAAAAACAAAACACGTCAGTTTCAAAGCACGGCTTGCTGCGATACTCTAAAATAGCATTTAACGAGTTCATAAAGTTAAAATAAAACCTTTGATAGGAGTAAAAGGAATTTCAAAAGACAAAGTTTTAAGATCGTTGTGAAGAAGCTGTGTAGGTTCTCATAAACCTGACTAACATATGAAACCTATTGGCGCCTCTTTATGCCATAATGAAACCAAATTTATTTCTAGTGACTTTCATAAAACTTTAATGAAACTTAATAAAGCTGGATGGTTATAGCGATGTTACTTGGGATATGTTTGCAAACAAAGGTAATTTATCAATCCTGTGATTCGATAACGTGACCTAAAAATATTTGGAATTTTATCTTGCATAAAAGCTTTCTTTATTGGAGAAGAGATGAATCGAGAGTTACCTGTTCCACTCAACCTATTAGCAGTCATCCAGATTGAATTAAAGCCAATCCCCTTGTTAAGACAAACGTAAACGATGACATAATCAGCAACATTATCATAAATAACCCTAATATCAACATGTCATCAACCCCTCTCGTATGTTACAATAATCATAAGTAGAGTCTCAACGACGATCCGTTCCCATATGCGATTGAAATCACCCAATATCCTCCTTAGTTCATTGAACTATGCAGCATATATATATATATTCAGTCAATCCAACGATAAATCCACTTCTCATCATACCTCGATTCGCGAACGCAAACACAATCATCCGGAATATAAAACTACGCCGGTGCCTACCTTATCATATAACAATCGTACGTGACTGTTCGTTGTGGTTCTGGATCCATTTCGGCTGTACTCTACCCATCATGCCAGAGCACTGTCAATGAGTCGTTCCGATTTCGTTCCGGATGGCACTAGCCTAAAATCGCGCGATCCTGTAGAGGGCGAACATCTATTGTTTTGTGTCCTGACCCATCCACGCGTTCACACAGTGGATGTCACTTCACTTCCGACTGTTGGATCGAAAATTGCTTTGGTCATTTTCCGCTTTCGTATCCACTTTTTATCGTCCTCCTAATGCACACACACGCACACTCAACTATCACCGGTTTCCGCCTGGATTGATCCACCATTCACGTTCAACACTGTCCATCAGCTCTCACAGCGATAGATTATTTATCTTCCTTAATTCTGAAACCACCAACGGTTTCACCACCCCTCTCTCTCGCGTTTTGTCATAGGCCGTCCTTATTCGTAATCTCTATGCAAGTCACATCCGTTGCATAACTTCACCCCTTTTCCAACCCATATAACTTCGATACACTATCTGTAATCTATATCTCTGCCTCACAGTCCCACATCGGCATCCATGCCGGTGCCAGAATCCGTCCGAGCGATGTCAGTTTTCAATTTTAGATTTTCTGCCAACTCAAGCGCTTTCCTATTTGTCGAATTCGAAATTCAATATTCCTCGTCTTTTTCACTCATTAAAATTGAATCGATGCTGAATTTGTGCCACCACGTTCATGTCGAGTAGGATCAAAGCTTGCATTTTTTTTTTCCTCCATTCAGAACCACCCGTTGCATGCGAAGCAACCCGATCCACAAAAAAACGATAAATCACGGCATCTCTGAATGAAATTTCAGTTCACTTCCTCCACAAAAGCGCAGATATTTTTAATTTATCCTTCCGCGAATGGATGTTGCTCGCTTTCGATAATCCGTATGCAAGGTATTTTTTTTAATACATGTCCTAGCCTACATAGCCTACATTTGTTGGACTCTTCAGTCACCACCATCAAAAACCGAAAGTTATGAGCTTTACTCAAATTTTATTGTGACTGTTTTTATGTGCTCTTCTCTCGGTATTTAATCTCTTTTATTTCCATTCGTGCTTCAGTACGAACTGTGACTAGCCCCGGCCCACGCTTTTATGGGCTTCCGTGCAATTTTAATACCACTTCCGCCATGTTGTTTGCCCTCGGTCCTGATTGCTATTTGTCCATTTAAGATGCCGTCGCCGGATACTGTTTATGGTCTCTTGCGGGTGACTTCAGCGCCTACTGCTCGACTGATATTGCGCTGCACGACGACTGCGACTGACTGAACTGCAAGTAGTAAGAAGACGAAAGTGAAGCTTTATTGACTGGTTGGAGATTGTGTTTTCTGGGAAGCTGTTTCGGCAACTGCCGATTTTCACCTCGGATGAATAAAATATGACCGAGGAGTGTGAGAATTCGATGACATTTAGGGTGTTGTATTGTAAAATAATTACGCATCAGGAGTATCATTACTGCATGGGGTGAATGAAGGCCTAATGCAGATCGAGGTACTCGAAACCAAAAATTTAACCTAAACGTAAATTTTAATAAACAAACTGACTGAAAATCACACGGTATCTTGATTCTGCGTTCATGTTTTTGTATGAAAACTCTTTGAGAAATAGATATTTATTTCACTGATTGAGTTATATCCAAAGGTAAGACCATTTTCAGCGGTGCTCAATTATTTTGGTCTGGTTTTATAACAATTCCAAACACATAGACCACCAAAAATACAACAGATAACAAGGAACATTTAATTTTCTGCGTTATTTAATGCACATAAAGGGGAATGTTCGATAAAAATAATGGGATATTTCATGTAAATTTAAGCCAGATAACGCCTGAATCTAGTATGTTGTATGAAAGATTGCAAACATTGTTGTACGGCACATGAAAGTTTGTAA
>JASCZW010005171.1:0-69018 GCA_034211315.2 Aedes japonicus
TAACCATGCCTGCACACATAGGCTGACATCAATATGAGGTCTTGCCTGAAGAGGACAATGCCACGGCTCATCATAAACGCAGTACCTAATTTAGGCTCATGTACTTCAGTATATAGTGGATAAATGGTACAGCCTGATTGATTCGCATAATGAGTTAACTTCCAGTGCAGGATTACACTGCTGAATAAAATCGCACATGCCGTATGAAACATCACTGAGACATAAATGATGAACGTAATACGAGGGTATCAAATATACTCGATCATGCATATTTTCACACAGACATGAATGAGATGACTATTTGGATTATACCAAATTACTTCCGATGACAAGATTTTACCAGAGATCAGCAGGTGAAATACATTTTGTGTCTTCCTGAAAGTAGTCTTAATGATTAAAGAATATGTTGAAGAGTTTCAAATAAACAGTTATTACAGCAGATTCTCATCTTTCATAATGTTATGCTCTTAATCATTTTAATAATATATTTTCTTGTTCATTTATTTATGTAAGAGTACTCAAATAGACAATTTTAGTTAATAGTAGGTTTTGGCTGAATAACAGTGTTAGTTTTGCTGATTTCTTCATTCTCGATAGTTTGCGGTCAATTTTCTAAAGACAAATACATCAATATATTTTTCTTGAGATACCAAACGAAAGAGAAATGAATCTAAAATGATACTTTACTCGACGCTGAGTTCACCTGATGCTGTCAGTGTCAGAGAGGACCTAACTTCAAAATAAATCTAAATTTCACAGTTGAGCCGTGTTATGGGGTCAGTTCACCATGTTGATAGTCCTCTGCTGGATGTGTTACAGCGTGACGGGAGTTATCAATGCACTGAGATGGTACTATTATTTTTGATTTAGTTTTTGAGGCTGATAACTGGAAGCGTTTAATGTTGGTCACAGCCTCTACAAATGTTAAATGAATGCAATACGATTTCCAGAGTTACAGTCAGCTTATCTTACCCGTAAGACGAGATTGAAAGGAGCCCGTGACACAGATAGGTCAGTTCATGTTGCTGTCGGCTCCTAGAGCCCATCTTCATCAGCGGGGAACGTCCGTACAATGACGAAGAACGGCTGTCGCTGACGAGCCTAAACAAAAATGGTGGCGAAGGAATGCGTTGGGCTGAGACTGTGGCATTTTCAAGAAAATATCCAATACATCCAGAAGGTATTCGTGAGGCATTGCTACCCCAGATGATCAGCCAAGAACAGACACTGCTCTGGAGATAGACTGCACTTGCATCAATATCACTCCTTATTGATAGCATTCGTACATTACAAAGGCATGACTGGCAACTGTCTCCGACGAAAACTTCAACTGATTAACGAAGAGAATAAAGCAACAGAATGACCAATGATTTGAAACTTGTTGATTAGCATTTGATCTCTTCGAGACTGCGAACACTATGAAGGCAGATACTTTGCAGGTTCGGTTGCAAAAATTAACAACAATTGAAATAAATGAATTACGATAACGTTGATCAGTTTCGACAACATCGTGAAGAATTTTGCCGATACCATTATTGAAGGACTTCCAAAAGTTTCACCGACGAATACAAACCACTAGTGGACCAGCCAGCGGTCAACATCTGTAAATCGAATGGAACTAATGCTATTATCTCACTTCATCATATCTCCAGACACGCAGAGGCTGTCATATCCTTACAGGAGAAATGAAGTGGCTACCTTTCCCTGCGGCTGTATGCCTGAATATGGCTCGAGAACAAGAACAAGGCTTTGCCTATGGACTACGATATGGCTTTGAAGATATGCCTGATTTTACTTCCATTATTAATTTGCGGATGATTTCGTCGGTCGCTTCATCACAAATATATCAGTTCAATATAAAATTAACTTCAGTTTTGCCAATAAAACGCAACAGAGCATTGAATATTCAGTTTCAGATATTTTTATAAAAATATAACAAATACTGTAGAGCAGTAATCAATCTGCCCTGGTTCGCGTCAAAAGATGTATCTGTCATAGGTTTTCACTTCAGTTCCCATGTAAGATTTGACTGCTTTATGATACAGCAAAAATTCGTCATATATCATGAAATATTTGGCAATATGCAACTCTTTCGCTGATAAGTGACGGTTCGCAAAGTGCTCATGATTTAAATAGAATGGCGTTGTCTACAAACATAATACTTACTGTTTCAATGGTCCACCACATATCGTACCAATAGACGCAGGATCATTTTCCTGCGATGATAGAAAGGAACTGTCAAAAGTTACCTAATCATGTTACTATGCTTGTTTTCATCAATTGATTTGTCTAACTGTTAATAAAATTACTTTAGGAGATAGTACAACATGAGTTTCATTTTACTTTGAGACACTTCGCACGTGCTGCTTCCATTGCGAATGTTTAATGACACTACAGTTTTTGACCGGGGGGCTGAGTCATGCACTACGACAAGGAGTCACCGCTCCGATGCTCGCAAAGAGGTCATCATAATACGCGATGCTTGCAGCAAACCATTTCATCGAGACGGGCCACGAGTAATCGGCCTAACCTAATGATAAATTGCATCAAAGTTAATTTGACTTATCTAAATAAATGACGTCATACAGACTTTGAAGAGTCGGACAGATATAACAAACAGGGATATGACATCAGCAGGGTTTCATGAAGAATACTGTACTCAAGAAGAATGTTTACATTGCACGGAACGTCAACAGAGTCACTGGTTGAGTTTCGCAAATGCTTCAGTCGCCTTCGAGTTAGATGAATAACTGTTCATTTTATTTGATTTAATATCTGTTAACATGTAAAATGTGTTTATGGATATATGTTGCCGCTTAGCGTTCATGACAAGAATAATTTTACCAGATGTTTGAGTCACCAAAACGAATAGTCGTCAAGCGAAGACGCTTCCAGAGCGAGAAAGGTGGTAGATTGCCAAGACTGTACAAAATCAGAAGATCAGTATCTGGCGAAAGGAAGTGAATTGTGTTATGATAACTGAACTTCAAAGAAAGAAGTCATTTGATCGATTAAACTACCAGATTTACTGTATTGTTTTCCAACAGATATGTTGTAGGCCTACTGAAACGAAATTCGTCTGCAATGCCACATCTTCGAATCGTTGAAAATCGTACACAGCATTCAAATAAAATTCCTAGGGGGAAATCAATTGGGTTTCATGATTACATTACTGTCATGTTCACATCATCTAAATATCACTTTATTCCATGCTACTTGTTGCCTTAGCCCAAAGGATTCGACTAAAGATAATAGAGCAATAGTATGCAGACATCAGCAGTCTTACATTACAGCGCACGCAAAGGCAGCTGGAATTAAATGAATAATACTATCTTCTTCTCTGTTTACATTGCTAGTTCTGGCCAACATTTCAGTTTCGTCAGGCTGTATTGCCTTTGAAATTTCAGCTGATCGATTCCGTTTTGTTCATGGAGTACGTTGCATACAGTACGGTATCTCATTTATCGTTTCATTGCAGACAGCGAGCAGCAACTAGTCATTAAATTTTCACCCAGAGGATCGTTTTGTTAAATCAGAGAGTTACAGTCAGATACACACGCATTGTTACAGCTAGATCTCGCATTTTTATGGAATATAGAATGGATATTTCGCGTTTGTTGTATGAAAGATTGCATGGCATAGTTTATTACATTTATGATGGCGTTTTAATAATTAATTTATTATTTTTCTGTGTATTTATTTAGAGGACATTTGATAGAGTTGATCCTGATCTTCAATCTGGATCAAACCTGATCTTTGATCACCATCACGCATGCCATCATTTTTCTTCTGATTAATATTATCATCAAACGATCTTCAAACGAAGATGGGGAAAATTTATAGTATTGCATTTTTGTCGAATTTCTCAACAGCTGAACAGTTTGCTTATCCGATTAACGTATTTCGGTAAAATTTGACTAGTTCCGGTACTTTTATACCGGAATACTGTAAAATTTCACCGAAATCCGGTATCTGGTAACGTTCAGTTGTTGAAATTTCGGTAAAAAATACCGAATACCGCAAATTTTCTGAGTGTGTAGAACAGTTATATACACAGAAAAAATAATGAATTTAAAAGGCGCGTGGAATTTCCTCTCGCCAAATTTGCCAGCAGAGGAGGCGTAAACAACGATTTTTTTGCAATTTTTCATGTGCCATACTACCATATTTGCAATCTTTCATACAACAGGCTAGATTTTGGCGTTTTCTCACTTAAATTTACTTGAAATATCCCGTTTTTGTTGCCAAATTCACAGTATAATTCCATAAAGAAATGCGAAAAGTTTTAAATACTTAGCTTTAAACATTATTTTTACTGTTTTAATGCGTGTGTGTAATCATCTGACTGTATACTCTGAGACGATTTAAGCAAAACAGTCGTTCGCGGGTAGCAAAGTTGAGAAAATAAGCACAAAGGAGGTTGTGACTAGTTTGCTGCTCGCCCTAAAGCCCGTATAACAAATGGCAACGATCGTGGGATGCCACCTGGCTACCGTTTACTGTATGCAACGTCCACGGTCCGCTCGCACACCGAAGGTCTTTAGATGCAGTGAGAGACAAAGCGAGGCGAAATCCTGTCAGATCGATCCTGAAATTGGCTAACGAAGTCGATATTTCAAAAACTACCATGCAACGGTTGGTCAAAGATGACTTGAAATGTTAGTCCAGGGCAAGTTTTGAGGCAGTCGAAACCTGTAACTAGAAAGGAGAAGAAAAGATAGTATTATTCATTTAATTCCAACTACCTTTGCGATACGCGTATTTCGTCTACAATGTGCAGACTTCTTCAGTGTCTCGTACTAATTACTCCTAGAATTACTCTGAAGAAGTCTGACAAAAGAAGTCTGATCAAGATAAGCAAAGGTAGTTGAATTAAATGGAAAATACTAATGGAATTTTGGCCAAAGGAAATTTGGTCCCCTAGCAGCCCGGACTTGAATCCTTTGGATTACTCAATACGGGCATATGTTCAGGCTAAGGCTAAAAACGTTCTCATCCCAGTGTTGGCGCCCTTAAAGTTGCATTACCAAGGCATGGAACTCGATGACTGACTCATACATTGAGAAGGTATGCTCTCGATACCGTCCCCGTTTGGAGAAGATGATCTAGAAAAATGTTGAACATATTGAGTAATGTAATCATGAAAGGCTTAATAAACAATTCCCTAAATAAAATTATGATTTTTTTCATCATTTTCTAGGAATTATTTTTATTTGAAACTGAGGTATGGATTTTCGCTTTTTTTATGGGACATACTGTACGACGCCATTATAACATTTTCCAACGGTTCTATCTTACAAATCGAAAGATGGTTTTGCTGTCTAGCATATTATGATATTACCATACAAAAAGACAATTTCGTTTTATGATATTATTTTTTCATTTTCCAGTAAATTTTTCTTATATTTTTCTTTACACAAATCTGTTGGAAAACAATACGAACCAAATAGTAAAGAAATCAAGTAAATCCATCGTGTTGTTACTTTGAAATGTCATCTACGAAATCAAGGTATACGCCAAAGAGTGTTCCGATCAAAATTTGATCAATCAGAAGTGTGTGTGAGTCGATCAAAGTTTTATTAATAAGTCAAATTCTTTTTCTTTTTGAAGTTCAGTTATCACAGAACACAAGAGAAATATTCAGCTAAGCTTCCTTTTCACCAAATGCGAATTGCCGGGTCTTTTGTTTAACACCTGCCATACGATTTTGTACAGTCGCCTTGTCCACTGTATTCGTTGCACAACGCCACTTTGCCTTGAACTGTTTCTCGCTCACAAGAGCTTTTTGAGTCTTCTTAAGGTTCCGCTTGACGATGGCCCAAAATTGTTCGTTTGGGCAGAGCTCTGGCGTGTTGGGAGTGTTCTTGTCCTTGGGCACTACTTGAACGTTGTTGGCAGCATACCACTCCCGTAAGCACAGCATTTTTCCCGTAATGGCAAGATGCTAAATCAGGCCAAAATAGAACGGAACAATTATGTCGCTTCAGGAAAGGCAGTAAACGTTTTTGAAGGCACTCGCTCAGATAAATTTCCTGGTTGACGGTTCCGATCGCAATGTAAACGTTGCTCTTCAAGCCACAGGTACAGATGGCCTGCCACACCAGATATTTCTTCGCAAACTTTGACAGTTTAATGTTCTTGACAATATATGTCACCTTTCCCTGTTTGGTTGCCGTATAAAATTCCTGTCCAGGAAGCTGTTTAAAGTCTGCCTTGACGGAAGTTTCATCGTCCTGTACCAGCATCGCGCTTTTAATAATCATTTATTTGTACAGGCTCAGTCGAATTAACTTTACAGAGCCAAATTTTCATACTTTTATACATCATTTATCTTAAAACTAAGGTTAGGAGGATAGAGCCGATTACTCGTGGCCGTCTCGAGGTTAATAAGGATTACAAATAACGGATGGGAAAGAGGATGGGAATTCAAAATATGGTTTACATAACACAAGCATCGCGCTTTGTCCGACGTGTTTTGTTTATCTTCGCGATTTGGAGTCACCACTTTCTTGTAAGTCGACAGTCCAGCTCGTTTTTTAGCTCTATCCACGGTTGAAGGCGCCACTCCCAGCTTCTTTGCGACATCTCGGACGGAGAGGTTGGGCTTCCGCTCGAAACAGCGGGTTACTCTTTTTGTCGTCGTTGTGGCCTCCGGCTTTCGTTTCCTAACCCCCCCGATCACGCTTTTATGGCTGTCGACAAACATTCACCGAATACTTTTAAAACGTTGGCAACAGTTGAATTAGCCACATTCAACCACAACGGCAGAGTAGTTTGGATTTTCGCCATGCACGTGCAAAATTTAGACGCGTTGCTTCTCTTCCTTCGACGACAATTTCATAACCGAAGTGCTAATCTCAAAAATCAAAATAGAGGCATGATGCTACACGCACACATCTTTAAAATGAGGGGTGTGCAAATTTTTTTAATGCTCGATGAAAGGAAATGCGTCAAGTTTAAGTCGAACAAATTTTGATCGAAACACCCTTTATAATTGATGGCGCAGGAGTCTAGCATAATTCAACATGATTGCTGGAGTAATCTTGTGTTCATAGACAGCACGCCACTAGAGTTTTGTTGACAGTTGGCCAAAACATATTCAGCTTTCTGATTTCACTTGCTGTTCAGTGTCTAAATGTTTATAACCTCGCAGAAAAGCCGGATTATTTTCCCTGCGTCCTGCGAAGAAGCCGCTGATATTGGTGAAAAACCAAAAGACGGTCTGCGTCCTATTAATCGAATTGGTGGATCGTGAACCATTGAAAAAACAATTAAGAAATATTATGAAATAATAACGTTTGCAAGACAACACCATTCTATTTCATCATGAAACACGGTACAAAAACACACTACCTTAACTAACGAACCATCCACTGATTTCAAGCATCGGAAAGCGTCAAAAATGAGTTGCATATTCCGACAGGCCACCCAAGTAACCATGAAGCTCTATATAGACATATCAATTTTGCATTATATTACGATATCAGTTTATTGTATAAAGCAGTCAAATCTTACATGCGTCCTTAAAGTAGAACTAAAGTCGAAAAGGGCTCCTGTCAAATTGAAGCAAGCAAGCACATGCTTTGTTGAAGCCCGAAAACAAGCATATAATTAGGGCATAGTTACTTTTTCAGCAGTTGAATTACTGCTTCTACTGAAATGTTTTATTGTATTTTATAAAGCATATATAGAGCTTGGGATATTTTGGGAAAAACATGTATTTAATTTCCTTCTATTAGAGTTCCTTTCCTCTGTTACGTTTTATTTTAATAAAGCAAAACAGATGAATGTAAAGGATATTATTTCATATTTTCATTTTATGGCATTGGACTGGTCCTATTTTGTTGATCTTGAGCGACTCCGAGCAAAGATATCTATAAATTATTCAATAATATAAGGGGAAGTGGAGTAAAATCAGGCATATCTTTGTTCACAGAGCCGCGCGGTAGTTGAAATAGCTTCTATTCGACTCTTCAGGAAATTTTACATAGGCAAAGCCTTATTTGCTTGATCTTGAGCTACTCCGAGCAAAGATATCTATAAAATATTCAAGCATACAAGGAGAAGTGGGGTAAAACCAGCCATATCTTCGTTCACAGAGCGGTGCGGTTGTTGAAACCGCTTCTATTCGATTTTCAAGGAAACTTCACATGGGACTAGCACTATTTTGTTGATCTTTAGCCTCTACGTGCAAAGATGTCTATAAATTATTCAAGAATATATGGTGAAGTGGGGTAAAATAAGCTCGATAACTCCACAACCATATCCGTGCGGTGATTGAAACTAGTTCCATTCGATTTCACTAACAGTTTACAAGCGAAAATGGCTCTGTTTATGAGCCGCGCTTAAAAGCGATAAAAGTTACAGATTTTTTCCTTAGTTTTCATCAGTTCTTGCCCATTGTGCAGTGGTTTAATGATATCAATATAATATTTATGGATCGGACACCGCACTTCCCGGATCTAAATCCGATTGAGAACTTTTTGGAATTTGTAAATTGAGTCAATGGTGCAAGGCTGTAACCGACAATAATAAATTATCAACGAAGTATTGCAATCCGAGGACAATTTCGAGGCCAATATAAAAACTTCCATTTGTAATGTCCAGGAGGATACCTACTTGTTTCGTTTATTGGATAACGTTATCATTGTTTGTGAATAAATTCCGTTTTATTTGAAACAATAAATTTCAATTAAGTTTATTTTGATCATCTGCATGCCTTTTTCTTTTTGTTAATTTACCACGAATTTTTACAGTAAAATTTTATAATCGCCTTTCGTTGTTGCATATGTGTTTTCCAATACTGAACGCAATATTTTTTTCCTTCCAAAAAACCTCCTGCAACGCTATGGTGTCGAATTTGCGGTCCTTCATTTTATCAAATTACCCATGCGTACTTCCAACAAAGTTAAGAGATCGGCTATTCAATGTTTCGAGTTTCAAATCGTTGGTCAATTCTCGTTGCTTTGGTCTATGCTGATTAATCCGGTTCGAGTTTTCTATATGAGTATTCGTTGTCCTTCGGAACCCAAAGTAGACGCGATTGCCAGTCATAAGACACCTTTGAATCTCATTGCTGGTGTTATTATCGGCGCTGATGACCGTTGATGAGCTCAGATACACGAATGCTATCGTCTATCGCCTTGATTTCATCACCGTCGGTCTGATCTCGTGCTGAAAATCTATCATTGTCTTCTTGTCTCCATGTATTTTGTGTTTAACACAACTTCTTCGGCGAAGTTGGACAGACTTCCTGAATATCGTGCCACTCGTGTCTATCCCAGCTCTTCTAATCACACCCTCCAACGCAATGTTAAACAACAAACACGACAATCCATCACCTTGCCGTAACCCTCTCCGAGATTCGAAGGTCTCTCTAGAGTGTCCCTGGGACTCGGACGATACACATCACTCGATCCATAGTTGCTTTGACCAACCACGTCAGTTTTTCCAGAAATCCATATTCGTGCATAATCTGCCATAGCTGATCTCGATCGATTGTATCATAAGCTGATTTGAGATCGATGAAAAGATGGTGTGAGGCACGACTTTTTTGCAGCACTTGCCGAATCGCGCAAATCTGGTCTGAGTGTTACCCCACGAACTCTTTTGCAATTGATTATAGGCGACGGAATAAAATTTGGGAGAGCAACTTGTAGGCGGCGCTAATTGCTGCAATCGAGCCTTTTTATAGATGGGACACACTATCCTTCCATCCAATCCTCCGGTAAACATTTCTCCTCCCAAATCATGGTAATTACCCAGTGCAGCGCCCTGGCCAGTACTTCGCCACCGTATTTCAACCGACCAATTTCCTCCTTAACTTCCTGTAGGGTTGGTGTCGGGATCCTGTCAATGCGTACCATTGGATACTTTGCGTACCTGCAGGTATAAAATAGACCCTACTGCTATCCCTAGCCTCTTGTCCAGTAACTCTTATCCCTACCTCCCCGTGGTGCCGACTGTGGTATGAGTAACCATTGGAAAGATCGGGTAACCAACCCCGGTGGGACCTTGGTCATATGCTGACAGGGAATGGAGGCTGCCCTCTTCAAAGGGTGCAGTCTATCTGAGGCTCCAAACAGTGTCTGTTCTTCATATTAGGAGCGGCTGATCATCGTCCTCGTGCCAGCGTGGGACTCTAAACAGTGCTGTGCACGATGGTCCTCCGGCGCTACAGAGGACTGGGGAAGGCTCAACAAGCCGCCCTTGCAAAAATAATAACAAACAATAAGCTGAAGATTATGATGGCAACTAATTGGATAAACTTATTTCTTATCGAAAAATACTACAATTTAACCTCAACCCAACGCATTCCTTAAAACCATTTTTGTTTCTCATCTTCCCAAACAGACGTCAACGACAAGCGACCGTTCTTCGTCGGTAGCCGGTACGGACGTTCCCAGGTATACGGTGGGAAAGACCTTCGGCAGGTGAACGTTGTCCCACGGAACGATCGCTTCTTTCTGGGCTCCCGCTATGGCAAGCGATCCGATTCGCTGACGAAGGAAATCGAAACCGACAACAACAATGGCGCCGAACTGACCTATCTGGCTTGTCTGCACACGGGCGTTTCCAATCTCTATCGATGCTACGGGTAAGGTCACTTGTTTGCCAATACAAATCCATAATTGTTAACATTCCATTTTTGACATTTCAGCAAGGAACGCGACCAGCAATTCGGCGACAGCTTGGATTCATCTAACCTCTAAAAAGCTCCGTCAAAATTGTGAAACACCATCTCCGTTACGATTGCCAAGATAACCCGTCACGCTGCTTAACACATCCAATACTTGAAGGACCTAATCCAACTTATGATTGAACCGGAAATGACCCCGTAGCACAGCTTTGGCTCCGCTCGCTGAAGAGAGATTTAGTTTGTTTGAAGTTGATCTGCACTATTGTTTGTTTGCGCTTCAGTTCAACCTCAAACAACGATCTAGGCTGGGTGGTTTCCCTTCAGCGATCCCGAGAGCCAAAACCCATTTTATTTTTTTAGATTCGACAAGTAAGCATGCACTGACTTTCGTTTGAATTTGTCACCTCAAAAGAAAAAATATATATTTATGTATTTGATATTTTAGAAAAATTGTTGCAAATTTGTAAAGGGAATCTGAATATGAAGAAATCAGCAAAGCAAGTCAACTGTGAAAAGAATACACTGTTATCGAGAATGAACGTGATTATTCAGCCAAAACCTACTATTAACTAAATTGTCTGTTGCAGATTATGGCCCCTCGTTCATAAATAAATGAACAAGAAAAAAAAGCACAAATGTATATTTACTATCAATTAAAGTGATTAAAGACTAAAAATCTACCCGTATTGGCACTGTTCTTGAGAGAGACTACATGAAGATGTAAAGAATCTGCTATGTAAATAAACTTTGCACTTACGAAAGTTGTACAAGCTCGATTATGTGGTTTAATTCGTTGTTTTTATTTAGTATAAAACAGTATCTGCTATAACAAGCATGGTATTTTAAATGTTCCGTTTACTTTCCAGGAGGTTTAAAACTCGTATTTCACATATACTTGATCTTTTTTTCCTGAGGCGAAAAAATCTTGGTCACGTCTTCCTTCGGAAGGGAAGTAAAGCCGTTGGTCCCGGTTCATAGTCATGAGTCGTTAGGTAGGCTCTAGGTGGTGGGGTCGTCTCCCTGGCGTCGGTGATTGTCACCATGTGAGGAAATAGGCCGACGGAAAATAAAATAATAAAAAAAAATATACATGATCGAAGTATGTTTTTAGGTTGACTTTCAATACCCCTCAAACTCATCTCAGTCTGAGCAAAATGACTTGCGGAAATCATTACGATTGATCGATAAAACTGCAATAAGGGTTTTATGAAAACGAAATACCTCGAGCTCATGATGTTTCATACGGCATATTTCTTATGAATTTCAATAGATTTTATTCAACAGTGTAATCCATTACACTGAGAATAATCGAGATGGTTGATGGTGGCGTTTTCGACCGTTTTTCCATACACGGGAAAAAATCTTGTAGTAGAACTATTTACCATTTTATCCCACTACGCCTATCTTTGCAACTACCATGAAATTTCAGACAAATTTACTACGTTTATGGTGAAACCGTCAACGTTTGTGGTATATTTGACAGACCTCATATTGATATCAACCACACCATGGTTGATCTAATTGCAGGCATGGTTAAATCAAACGCATTTATAGCAACAATCAATATGCAACTAGCGATTCGAAATTGGTTCACTCTTGTAGAACCCCTTGGACCGAAGTACACCTTGGAGCCAGCACCTTGCTATACATATTTACGCCTTTGTTTTGATTTGCTGTGTTATTTTGACAGAATATTTGAGAGTGTGTTCGTGTGAGTTCATTATTGGGGGCGCATTATTGAGCTTGGGACCGAGCTTGGGACCGATGTGCTAGTACTGACAAAGCCACGAAAAAAATCGTATTTGTATGGGACCTTCTGGTCTTAGAGTTAGTCTATGTTTATAGTCAGGTGAAAATTGTTGGTGTTTGCGCTTAATTTAATCCTCGGAATGGTAGTTGCGGTTATTTTGTGTGTGTAGGTTTTCTATCAAACAAATGTCAACGGAACGTAAACGTATTCATTATGGGCAAGCCGTTGAAAAGTTTTAGACCCACATTGGCCTGAAATGTGTTCTAGGTTTGTTCAAGGTGCGAAAGTCTGGATGTTGACCTATTCCAGTGGATGTTACGTGCGTCACACTTTAGAGTGAATTGATTTCTCGATTTTGATAACAAAAAGACAGTTAAAATGAACGCAGATAGCAACTATTTTCGTATGTCAGTAAGCCGTAGAGATAGGATGTTGAAAATAAACAGTGAGCAATTTCTGGTGGATTTATATTTCCCATCATAAAATATTCTCTTCTTCACATCAAATAATAATAAAAAAAGAAAATTTGTAATATGTAAACATGAAATAATTTTGCATTCATCTTCATGATCATTAATTTGGCAAAAAGTGGATTGTAAAAGCTTTGGTATTGGAACTAGCTGAAAAGATAATTATACCATAGACTAACTCTAAGACCAGTAGGTCCCGAACAAATAGGATTTTTTTCTTGGCTCAGTCAGTACTAGCACATCGGTCCCAAGCTCGGTCCCAAGCTTAATAATGCACCTCTGATAATGAACTCACACGAACACACTCTCAAATATTCTGTCAAAATAACACAGCAAATCAAAACAAAGGCGCAAATATGTATATCAAGGTGCTGGCTTCAAGGTGTACTTCGGACCAAGGGGTTCTACAACAGTGAACCAATTTCAAATCGCTATTTGCACATTGATTGTTGATTATACCGTCTACAATTCGAGGCGGCACGCGAACTCTAGACCAGGCTAGAGCTACCTTTCTGAACTCCTGAACCTTGAAAGCTTTTCCAAAGCAGGTTAATTGGTTTGTGAAATTGGTAGTAGGTTAACCATCAATGCAATTTAATAGATTTTGTTTCTATAATTTAGAAGAAAAATTAGTAATCTCCATTTAATTCCAACTACCTTTGCTTATCTTCGACAGATACGCGTATTTCGTCTACAATGTGCAGACTTCTTCAGTGTCTCGTACTAATAACTCGACTGAATGAAAACCTTCGCCACCTGCCGTATATATACTATTTTCTAAATACAAATCGTTTACCTATCATTATGTCGTTTATACCTATCTTATTATTAGTTTGTTTATACCTATCCTGAGTCAAAAACAAGTGTACTTAATATCTAACTCGCTTCTTTCTCATCTATACCTAACATACTTATTGTGTAGCAGCGGGTGCTCCGCTTCGTCGGGTTTGATGTCGTTTGGGTAGTAAGTTGAAGAGCCATGTGTAACCGTTGCCTTGGTCTTTGTTTAGTAGATTTGTGTTCTGCTGTTTGTTTATTTCTAAGCTTTCTGCGACGTCTAATTTCCAGGGTGTAGATGTAGTCCGTAATATTGTGATGTCATTCGTCGTTATGTCGTGATTTTCCGTGAAGATGTGTTCTGCGACTGTTGATTTGAAGTTATGTGAAATTCCTTTCTCGTTCTGTTTGACAGCCTTAGTTACCTCCGCTAGATGCTCCTTGAACCTTGTTGCCAAGGTTCTCTTTGTTTGACCTACATATATTTTGCTGCAGTGTTTACACTTGATTCTGTATACCCCTGCTCTGCCTAATGTGTCTACTGAGTCTTTGGTGGAGCCTAACATCGATGCTAATTGGTAGGGCATGCAATACCGGGGCATTTTTCCAATACCGGTATTTCGGTATTTCTAAATTTCAATACCGGTAAAAACCGGTAAACCGGTATTGAAGAAAATAAAAAGAAATTTCTTTAGAATTCACGGAGTTTCATTTTATTCTTATTGAATGTAATGTATTGTAGCTTACTTCAAGCTCAAAAAATAACTTAGTGTGCACAGTGTGTTCAACGTGTCATCATTCATATGCTGCCCGTTTTTGCAAGTTAATTTTATGCCGGCTGCGAAGGTTGGTAATCATCCCACTGGTACTGGAACCTTCGCATTTCAAAATAGTATCACATTTTGTACACTTAGCCATCCATCGATTTGATATTCCGCGTAAGGAGTATTTCCAAACCGACGAATTAGCAACATCCTCTCTGATTTTTTTTTTCAAACTCCATTTGGACGACAAAAAAACACCAAGCGAGACGCACCAAATTTGCACAATGAATGAAAACTGACAGCTAAAAAACATACTCAAAGATACGTGTCGTCATAGCTCGCAGCTTGACACTAGCTTAGGTCAAATCGTCGATGCACGCTGACAAAAAAGTAACCATTATTGATTAATGTGAGGTTATCTCCCTTTATGAAGCGAAAGAAAATAACACAACAGAAGCTTCAATGAAGCAGTTTACATCATAGTTCGCATTGATGTTGACGGTGATGACGAAAAAGCGTGAATGTGAGTTCTGTTGGTCGGATTTCCATGCAAGGTGATTTCAAATTTCGGGCAGATTACGGTATTTGAATACATTATTAATTTACTTGTTTTGAATGTCGGACTGTTACCGTGGATTGACAATATTCTTCCATAGATTTACTTTATAAATTAAAAAATGTGTATTTTTTTAGTGCAATACCGAAATACCGGTATTTTTCGGCTATATTACCGGTATTTCTATATTTAATTTTAGCCCGGTAATACCGGTTTTCGGTTTCGGTATTACCGGTATTGCATGCCCTACTAATTGGTTGTACCTACTAGAAAAAACTAAGTCTAAGCCAAATTCCCTAAGTCGTGGTTTAAGCTTTTGTGTAATGTCTTTATCGAAGGGGACGGATACACGTTTTAGAGGTTCAGGTGAGTCTGAGAGGGTTGTTAGGGAGAATTAGGGAGAGATCGTCTTTTTTCACTACGGCGAAGATGTCGTCGACGTATCTCCACCAACGAGTTGGGAGTAATCCTTTCGCTTTTAGGATTGTCTCCAAATTCGCCATAAAGAGTTCACAGAGGAATGGGGATAGAGGATTTCCCATAGGGGCTCCTTTTAATTGTTTATAGAATGATCCTCTGAAAGTGAAGTAGTTCTCTTCCATGCAAAGTCGAGTCAGCTTAAGGTACATCCGCACCTTTTGCTTCCATGTTGTGTCATCCCCCTGTTTCAAAAGCCAATCTTCTAGAAGGTTAATTGCGTCCTTGATCGTTACGCTAGGGAAAACAGCTCAAACCCTCAAGGATTCAGATTTTGTTTGTTCATTTAAGCTGTTTTGCAAACCAAAAAACTATTTCGAAGTTATCATTTAGTTACTTTAAGAAGGGCGAATGATCGACGGTTCCGGAGAACAAGTTCATTTCAGTAAGCAAAACTGTTTAAAGCTGCTCACTATTGTGACGCATTTTGACCACCTCTTGTTGGATATTGTTTCCCAACATCTCAACCACAGAATTAACTCGGTACACTCAGTAATCCTATTCGAGATTTTTACCGAAGTTTAGTAACGAAATAATAAGCGTGGAACTTTGTTAACTGAATAAAGTGTGTATTCAATATTGAGTTAACAGAGAAAATGCTCTTACAATCAATACAATTACAATCAATAATCTATAGCGTGTGTACACATCATTAAAAAAAACAAATGCAATGAAAGAAAATAAATATTAAGAGCATCCGTATTGGGCGCAACTATCTGGGCGACTAAAATACTAGCGCATCGAGCTGTCATTTTAGTTTAGTCACTCAATCTCACACTGGTCGCTACTATATTTTGTTACCGTGTTCTGTATCGGCTGCTGCCAAACTAGTGTTCCATCATTAGTTTGACAGATTCGATGATCGTCATAAACATAGTAAATTGCGATGGCTTTTTTTTCGTGATTTCTCTTGGAGAGACGTTCGGTTGGCATGAAAAGAACCATTGGTTACAGTGGTCTCTCTGGGAACTACTGGGGTTTGGTACAAACATATAAATTTCCTTTCCTATAACTTTCGCCAAATCACCCCAGAGGTTTCCGGAGGGGCCATTGTGGTAAATTATTCTTTTCATGCCTACCGAAGAACTCTACAGGTGATATAAAAAAGAAAGAGCGGTCGCACGATGTGTTTGGTGCAAACACACAAATGTCCCCTTCTACAGGTTCCCCTGGGGCACCTCAGAGGTTCCGAGAGAGGCCAATGTGGGGAATGGTTTTTTTTCAGGCCTACCGAAAGTCTGAATGAAAAGAATGAAGAAAAAACCGTCGGACCACGTGGTTTGGCGCATTTCCTACAGGTTCCACTGGGACATCCCAGAGGTGGCCAGAGCGGCCATTGTGGCTAATGGTTCTCTTTCATGCCAACCAAAAATCTATCCAGGAGAAATCATGATAAAGGCATTGCACGACCCTATTGATAAAATTCTTATTATTAAACCAAATTGACTTAAAGTTGATAAAGAAATAAATTTTAGTATATATTTATATATCACTTACCCGTGTACTTACCAGATTTGAACTCTGCACCTTCACCTTAAGGACGGTGACTGTATCCTCAGATCCATATCAGCTGTGAGGAATTCCAGTAACCGTATTCAAAGTGTTCAAAACATATTTTAGTTCTAATAATGTTGAACAACAATAATTGCTGAAGCTCTTTACGAACAGGTTTGTACTGTTTTGAAAATCAGTGTTACCGAGATTCTTATAATCTAAACATGATCACCATCCAATTTACGTTGTTAGCTGTGCCGCGCTTGGATTCATTTGTTATAATTTTTTTAAACTACATTAATATCAATTTCATTTATAACTGTTGTTATAGATTGCTATATTTATCATTGCTATATTAATGAATTCCCGGTGATTAAAAAAATCCACTAAGACCGGGAATTGAACACATGATCTTCTGCTCAGTGGAATTTATATTGTTTATTTGAAAGCAATTTTTGACAGCACTGTCAATTGCCCGAATCTCCGAATATGAATTCCTCAAATAAGCTTCATACTTTCTCAGATTTCGTTTTCAATAGTAAGTACCGCTTTTCTTAATTTTTTTAAACATCCTTCGAAATATTTTGACATCTAAATGCTCTGCTCGATAAAATGGACGGTATTCCTTTTATTTAGTTTGACAGCTAAGACTCAACTCAAGAGCTCAAGCTCAAGAACTTCATATTTATAAATAACTGCATATATGCTCCATACTCTGTGCCGCAACTACACTCAGGAAATTATCCCTACGATCAAAACTATTAACCACAAAGCCATAAGAGATCGTATTAAAAGATTATTTTGCATTGGTCGATAAAAGCATGCCTCTTCTACGCTTTCAATTGACATCACTTATCAAGCGTGTATAGCCTCGTGGGATTGTGGATCGGCTCTGGATTAGACCTGTGCGCCGCCGCGCCACGCCGCCGCCGCCAACGATTTTATAGCGCCGCCGCCGCCGCTATTTTCAACCGGCGCGCCGCTGCATTTTTTTGCTCACGCCGCCGGGCAATTTGGGTCACGCCGATAAAATATGCTTAAAGTTTAGTTAAGTTGTGTTCATTAGCCCTTCAGAAACCTGTTTTTATTACTGATGACAAATTATAACATCTCGATGAGGTGTGCTATCCAAAGAGTGTGCGTGTGAGTCGTTTCGTTCTAAAAACTTCAGTGTACATTTTCGTGTTTCGACTTTTGGCAATTTCGCGAGTAAACTTGAATTTAAAAATAATGAAATGTCCGCCTTAAATGTCGAGAAAATTTCCATCGCAAGTGTACATATTGATACCACAAATAATCGTAATCGAACCAGCGATGTGTGGAAAAAAATTGGTGCTAAAACATGTCAAAAATGGTTTTACACATCATCTGCTTCCTGACAAAGTGTTTTGCAATGTATGTCTAATCGAATCAAAACAAAAACTCAAAACCCCCTCGGGAACCTTGTCCAAATAATTTGTTCTGATGTAATTTCAAAGGGCTGAGATTGCCGGAACTTCGACACGGTAAATATGTTTATGTTATTTCATAATTTTGCCAAAAAGAGAAAAGAAAATGTAATGTGCCGTTCAGTCTACGAGCTATATCACTTGATATAGACTAGCTTCATGTTTATGTTCGTACATCTAATTTTCACTGAAAATAATGGATCTGACGGTTCATATCAAGATTCGCTATATCAAGTGATATAGCTCGTAGTTTAAAACAAATAGAGTAAATTTCCACAACTTGATAGCATTTTGTTAGGCGTGAGAAAGTTCAAAAACCATCTTTAACGATCAGTGTAAATTAACAGTGATTGGACGTACCAGATTTTTGCATTGAATAGTCAAGACTGTGTTAATAAGAGGTGTTTTTTAAATTTATTAAATCGATAAAGATTTTTCATAAGGGCCTACCTGATAAACGTAAACAATGAATCCTTCCGTAAAAGTCTCATCGCACAAAGGCTACCCATGCATGCATTGACTATGAACATGACAATTCCCAAATCAAATAACTTAGCTAACCACTGTAGTAACCGGTAAATCAGTGCATAGTGGATTCTGTTTTATACGCGATTGCAGTAATGTTGTAAAAATATTGATAGTTCGGTATAATTCACTGCTCTGCATTCTTTAAAATTTGGTTTATCTTTGGATCTTCAAGCTCCTGAGTATATGATTTTTATAGCAATTTGAAATATTATTTTGTTTATTGTTAATTTTGATATTGTTAATTTTAGTTTCTTAAATTTTTTAATCCTAAATTTTTTGAGATATTCATTTATCTTCATTCTCAGATTTTAAGAAAAGGGAAATGCCGACTTTGGCGGGTTTTCTTCTATTATTATCAGTTTTTTGTTTCAATTTGGAGAGACAATTCACAGAGTGTAAATAGAAGAATGTTGTGGCCGAGTTTTAAAATCTCAGAATTTTTAGATATTAAGTTATTTAGAATTTTTGATTTCTAGTAGATTTTTAAATATTCAGATTTTTAGATTTTTAGATTTTTGAATCTTTAAATTTTTAGATTTTAAATATCTAGTAGATATTTGTATTTTTAGATTTTTGGATTTAAGGATATTTAGATTTTTAGATTTCGAGTGGATTTTTAGATATTTAGCTTTAAATTTTTGAGATTTTTAGATATTCAGATTTAACGATAGTAAGATTTTTAGGTTTTAAGATATATACAATTTTAGATATTTCGATTTTTAGATTTTTGGATTTTGAGACTTCTAGTAGATTTTTAGATATTTTGATATTAAGTTCTTTAGATTTTTAGATTTTTAGATTCTTAGATTTTCAGATTGTTGGATTTAAGATTTTTAAATTTTCAAGCGTTCTTAGATTTATAGATTATTAGATTTTTAGATTTCTGATAGATTTTAAGATATTTGGATACAATAATTTTTTATATTTAAATTTTTTAAATTTTTATTAGGTATTAAGATTTTTAGATTTTAAGATATTAAGATTTTTAGATTTTTAGATTTTTAGATTTTAAGATTTTTAAATGTTTAGATTTTTTTAGATATTTAGATTTTTAGATTTTTAGATTTTTAGATTTTTAGATCTTTGAATTTTAAGATATTTAGATTTTTAGATTTTTAGATTTTTAGATTTTTAGATTTCTAGATTTTAAGATTTTTAGATTTTTAGATTTTTAGATTTTTAGATTTTTAGATCTTTAGATTTTTAGATTTAAGATTTGAAGATATGAAGATATGAAGATTTGAAGATTTTTAGATTTTTAGGTTTTTAGATATTTAGATATTTAGATATTTAGATATTTTGATATTTAGATATTTAGATCTTTAGAATTTTAGATTTTTAGATTCTTAGATATTTAGATTTTTAGATTTTTATATTTTTAGATAAAAAAAACTCTTGGCTTTAGGACAAAGAAACGCTACTGAGCCCATGCGCCACGTCATGCCGGCCAGTTCAGCGCAAGGGTGTCCGTCTTAAGACCTGTGCATAAACCACGTAGACTTTTTGGACAATCTCAGACCTCCCCGCACCTCCCCCCCCCCCCACGTAGACTATTCTCCATACACTTTTTTGAATTTTAGTATGGAGCGTAGACTTCAGTCAAATCTCCCCAGAAAAGTTACATATCAATATGAAGAAAAACTAAAGACAGGTAAATTTTACCGATAGGCCGAATTTTAAATCCATAGACCCAAATTTGAACACTTTCCCACATTTCCATAATAATGACAATTTTATTCTATTTGGTAATAACTTATATATACGCTTCTGAATTTATATTATGTTTACGCTTCTGAAACTGGTTAAGTTTATTAAAGACATAAGCCAAATTCCCCGTCGACTTGTGATGAACAAATTCCATAATGGTAAGTCTCAAATATTTGTACACACACTGTTTCACGTCAATTCATCGACTTGAGTAATATAACACTATGGATATCCGGGTTTTCTATCAAAATATAATACTTGGAGTGATCCTTTAGTCTTATTATTGCACGTAAAAGTCAAACAGGTAAAAGGGATAAGCATGAGGAAATGTCGAGGGGATAATTTATGCCCGCGCCGATCACGCCGCCGCCGCCGCCGCCATGAACGACCGCGGTGTGGCGCCGGCTGCGCCGCCGCCGCCGTCTGAAAATACCATATACGCCGCCGCCGATTCAAAGTAGACCGGCGCACAGGTCTACTCTGGATGCCGAGGTTCATGGTTCGCATCCCGATTGTAACTTTTTTTTTTCATGTGAGGAAAATATTCATACGATCGTCATATGATTTCCTTCCATAAGGGAATCGTATAAAATTTGCAATAATGTCTTCTGGCAAATTTCCATACTATATTCGAATAAAATATTTTCAATATGTTCGCTCAATGTATTTATACAACATTTTATACAGCTATAATCACTAAGCTGTATAGCGGCTAAGGTATTTCTAATATAAAGGCTTTTGAAAAGCTTATAATAGCCAACAAATAAAACTGTGTGAGGGAACACAGAATGATAATTCAAAAGCTTAACCGACTAATTTCATAGCTACATGAACAAGCTATGTAAATGCAGACAAACATTGTTCGCATAAGAGCTTTCTTTTCAAAGTATGCAACCTAAAGCTAAATGTTGTGTTAAAGCTGTGTTACATTAAGCATAAGTACTGCATCGATTTTTTAATTCTGCTTATAGCTTATTCAGCTTCACTTGCTTTTATACAATTATAAAACAGCTTATAAGTTCTTAACTTCGGCTTAGGCAACTAAAAATGTTAGTTGGGATGTGAGGAAATAGGCCGACGGAAAAAAAAACCTCTCCCATATTCTGTCAAAATCAAAATAAAAATAAATACGCGAGAATGTTTTCCAAGGGTCAAAGTGAAAGGTGTACTTGGGGCCAAGGGGTTCTAAATCAGAGACCCCTTTAGAAATCGCTAGTTTTTTATGGATTGCTGGTCTTCGTGTCGCGAGCTAAAATGTGTCTTAATAAAGATGGGAGTATGCTAAAGAACGATTGTGAGGTGTTCGAAAGGCGGAAGCATCACTGCATGGAGTACAGGAAGAGGAACAGTGAAGAAAGCGCAAGTGACGAAGATGTGCCGCCCCTGACGATACACGGAGAAACCAAACTATCCAAAATGAAGTGTGATAGTACTCAAAACTAAGTACTCTGATAGGACTAGTATTTTGGATATAATTTTGTTCTCACCGGTAGGTAGCTTTAACTCAACCTTAAAGTTAAATTGAAAAAGTCAATTTTACGCAAAGCAAGGTATTTTAAGAGCAGTATGTTTTCAGTATACTTGCTAGGCGCCTTCCATGAAACAATCCAAATCGGAGTGTTGGGCTGCCACTTTGCTTTGGCTGAAAATTTTTGTTCGCCATTTAATGAACAATGGTGCTGTGAGGCGGAAGCAAATATTATGGTTTCAGTTGAAAACCGAATTTATCGACTAGCGACAATCGATTTTACTCTCGTTCTGTACGCTATACCTAATGTCGGAAGTAGTGCGCTGCATGGCGCATCAGATGCGCCGTACAGCGCACTACTTCCGACATTAGTTTTAACTTACTTAAAGAAATTAAAATCTATTGTCGCTAGTCGATGAATTCGATTTTCAACTGAATCCATAATACGTGTTTCAGTTTTTACGCGTTTATGGATATGGATATGGATCAAATTTTACGCGTTTATGGATATGGATATGGATCAATTGAGTAAAATTCTGGATTTGGAAACCCCGTTATAAAAAATTTACCGGTAAGTGTAATTATTTCGCTTATTCGATTGCTTTTTCTAATTCTAGTGGCTTTGGAGGGATGGAGAACTTTATTAGTGAAAACCCAGTATTTCAGCAAAGTTCATGGAGATGATCACGGAACATCGATATGATGAGTCACTTCCTGAAAAGAAGGTCCAGAAGTTTCTTTCGTTTCTATATGTTTCAATATGAACTTTTAGTGGATTTGATCAAATTGCCAATGGAATGTTTTAATGTACCCGAGAATGGACCAATAAATAAAATACATTTTGTTTGATTTGCATTTTTAAATTTCGTTTATTGAATTTAGCTAAAGAAAGTTCACTAAATCAAATTCTCAAATAATATTTTCCAAAAAAAAAAACTCAATTCTGGATTATTTTTACTGTAGATTCACTGTTACACAAACAGTTCATTTCACTCAGCACTCAGTCTTTTCGAAATACTCAAAATTGGATACTTTGCAAATAACTTAATTATGACTGGTTTTACTTTGCTGTCAAGTTGAGTGAAAATCACTTAATTTTGGATAGTTTGGTTTCTCTGTGTAGGTGAAGTTAAGGATGCCATCAAGCAGTTGAAGAATAACAAACCGGTTGGAAGGAATAGTATCGGAGCAGAACTTATCGAGGGGTCCGGACAAGTTGACCAATTGCCTGCATCGACTGATAGTCTAGGTTTGGGATACCGAACAGCTACCGGAGGAGTGGAAGGATGGTGCCTCATCTACAAGAAGGGCTACAAACTGGACTGTGAAAACTATCGTGCGAGTATGCGCGTGCAAGGTGATTCCAACAAACTATTTTCAAGAACAGCTTCTTCAAGAATCTGATATGGAAGAGTTAAGCGGAGAAATCCAAAGGAATACTCGTACTGAATTCGAACCATGCTTCCTTTTTCTTTTCCCAAACTCCTAATTAAATCGTGAGATTTACATCACAAAAATTGCTTTTATTTGGTTCATAAAGCAACGTATACATAGTAAAATCAAGGTATACCCGAATAAAAACATAATCCAGGTATCTAATGTTAAAATAATAAAAGTTATATAAATCTGTCATAGCAACACTATCACCGTTCTAAATGCCGTTTATAAAGTGTTATTATAAGTCCAAATAATCTTTCAGTGACTCGTTCTACTGTCAAATAGATTCATGGGCAGTTCTCAGGCCGGCTACAACGGGACCAAATCTACACTTTGCGGGAGATCCTCCAAAAGTGCCGTGAATATAGAGTCCCTACGCATAATCTATTCATCGACTTCAAAGTAGACCTGTGCGCCGATCTATGTTGAATCGGCGGCGGCGTGTATGATAATTTTGATCGGCGGCGGCGGCGCAGCTGGCGTCACGCCGCGGTCGTCCTTGGCGGCGGCGGCGGCGTGGGTCGGCGCGGGTATAAATTATCCCCTCAACAGTTCCTTATGATTATCCCTTTTAAATGTTCGGCTTTCTCGTGCACTGTAAAGACTATGGGATCACTCCAACTCTTATATTTTGATAGAAGGCACGGATATCCATGGTGTTATATGACTCAGGTCGATGAATTAACGTGTGCATGTGTGCATCTGTACGTGTGTACAAGGATATGACACTTAACATAATAGAAATTCTTCATGACAAGTCGACAAGGAATTCGGCTTATGGTTTTATTACTAAACCTAACCATTTTCAAAAGCGTATATATAAGTAATAGCCAAATAGAATAAAGTTGTCATTATTATGCAAATAGGTTTATGGCTTTGATTCCTTGTCTTGAATGTTATTATATCTGTTTTATCAATTGTCAATTGTCGAAAATAATTTACTACAAATCTTCACGAAGATAGCGAGTCAAGTTTTCAGTGCTGGTGGAAATCAAATACGATGTCACGGGGAATCTAGTTTGAACGAATGATGATATATTCAATATTTTAATGAAGACTTATTACAACAAAAAAGTAGATTAAAGAGTTCTGATTAGACATTTTATTAATGTTGTCCCCTGATTTTAATGTACCGTAGAATAGAACACTCTCGTAACATAAAAATCAAAGTTAATATCAAAATTAAATATGTTTAGATCTAAACATCTAAAATAAATCCTAAAATCTAAAAATTTAAAAATCTAAAAATCTAAAAATCTGAAAATCTTAAAAATATGACAATCCTAAAATCTAAAAATCTTAAAATCTTAAAATCTTAAAATCTTAAAAATTTATCTTATCTTATAATCTTCAAATTTTAAAATCTAAAAATCTAAAAATCTGAAACTCCAAAGATCTAAAAATTTTAAAATCTTAAAAACTGAAAATCTAAAAATCTAAAAATCTAAAAATCTAAAAATCTAAAAATCTAAAAATCTAAAAATCTGAAATCTAAAAATCTATACATCTAAAAATCTAAAAGTTTATAAATCTAAAAATTTGAAAATCTTTAAATCTTGAAATCTAAAAATCTGAACATCTAAAAATCTGGGAGTTTTAAAATCTTAAAATCTAAATATCTTAAAATCTAAAAATCTTAAATCCTAAAATCTTAAAATCTAAAAATCTAAATCTTAAAATCTAAATATCTATAAATCTTAAGATATGACAATCAAGTGGTGAGTCGCTCAGCACACTTTTCTTCCGTGCTATTTTTTATAGTGTGCCTACAAGCGTTGCGTGTTCCTGTTAAGGTGCCGAAAGTGCCGATGTATTGACACTTCAAATTTTAATTTTTGCTGTTCCTGGCAACCAGGCATTTGTTTTGGTTTCTACAAGCAATCAACAATACAGAAAACAAGCTGCGTGGCACTAAAGCCAGTCACTTCTGGGATTTTGAGAACATAAATTATAAATTTGTAAAATGGGAAAGCGGGCTATCCATGTTACAAAAGCGGTTAATAGTGGATAGAACGTTGTTCAAGTTGTTGAAGAAGAGTTTGATTCTTGCATTCTTCTTCCATGTACCAAACGACAGTGGAAGGATGAAAAAATGTAACTGAGTTGTTCACTAGGGAACGTCCATTAATTACGTCACGCAAAAAATGACTTTTATAATCCCCCCCCCTTGTCACGTTTTTTGTATGGACCTTCGAATTTTTTATATGGATCGTCACGTTTTCCCAAACCTCCCTCCCCCTTACTGCGTGACGTAATTAATGGACCTTCCTCTATTTGATTTTTCTGCAGTTGATTAGAGGTGAAGGTACAATTTTGGGGTCTGATCGATACACAATCCCAATCCTACTCAAAAGTAACAAAAGCAGTTCGTGTGGTCCATTTCTGTTAGTCAAAAGTCCTACGCAACTCCCAGTGCAATCCAATCTAGAGTCAAGTATTGGCTTTCAGGTATGAGCGCGCTGCAATTTGATAATGTTCCGCATTACTTTTAATTTCTTGAGATTCTCGGTTATCTTTCTAGTCAGAAAATGTTGATGAATGTGATCCTCTAACTGGATCTGCATTCCGATCAGCCGATTTCCCATGAAATATGCGAAGAATCGCACAGCTCACCTTCACAATTTACGTGGATAAGTTTTCTCCAAGGTTTTCAGTGCGAATTAAACATACAAAACTCTCGCTAGATTGACGTGACGAAATAAACAATGCCAGAAAAAAAAGTCACCAACAACAACGAATATTGGCAAGGTTGCTGTATTTTTTCTGAAAGGCCAATTGTCAAAATTGTTCCTCAGTGTGGTATGGATTGAAAATTGAAGTAAGACATTGTCACTGGCTCACTGTTCTAAGCGACTTACCCTTGATGACAATCCTAAAATCTAAAAATGTACAAATCTAAAAACCTAAAAATCTAAAAATCTAAATATCTAAATATCTAAAATCTAAATATCCAACAAATGTAAGAAGCTAAATGTTTCAAAACCTAAGGAGTGTATCGAAAAGTAGTTATAAACATTCGATGCGTTATTACGCATAAACTACTGTATATATTTTTAGCGTGTAAGCGCCATTTGCTTTGTTTACATGTCAAAAATAATTATTCGGTTCATTCATTTCCGTTGATAAAGTTGTATTCAAAATGTCGCGAATTGAATTTGAGACTAAAAAGAAAATTCTGCACACTTGGTGCACCGAAAAGGGTGTTACTTACAACCAGATTGCGAAAAGAGTAAATGTTCACCCGGCGAGTGTAAAACGCATCATCGAAAAGTTTGGTAAGGAGTGCCCTCAAGGATTTACTACAAGTGGCTGGAAACCCGGCTCCAGCAACCTCTGATTTGGACCAAAAAGTTGTGGATTATATTCAACGGAACAAATCTGCCTCTACTCGCGATCTAGCCAAGAAGTTCAGGACCAGCATCGGAATGATTCAACGAATCAAGCGCAGGAATGACTTGAAGACGTACAAAAAGCAGAAAGTGCCCAAACAAACTCCGGAACAAAAGTCTCAGTGCCAAAACCAGGGCTCGAAAGCTGTACAGCTGCATTTTGGACAATGTCGACCAGTGCATTTTGATGGATGACGAAACATACGTTAAAGAAGATTCAAGAACGCTACCGGGGCCGCAGTTTTATACTAAATCTGTTGGGGAACGTGCAGCAACCGCAGATACGATCGTTGCGATGGAGAAATTCGGTCAGAAGGTGCTTCATTTGGCAAGCTATTTGCACATGTAGGCTTTGCGTTCTTCAATTTTCTATACAAAAGGAACTATAAATGCTGAGATTTATCAAAAGCGAATGTTTGAAGAACAGGTTGCTACCATTGTATAGAAAGCACCAGTCCCTCCTCTCTTCTGGCCAGATTTGGCATCGGCACATTACGCCAAATCCACTCTACAGTGGCTGACGGAGAATAACATCAAGTTCGTAGAAAAAGACATCAACCCACCAAACTGTCCCCAGTTGCGACCGATCGAACGCTATTGGGCAATAGTCAAGCGTATATTTAAGAAGGATGGTACAGTGTCCCAAAACATGACCGATTTTAAGAAAAATTGGGCAGCGGCATCCAGGAAGTGCACAAAGGTCACTGTGCAGAATTTGATGGCAGGTGTCAAATCAAAGGTACGGGCATTCTACAGAAATGAACATGATGACTAGTTTTTCCGTTTGGATCTTTTGTAAACATGTTAAGCTATAATAAACTGAAGTAGTATGTTAATTTTAACCATGTTTTCATGCCTATTTTATTATTTGGAAGTTTATAACTACTTTTCGATACACTCCTAATAAACAATCTAAAAAAATCCAAATTTCATTAAAATTCATGTATCAAAAATTAAATCAATAATAAAAAAGTTAAAATTAAGAGCAGTGAACTGACCGAAATATCCATATTCTCAAAACATTACTTTAAGCATGTTTAAAACTAGGGGTGTGACAGTCATCCATTCATAGTGGATAAGTTTGATTTATCTATGATTCTTTTAATTTTACACAATAACTCTCATTAATCTAACTATGGTGAAATAATGTCTGCTACTTTCGATTATTCACGGTTTCATCCGATTCGATCGGATTATATCCGATTTGATCGGATTTCATCCGATTCGATCGGATTTCATCCGATTAGAGTCACGATTTTGATCAATTTTACTTGATCGTGTACGTTCATTATGGCAGCTACGAAAACAAACAGATTTGTTGCTTGATTTTACCAACGCTTATATGGATTGTTTCAAACAAATTTTAGTATGATTCAAACTGAATTGCTGTTTGAAAATAACAATCGAAAACTGTTGAAACAACAAACATTTCCGTTTACAATCACCTACATTTTTCCTGTAATTTGAAGAATATTCTCGTTGAAGTTCAAAAACGGAAAAAATCACTCGTGCAAATCAGTTAAATGCTTTTCCATACGGCAACAAAGTGTTGCATCTAGTGGAGCTGTGGAGAAAATCAGCGTACAGCGCACTAGATGCGCCACAATGCAAACATTGGCAAATAGAGTAAAATTGTTTGGCGCTAGTGGGATTTTCCGGTTTTCAGCTTACAGCTGCGAGTTATAAGAATATAACAACATTACTAAGAGCAGGCGCCCATTGATGTGGTGGAGGCATGGCATCTGCTAGCATGCCAAAATACCTTGTCGAGGTTCGCATCACGCCACAAGACTTTGAAACGATAGTTTGGCCTGGTATGTGATACCACACCACATCGCTGCGCTTTTCGCTCCTTTTTTCTGATTGGCCAAGCTGACAGCCAATGTTGCCAATGGACACTCTAAACAAAATATACTTAAATAAGTTTAACTCACAATAATCGATGAAACTTTTCAAAAATCGACAATATCGAAATCGACACAAATTTTTCATTAGGGCCTAACTGACAAACGTAAACAATGGCTTCTTTCTTAAATTACTCGTTATTGAAAACTCGCCTAATCAATCCACCACGATCATTTCGAAGAGGAAGTGTTCACCTATCCGATAGAATTGGAGGCTTACATGGGTAGCTTTTGTGCCACGAGAAATTTACGGAAGAAGCCATTGTTTACGTTTGTCAGTTAGGCCCTAATGAAAATTTTGTGTCGAAATATCGGATGAAATCGTGAAAAATCGTCGATTATCTTTCATAGCGATGACCTCAAAACTGGTCGATTAGAAAAAGATGCGAATCGCTTATTACGATTTCGTTCGATGAAATCCGATAATTTGGTTAAATCAGATTTTTTTAAATTTCATCCGGTTTGGACTAGACATTTTGATTAAACATCATTTCTTTTCTAAATCTGAGATAATCCGGAAGAGTCGCGCCCCTAGGTTTAAAAAAGAATCCACTGTGCACAAATTTACCGGTTAATTCAGTGGTTAGCCACTAGGGGTGAGACAGTTCTATTTTGAGTTGCTTGGATGCACCGAGCAACTCGCGAGTAACTCAATACAGCTTAAAATTGAATCAATCTTTATCGGTTCTTATCAGTTGCCATGGTTTCAAAAGTTTGGGGATGAGGATTCTATTTACACTGCACCAATTTTTTTAACACATCGCTGGTTCGATTACCATTGTTTGTGGTATCAATATGTACACTCGCGATGGAAATTTTCTCGACATTCAAGGCGACATTTTAAATTGTTAAATTCAAACTCACTCGTGAAATTGCTGAGAGTCGAAACACGAAAATGTACACTGGCAGTTGCTTGAACGAAACGACAAAGCTGATCACTCTCACCCTCTCGAGATGTCACAATTATTCGTTATAAAATCAGATATCTAAAAGGTGAATGAATATTACTAAAGGGATAAAGGGCGATACGGTCAAAATTTGGTCAATATCTACTTGATGTATTTCTTTCAATTTTGCATTTAAAAAACCTGAACAGCCCTCATTTTGAAGGGTGTGTGTGTAGAATGTTGCTCCTATTTTGATTTTGGAATTCACTCTTCAGTTGTCAAAATGCCGTCCAAGCAAGAAGAGCAGCGTATCAAAATTTTGCTCGCGCATCGCGAAAATCCGAGCTACTCGCACGCAAAGTTGGCAAAATCGCTAAAAGTTGCCAAATCAACCGTTACAAATGTAATTAAATTGTTTGGGGAACGTTTGTTGACAGCCAGGAAGTCTGGATCGGGGGGAAATCGAAAACCGGAAGCCGCTGAGACGACAAAGAGAGTTGCCGGTAGTTTCAAGCGAAACCCTAACCTATCTCTCCGAGATGCCGCAAATAAGCTGGGTGTATCGTCTACAACCGTGCATCGAGCCAAAAACGAGCCGGACTATCGACTTACAAGAAGGTAGTGACTCCAAATCGCGATGATAAACAAAATACGACGGCCAAAGCGCGATCCCGGAGGCTGTACACGACGATGCTGACGAAGTTTGACCATGGACCCAAAAGGGAAGGACGTAGTTGTGTCGAAGAAACATTCAAAAAATTCTGGATCACTCTCGTACTAGAGAACCGGCTTCTAGTACTGTTAAAGTGCCGTGTATACTAGAATATTTTTGATATTGCGTAGACGTGTTTTACGGTGCATGGGAGTTATTATGTCAGCTGATTTTGTTTACAAATATTGGTTGGCGATTTGATACAAACGGCATCTACGGAAATGGAACCATTGCATCGATCTCTCAATTCGGAGGAACCAGAACCGAAGTTACCCGGGATTATCATCTTTAATACCGAGGATGGTACTTTCACACAGGTCAGTGAGAAGGAAACAAAGGGTGCCTATTATTCTTTGGAGAAAAAGACTTGCGACTCGAATGCAGTCACTACAACAACGTTCTTGGCTCTGTACTGCAAGACAAAAGGTATAGTATGAAACTAATAGCGAATTCGTTTTTGATCCAGTTTCACGCTGAATTGACTATCAAAATTGTGTGTTAAACGTCAATGTGTACGGTTCTATTTGTAACTCGTATCGGATTGAGGTTTGCAAATCGTTCGGAAATCGTAGGTTGGAACTAGTTCCAACCTAGGTTCATAAGCGAATTCGCTATAAGTATGCCTTTCCTCTTCTTCATTATGCTAATGCCTTTATTTTCATTCATAGGGTGATTTAATTTCAAAGAAGGATCGATCACATCATCACATCGTTTAAATACAAACAAATGGAGGTAAGTTTTGAAAAAAATTCTTGCGATTATCAACCCAACTGTATGACGGCGTTAGATATTTTACTACATGAATGCCAAAGTTTTAATTTAACTAATCATCACATTTTTTTGCAGCGCTGTCACAAACGATACCAAATGGCAGTAGATGCCCGAGGATGCTCAGGTGCATTTGGGTGGTATGATGAATGTGTTCCGGCGTGGATCTTTCGTGATGGAAAATATTAGCGATCGTACGACACCGAGTGCTAGGACTGCAAATAAACATTTAATGAGCAAAGACTGATGCCACGGTGGACGATAGGGTGATGATAAGGGTACCTGTACGATGGCTGGAAGCTGGATCCTAGATTTGCAAAAAATAAATCACAAGAAGATGCATAGTGATACAACGTATTTTAAGCTAATTCGATCTTTAACCGGGTTCCATATTCTTTTCTATTCTAAATTTATTAAAAAAAGATTAAGACATTGACTAGTAATATTTCCTAGTTTCTTGGTTTGAATCTTCATCCCGTTAACCTTCATCCAATTTCACCTATGGATTAGCTTTTCTTTCCACAACTCATTTTTCACGTTCAGAGTTCGAATGCATCGGTTTGTCGCGGTGCTGTAATTAGAGAATGTATTAACAAACCTTAACGCAGTTGTCTAAGCCACCCATTTATATAATTCTCGGGGCTTTTTTCACTAGGGCGAACATTGAGAGATTCTCTCCGGTCTCGCTCTCTTCCATTTATTACACCCCGTTATACAACTTTCGAGGGATCCTTTAATGCAGATCTAAACACAATAGTGCTGGCTAGTATACACTACAAATAGTAGAATGAAAAACGTAAAGGTGATTGGAATATGAATGAAAGAGAAAGTAATCAATGGTCAGCCTTATTCTGCGTGGCGTGTGAGTCGAGACGACTCGCTCCACATACGAGGTGATAATTGTCGCCTCGTGTGAGGTGACTCTCCATTTGATTTGCATGGAGCGTCACTCTCACCCGAGGCGACAATTGTCACCTCGCATGTGAGAGCGAGTCGTGTCGACTCACCCGCCTCGCAGAATAAGGCTGAGTTCTCAATGTTAGATTCGCCCTAATGAATAAAAAACCCTAGAATTAGCCATAAACCAAACAAATAATTGACGAGAACGCGCGTTTCCTATTTTCCGGCTGCTTCCGCCAATTAGCTTATTCGCAAAAAACTTCCGACTCTGGACCTGAACAATAGTCGACACATTTGTCCATACTGGTCCACTGGGTGTTAGGTTAAGCTGTCCGTTGTTATTCACTATATATATGTTCGATGTTCAGTGTCTTTTCTTTTGTCTTTTTATTCAACAATCCCTATTTGCGTGTTGTTGGCAACAACATTCCTATAACAAAACCGATAGTCGATACAGCCACAATGAAACCCATGATAAACGATGGCGAAGGTGACGAATATCGATGCTGCCGACGATGATGATGATGTTGTTCTTGTTGTCTCAATTTGTTGCTGTTGGTTCAGCTGGAAGTTTAGCGATGGTGTTCTACTATCGGCCAGCGCCAACATCATTCCACGCATCATGGAACCGCCGGGGGTCACTGGGCTACCACTGATTTGTGTCGAGAGAGCAGATTTGCCCAGTTTGGTTCGACTGCTGAACATCGCATTGGTAATGATCACTACCAGAGAAAACAGTTTCAATGGAATATTGCTGAAATATTACATTTTTAAAACTATTTTAAATCGGTTTGAAAAATTTGGTGGCAGCACTTACCCAACGGACACTTTCGGTGTGGGTTTGTTTGCACAAAGGATGAACAGAGGAAACTTTATCACCCAGTCGGTGACGTATTTCACATGAACATACCCGCTTGGTCTCAAGATGCTCCGATAACCAATCGATTGGTTCTTTCCGTAGCAGCACGCCTGTTCAATCATCTCCTTTAATTGTATTAAGATCCAAACTTTTCATGCAGGAATAATTCCAATTATTGTGGATTGAAAAAGTTATATGGGACACTACCTCGCGATTTTAGACTTTGTTGACTTTGTTTTGACAAGAAAACAGTGTTGCCGAAATTGAAGAAAAGACAGTGATGCTGTTTTTTCTAGTACTGCTCTGATAATGATATTCTAGTATACATGGAACTTTATACACAGAAAATTTTGACCAGGTGCGTCATGAATAAATCGTCTGTCCGATGTCCGTAATTAGTCCGTGGTTGTAGAGCCCACCCACGTTCCCCGAACAGTCAAATAGTCTCCTGCTCTCTATCCAAATTGTTTCAATTGGGTGCTCTAGCGGTCCCTCCCTTTCCCTGTTATAAGTTATGTTATGAATATTTATTGAATTTTGGCGTGGTCATTTGATTGCTTACTTTGTGTTGGAAAATTTTGCTGAAAGTCCATCGTTTTTTATTTATTGATAAAATTTGTTTTTTGGTGTAGGGTAGGGTCAAAATAGAGGGGCACAGGAATAAAATGGATTATAATAATCTGTTTTGCTCAACGTTTTTTAGAGCTCGTAAGTAATTACCACTTCTCAAGCATCTGAAAAACCTTTGCGGGATCCATCCGGTCCACGTTTAGGCTCCTTCAAGGTCTCCGGGTGGTTGTCATGGTACCTCTGCTTTTTCAGAGATGGAGATCAAGACACACGATGTTTGTGCCATATGGTATTGCTTACGGTTCTGGGATAGGGAAGGAGGAGGGAGAAAGGAGAGATTGCATCAGTAATTAATAACACGCAATGCGCAATGTTTAATGTGGAATGTGGAATATTTATGGTGATATTCTCACGTTAAGAATAGTTCTACGGATGCATATGAGAGACCATTCCCGGTGATTTTCCACGCGTGTAACTATTTCCATCACCTTTATTTAAAGAAACCAAGAGACATTTTACTACCTGCCAATTCTGGGAATATCAGGGCAATGGTTCCCCATTGCATCTTCAAGTGACTATAAATTAGAAGAAAAATTAGTAATCTCCATTTAATTTAATGTGCAGACTTCTTCAGTGTCTCGTACTAATAACTCGACTGATGTGTTATTCGTGTTATATTAGTACGAGACACTGAAGAAGTCTGCACATTGTAGACGAAATACGCGTATCTGTCGAAGATAAGCAAAGGTAGTTGGAATTAAATGGAGATTACTAATTTTTCTTCTAATTTATAGTTACAAGTATTCCACTAAACAGCTCAAACCCTCTAGGATTCATCTTCAAGTGATCAATATAAGCTGTCCATTTGGTTCAGGTACTTTTGAACGTTGAAAATATGAAATCTGCCTCTACCAAGTCGACTGAACGGGTCCTCCTCTGAACCGAAAGGCTGGGCTAAAGAACAATCTTCACACTTAGAAAATTTTACAATATTCTGTTATTTTTTACCGAACTCTCAACAGCTGAACGTTCGGTAATCCGATTTACCGGATTTCGTGAAATTTTACAGTGTTCCAGTAAAAAATTACCGGAACTTGTCAAATTTTACCGTAATCCGTTAAATCGGATTACCGAAAGGATTTGGTAAAAATAGTGTCTCTACAAGCAGCGATGCCAATGTTCCTGATTTTTCAGGATTTTCCAGACTTTTTGGCATTTTGCCTGAAATCCTGACAAGCACCAATTTTTTCCAGATTTTGATAAAAAATCCTGATTTTTCCTGATTTTTATCAATCCAAATTAGTTTTAAGCGAAATAAATAAACTAATCAAAGTAAGGGAGTACTGCCAAAGCTTTTACTAGTTGGCTACTCTGGAATGGAATTGTCAAAAATCATCCAATAAAAAATCTATTCTGACCCGCTCTTCTACCAAAACGATACAAGACATCTTAAACTTTGCGGTTTACTTTTTTAGTTTTTAATATCACTCTCTCGCAGGTCTCAAACAGTTAAGCTTTCGCAAAAAAAAAAAAATCAAAATACAACTCAGCGCCAACATAAGATTAGGGCAAATCTGCTTTTAAAAACGATGGCTTTCGTAGTCATTTTCTCTTGAACAAAAGGTCACAAATACAAATTTAGCACTCCTTAAGGAAAACGAGCATTGTCTCTATCCGCTGATATATTCAATTCGAAGGAATTGTATTCAACTTCCGATAAATTAGCAGACAAAGTCTATGTTTACATAGGCAGATTCGCCCGAATCAAACTGAACAAAATAAATATATGTTATGTAAGCTTTTTGGTTTTAAATAAACGGTATTTTTATAACCATCAGTTTTTTACACATAAAATGACAATCCTGATTTTATCCTGATTTATATTTCATATACTTCCTGACTTTGTAAAAATATACTTGGCAACGCTGTCTACAAGCATTTTGTGGTCTACAAGCATTAAGTGTGTTAGCTTCTATCGAAGCTCATCTGTTTTGTACCAATCGGGGTCTCGTAAGTCAACATGAATAAGCCTCCAAAATAAACGGACTAGATAATTCAACCTCATTTAATAGAACTAAACGTTAAGTACAATCAAACTCAATTTTTCGTGCACTGTCATTGCTCCGAATGGTGTTGCCCAAATTCGGATGAAATTGTTGCCAAAACCAAGGCCGTATTTTGGTTCTCGAAACGAAGAACGTTTTCTCACAAGCGTTTGTACAAAAAGCCGTTCGTTTCGAGATCCAAAATACGGCCCAGGTGTTGTAGAATTCAATGGTAAGACTAAAACCTGTGATGCTAAAAACACTGTTTCTGTCATTTCCAGTTCGAAACGAACATTTCTAGGGTTTTTTTTAAGGCGAATCTACAATTGAGAGATTCTCTCCGGGCTCGCTCTCTTTCATTCAAAAACCAATCACCTTTACGTTTTTCATTCAACTATTTGTAAAGTATGCTAGCCATCACTGTTGTGTTTCGATCTGTACTAAAGAATGCCTCGTAAGTTTTATAATGGCGCTTTAATGAATGAAAGAGAGCGAGCCCGGAGAGAATCTCTCAATTTTAGATTCGACCTAATGAAAAAAAGCCTAGATTTACAAGTTGTACCATGGAGTAACAAGGGTGGGAGCCCCTTTATTTTTTGGTTTCGACACTGAAGAAGTCTGTAAGTAGCAGACGAAATAGGCCTATCTGTCAAAAGATAAGCTCGTAGTTGAATTTAAAGGAATTTGTTCGCGTTTACTAGCGAAAATTTGAAAAAAAGTTTCAATGTTTTATTTTTTATTTTTAAAAAGTGATCAAATGAAGTGTTAATTTAACTTCTCCTAGTTTCCCAATCACAATCGTTCTACTAATACGCTCAAAAAAGTTTTTTTTTAAAATAGTGTTTTTTAAAAAAAAGTGAAAGTGTCTAGTGTAATATAAAGCCTATTGTCCCCGGCTCTGGGTCATTTGCATTTAAGTACTTTGTAGCATATTAAGATGGTTTACGGGTACTAGGGTGGTGCATTATCTAAGAGTAGGATTTTTAGTTTAATAAATATAATTAACAAGAATTCTATACTTGTCTAAACTGGCTAACTAACAGAAGCGGTGATCAATTTTGTAAAGAGAAGCTATGAAAAATTGATAAGCGATTTCATTAAATATCATGTAAACATTTTGCAAAAAATCCCAACGCTTTGCAATTTAGACGGAACTCAACGACAATTTCGATACATAGTTTTCAAAACAGAGGTCAAAATCTTATCCTACGTCGTAATATTTATAATTTTAAATTAAAGGCATATATTTTAACCTCACCGAAAACGGATAACTTTCACTACGAACTTTGAAAATACTGGAATTTGTATTCTTTATAAATGATGACCTCAAGGTGAAGATACAAGTAAGCCTTACCGGCATACTTCAAGAGCACAAATATCACCTCCCACATACAATCACACAGCCAAAATTTATATTACAATGTATAAGTTTCAAAAAGATTGGTTCTTTCTTGATTATTTCCTCGAAATTATCAAAATTGCCTTGGTACTGATATGCAAATAAAAGCAGTACATATATGTTATGTGGAAAATGAGCTTTGTGCTCTTGAAGTCTGATACCGGAAAACGCATACTTCATCATAACATTTTTTCAATATCGGTGACGAACCAGCCCAGGTGGCTGAAAATGACCATATGAAGACAAAAAAAAAAACCGAAAAACCATAAACATAATTTTTGACCCTAGGTTTATTCTTCACTGCAGGTAATGCATAGTCAATCACAACACAATATGAGAATTTCATTATTTTAAATTTGTATCCATAATTACTTCTTTAGCATCAACTTATTCCTTATCACTAAATCCTTGGCGTCGTGTTCGATACTTTCGTACATCCATTTTCGCGTGACACGGCAGTGCGGCCCGCACTTGGAACTCCCACAGCACTGGCACGGAAAGTGGCACCCGGGGCAGCTCATGTCCAAACAATCACACATATCCCGACCGGAGTCCCGGTGGATACCTTTCTCGTTGTACATTCCCATCGTCTTCGGCACCACTAGCGGCGTTGATTTTCGGTTAAGTTTTCGTTTCTCCCGGCGGGATGTATTTGGGTTGAAATTGGCCAGGAATTTTGGGTCGGTTTCTAACTTTTTCAGCTGACCATTCTCGTTCCGGCGGGACATTCGGTTGATGGCCTGGTTGGAATATCGTAGGTTTGCCGATACCGGTGTGTTCGGTCGATCGGAGGACGGTTGCGGCGAACAGGACGCCGATGAAATTCCTATGCGTTCCGCTTCACGGCTACCGCGTGCCACTTGATGAATCTCCTCGTCGGAGGATTGAATCTCGACGCAATCGTCCATCGTTCGGAGGATAATAATTTGATCGGTTATTTTTTTTAGAGAATATTATTAAAACTTTTTCGCCGGTGATAAGAATGCAGATTGGCAGAAGCACAAGCCACTTTTGTTGGGTAAACAAAATCAACAAAACAAACTTTATGTCAAACAGCTTATGCTACTGGCCGCTTGGGAGCGTTTTACCAGAGAGCCGGAACGTTGCTGCACTGAAAAAAGTAAAGCCTGTGTATTAAATTTTAAATAAGCCTATTAGACATAGTGCTGCAAATAGTAATTTCACTAAATTTGCCAACACCTCGTTTCAGAAGCTGATTTTTACAACAGAAAGAACGGAAAACATTATTGTGCTTGATTATTTTCATATATTCATGTTTTCAAATGATATGCATTATTGAATATTATTTGAGTATGAGCAGTGATGGAATTCTCACAAAAATAGCAATTCATCGTGCGATATGTTTACACTTGGGAACTTTCCGCTGCTAGTTTCACACGCCATCGTTTCTTGAGTGAGCATTCTAGGATGAGAGAAGGTAAAATATCACGAAGAAGAAAGGTGGATCAGTGAATTCAAAAACTGTGTAAGAAATGTAACGGCATTTCATAATCGTTATGAACTGGCAATAGCGTGAGTGGCGCTGGCATCGCCACTAATTGATAACGAAATCTTATTCATCAACTAAATTTTTTTTGGCAGCTCAGTTCTTTCACGCACGGTCAACGAATCCCATACCCATGTTCGATTAAAAATCGCAAGTGACACAGCCCGAGAGATAGCAATAGTGTTTTAACGTATTTTAATTTGAATCCTTACACAAGTTTTTTTGATAAATATATTCTAGTTTGGATGTCTGTTCTCTGTGGAAATATCATGAACTTTTTCTGCTCGAGTCACCTACAAAAGCATAAAAAGCACACTGTGCATTTCGTAAAAATGAAATCTACTTAGAAAGATATCTCCCATAAATCTATACCCTTTCTTCAGCCCCAGCTTCAGCCTGATGTATGTCCGCTTGCAGACTGCCTGGCCGGGGCGGTTGGGTTGAATTTGTCCTCAATGCACCACGGCATTCGAGCAGGCGTTTCCTTCTACTCGAACTTTGCGGTGACACAATACTTTGATAAAAAAAAATCAGCCAACCAAATCTCCAGTGCAGAACCGAAGCGAAAAATTTACCCAACATTTGAAAAGGGCCAATGAGCCAACTGTACACGGATAAAAATCCACACATATTTATTGGCAAAAATCCATGTAAAACCCAACAAACATCGGTGTTGAATTAGAGCTTGTTCAAACAAATTTGGAGAAGCTATTCAGCTATTCTAGAAGAAACAGTTGAATAGCTTCTCCAAATTTGCTAGAACAAGCTCTAATTCAACACCGATGTTTGTTGGAAATTTCACATGATATTCATTTGTTCACATATAAACAGAACCCGCTGAGATACACATATGAAGTTTATGTGGCAAATGAAAAGAATGTGTAGCCACCGAGGGGTAAGTCGCTTAGCACGATTTTCTCCTGTGTTATTTTTTTTAGTGCGCTTACAACCGTTGCGTGTTCCTGTAAGGTGCCGAAGGTGCCGATGTGTTGACAGTCCAAATTTAAATTTTTGCTGTTCCTGGCAACCAGGCATTTGTTTTGGTTTCTACAAGAAATAAACAATACAAAAAACAACAAGCAGCAGTGCGCTAAAGCAAGTAGCTTCTAGGATCTTGAGAACATAAATTGTAAATTTCTTAATGAGAAAGCGGGCTTTCCTAGTTTAAAAAGTGGTTAATAGTGGATAGGAAATTTTTCAAGTGTTTGCATAAGTGTTTGAGTCTAATCGGAACTCGGATTGAATAAATTCAGTGGAATACAAAATTTGCTCTTGGCGTATTCCTCCCGAGCACCCACGGACAATCCATTATGGAAGGATGAAAGAATGTAACTGAGTTGTTCTCAATTTGATTCTTCTTCAGTTGATAAAAGGTGAAGGTGAAATTTTGATGGCTGATCGATACACAATCTCAATCCTCCGTAAAGATAACAAAAGCAGTTCGTGTGGTGGAATTCTATTAGTCATAAGTCCAACGGAACTTCCAGTGCAACCTGGTCTAGGATCAAGAACCGCATGTCTCCTTCCATTTGATGAATGACCTCGATGGTTAGTTGAGATAGGCTACAGAGGTTTTGTTTTTTTAATGTTTCGGATGTGGAGGTTGCTCGTACCATCCTCAGCCTCAAATTTGTTCCAAAAAATTTCCTTATCCAGAGAAACAATTATTGATCGGAAATTGCTTATATACTTAGTTGCTTATCTCATCAATTGTTCCACCTCACGATTTACGTGAATAAGTTTTCTCTAGGATTTCAAATGCGAATTCTCGCTAGATTGACGTGACGAAACAAACAAAGTGAAAACAATGTCATCAACAACAACGCATATTGGCAAGGTTGCTGTTTTTTATTTCTGAAAGGCCAACTGCCAAAAGTGTTCCTCAGTGTGCCACACATGTGGTATGGATTGAATATTGAAGTAAGACATTGCGGCTGGCACACTGTTCTAAGCGACTTACCCTTGGTAGCCACACATAATGTTTATTTCTACACATAGGAAGTATGTGTGGTTACAAATAGACATCATATGTCGAACAAATTGCAAAACCTGATTTGTGGGACACATATATATTATTATTGATTTTTTTTATCAGTTTATACAATAATTTCAATCGTCGATTTCCCATGAATCACTACACATCCATGCAATGTTACTACGCCATCTGATAGAGCAAATTTCCTCTACCAGATTCTGGTGTCGGTAAGCCTGTATCAGTTTTAATCCATGAGCAGTCGACGTTGACGATGACTTTATTGTTTACGTTTGACAATTAGGCCCGTTTCACATGTTTGGGTAGAAATATCGAAGAGCGGGATAAAGGAAAACATCAGAACTCTCGTGAACACCGCCTACACATACTCGTTGGAGAAAAAAAACAAAGCCAAGGGGATACTTAGTTGGACGGATGTCGAATACGAGCGAAACGTTTTTAGGTGCAGAAACAAAAAATCTTTCGCGATGAGAAATGAAACGTTTCCTCACTCTGCGCTTTCATGAACTTTGAATTGTATTTCGTTCGCGAACTTTGAGTGCGAAGTTCCTCGGCAATATATCTTTGCAATGGGCAATGAGTGAACGTTTTTTGAATATGATTTTTTAAAACACTGAATATGAGAATGAATATAGCACTTCCTATATACCAATTAGAGCAATGTAATATAAGATGAAGTTGTAAAATTTGTCAAAAGCTACAATTTTATCATACACCATATTCATCATACACCATGTTTCATAATTCAGCTGTTGAATAATGTTATCGGTAAATTTATCCAATTGCACGAAATGATTTTTTACAGCACAGATCAGAACCATCCTGTATGTTATTGCACACGATAATGCAGGTTGAAAACTACCAATCCTTAACATTCCAAGGTAAGTCACTTTAAAAATATAACATTTGGGAGGGGCTTCCATCGGTCTAATTTCAATTTGTTTCGGTAAAATTTAGACTTGCATTTAGGTATGTGCATTTTCTAACAGTAACTGGTCTTGTTTTACGACCAGTGTAAAGTGTTCCTTATCACTGACATTTAGCCATGCGTACCAAGTCTCATGCGAGCATTTTCACAACAAGCAGCATCTTTTATTCTATTTTCAAAACTCGCTAGTAATTTCACATAATGCCACTGGAATACTCAAATACTTTTAGTTTTGAGGACTACTTCCTAAGATGTTCGACTTTTCTCGACGAGCACCGGTGGATCTTCGAACATTCCAACACAAAGTTTGTGCAGGCCGGTGTCCTTGATGCGTTCCTTGATCGCACGTGGGTCGAAGATTTCAAATCGGTCACCAATGAAGAACTCAACCAAATTCCGTTGGGCTACGTCAACGATGCGTGGAGTGAGAGTTTCAAGCAGTTCCTTCGCATGAGCGACTGTCTTTCGGTGAGATATCAACAGCAGCATGATTTCTCCAGTGGTCATCGTGATGCCGTCAAAGGAGTTAGTCCTAAGAAGTTATACGAAATTAAAAATTTGACTGCTGTTATTGGCGAGGTTTGTGTGGGAAGCGAGGTTCTGCTCGACTTTGGATCAGGTTTGGTGAGTGTTTAAATTGATTCAAAGTGTATGATAATCAATCATTTCTGAATTTTAGGGATACTTGAGTCAAAATCTTCACCTGATGCACAACTTTAAAGTTCTTGGACTCGAAGGAGACTCCTTTCGCGTACAGGCTGCCCTTCAGAGACAATCAAAGCTTTTTCCAGAATCATGTGAATATGTTAAATACTCACAACACTTCATAGAGGAAAACTCCTTTGAACAAATTTTGAACATTTTGGTTGAGGAATTTGGCGAATCGCATACTGCCTCGTACGCAATAGTCGGTCTGCACGCTTGTGCTGATCTCTCCATCACTGCCATCAAAATGTTCCTTTCGAACGATTCCATCTCCAGCTTGGTCATCATGCCTTGCTGCTATCACAAACTGATCCCTCAGGATGAAAGTTGCTCAACATTCAAAAATATTCCCATCAGCAGTCAATTGAAGAATGTTTTGAAAAATGCCGGGAGTTTTCTCGGCCGTCCTTTTCTCAGACTAGGTTGCCAACAAACCTCAGCCCGTTGGAAACTAATGACCCCGGACCAACACGCTGCACATGGACAAGCGATGTTCGAACGTGGTCTGGTGGGGGTTATAATTGAAGATGACCAATCAGTGACAGTCAATAAAGAAAAGTCTCGCGGCGGATGTGGCGATCTATTGGAAAAATATCAGCTCTGTGATAAATCAGATTCAAAATCTTGTAAGTCATGGACAGACGAGCATAGGCGGAAACTAGCTGAACTCGTCGGCAAGTATGAAAATGGAGCTCAACTATCGGAATATTTGACGTGTCTTCAGACTTGCTTGCAGGTAATAGTTATTGCTTAGATAACTGTTTATAATTTGTTAAACGATCACATTTTATTACAGTCCATATGCGAAAACCTTATCTTGCTTGATCGAATGTGCTTCATCGAAAGTGAGGCTGTACTCAGAGGCATAAACCTGCGGAGCAATCTGGTGAAGTTCGCAAACGATGATCTCTCTCCAAGGTGCTTCGTTATTGTAGCCGAAAAGTGCAATAGCTAGAAGATTGTTTTCTGATCTTATATACACATACTTATCAAAAGTATGGAAGATTTCAACAACGACTAGCTTATTTCTAGATGGTATTCGCAGAAATTATCAATGTCTGACGTCCAAAGAATTCTGAAACGCTCTTCGAATTTATGAATTTAGTGAAATGAAAGCTTATTTTGAAAAGTAAATTAAAGTAACTAGGTAATTATTATTTATAATAAGTTTATTCAACAAGATTTGTTTTGGATCTTGAACTGAACCTGTTATAACACAGGTAAATAAATGGAGGAATTTACGGAAGAAGCCATTGTTTACGTTTGTCATTTAGGCCCTAATGAAAGATCTTAGTCGATTTGTCTTCTATCCTTAAGGTTAAGGACATACGGGATCAAGTCCCTATCAGTTCGAAGTTTTCTGTGTACAAACCATAAATACTATTAGGTGTGAAATTTTGAAGAATTGTTTGCTCCATTAGAGCATCCATTAGTTAGTAAATTTAGTGTTGTTTGTTTTGTTTTGTTTGTGATTTCTAGTCTCAAAAAATCGTGGGGTGATAATTTACCTAATCTATAAATCATATGTTAAAAGGAGTCCCTCCCGTTTCACCTTAAGTACAGTAGGTGTTTGAAAACGCTGTACTATTTCGCTTGTTAACATTATTTTATTTGTCAATATCGGTACAATAAAACAATAAAACAGCTCATTATTTCTACATAAATACGTTGGCAATGCATAAGAAATAGCGTTGCTAACAATGCTGTCATTTCGTGGATTTGCATAAACAGGTAACCGAAGAGAATCGCGACGAGCAAATAATGCCCATCAGACGCCAGCAACATGGAAACTACCGGGACCAACTCTATCTGGTCCACCTTGAGAAGGGATCCGTCACCATGGCAGAACTGATGAAAACACGGGCCCATTTCAACATCATCGTCGAGTGGGAACGGTATCGTCCGAGACAGCACGACGTGACGCAATGTGGCAACTGCCTTGCGTTCGGCCACGGAACTCGAAACTGCCACATGAAACCGAGATGTGGCAAGTGTGCCGCAGCACACGCCACCAAAGTTTTTGGCTATCCGAAAGCAGGCATCCACCAAGTCTCGGCTAGGTCAACGTCGCCCACCACCTCCGATGAACGAGGAGAACTTCCCGTCGCTTCGCTATCAGGTGCCTAACCTACCGCCGATCCCATTAAATCACCACCAAGCAAACCGCCCGTCAGCTTCCGTTCATCATCGTTTCGCAGCTGCTGCCGCCGCCCCCAACCCGACTCCTCCTCCAGGCTGGGGCAATCCGAGTTGCAGTACTTCAACGCAACCACCCGTCGACAGACAGCTCTACGACTCGGAGCAAATGGTGGAGTTCGTGCAAGAGCTCTATCGCCAACTACGTTCCTGCCGCTCTAAGGAGGAACACATCAAAGCCGCCACATCCGTGACGATGAAATTTATTTTCAAACATGGACCGTAAACGCACCATCAGCATCCTCAACTGGAATGTTTGTTCCATCCAACAAAACCTTAGAGCTCGGTGACTTCCTTAACAGGAAGGCCATCGACATCGCCATCGTCACCGAGACACATCTCAAACCAGAACTCACCGTTTTCTTCCCAGGATACCGGATTGTGCGACTTGATCGTAGCGGCTCTGGTGAAGGAGGAGTTGCGATCGCCCTGCGCTACGACATCAACTGCCATCTGCTCCCGAGCTTCCAGCTGCAGTCTATCGAAGCCATCGGAGTCGAGGTCGAAACTGCTGTCGGCCCAATCACCATCATCGCGGCATATTGTTCCAAGCAAGCCAGTACAAGCAACGGAACAACAACGGCCCTACGAAACGACATCTGTAAGCTAACTCGGAGGCAGGGGTAGTTCATCATCGCCGGCGACATTAATGTGAAACACGAAACCTGGGGGAACACCTGGCGGATATTCCCACCCGGTTGAGCAGATCCGTGGCCCATTCGACAATCGACATCTTTCTCACCAATATGGGGAACAACATCGCCCAGCCGAACGCACACCAGGGTCTCAGCTCGGACCACTATCCGGTGGTGGCCGAAGTTGGCTCCTCGGTCAACCGGCATCAAATCACCAGACGGAACTACCATCGCGCCAGTTGGGAGAGGTTCCGACAACACGTTGACGACAACATCGATTTCGATATGCGCCTTGAGTCGGTTGATGACATCGAACGACAGCTGCAGAGCATCGAGCAAGCGATCTCCCAGGCCCGGGAGCAACATGTACCGGTGATAGATCAGGTGAGTGACTCTGTACCCATTGATAGACCCACTAAAGAACATATTTAATTGCGCAACGCCATTCGAAGGCAATACCAGCGAACTGGTTTGCCAACGCTAAAAAGTCACTGTAATCGAGTGACAAAAATTATCAAGGCCAGAATGCTCCGCTCTCTCCCAGATTGTGCAAAGCCGTTCTGGAAGTTGCCCAAAATTTTACAACCTAAGGTAAGGCCCATTCCACCGTTAATCCCATAAGACAGCAATGGCTCTAAGGATCGCTTGATCACTCTTGCAGATGAATGGCTGCTGAGATAAGATCAATAGCTTCGTCGATCTCCTCACAATACTCGAGACAAAACATCGTCAGTCCACACGAAGCTGCCATGTTAGCGCGCTTATTAATAACATCCATACAAGCCCCAATGACTTCTACAGAGGAGTTGGAGATCTCATCTGACGAATTGTATGGCTTATATCAAAGGCCTAGAAGAACATGTAAGGCACCATGTTTCGACAACATCAATTGAACTTGGAGCTCAAGCAATCTGAGCCCACCATGTTCTATATAACCATCTCCGGACGTTGATTTTCAACGTAATATGCACTTCCGACATTAGCTACTATTCCCTCGTGTTGGAAGTCAGCCAAAGTCATTCCCATCCAGAAACCTGGATAAGATCCTTCATGTGTCCAAGACCTATAGGCCCATCAGCCTTCTCTGACAGGAAGTATCTAAACTGTTTGAAAAAGCGATCCACTCTGTCGGCTGTCTCTCATCTGCCGTACGAGCTGAACATACTTGCTCGATGAACACTCTGGCTTCCGACGTGGTCGGTCTGACAATTCACCAACTTAATCGAGTCATTAACATCGTCAGACGGAACAAGTCTGTTTCGAAATCATCTGCCATGGCACTTCTCGACATCGAGAAGGCCTTTGATAATGTGTGGCACGATGGCTTGGTGTACAAGCTAAAACGATACAATCTTCCCATCTATCTGGTGAAGATAATTAAAAATTATCTGTCGGACAGGACATTCCGTGTTTCGCTGCAAGGTGCAGTTTCCGATGCACAGGAGATTTCTGCCGGTGTTCCGCAGGGAAGTATACTAGGTCCACTTCTGTTCAACCTATTCACCTCGGACATGCCCCCACTCCCTGAAAATGGATCTTTGTCGTTGTTCGCCGATGATACCGCAGTCGTCGACAATGGTAGGGTAATAAGAGCGCTAACAGCGAAACTGCAGCGAAGCCTGAATGTTCTGTCTGAATACTTCACCGAATGGAAGATCTGCATCAACGCGGCGAAGACCCAGGTCATCCTTTTCCCACACTCAAATTCTCCCAGACTTGTTCCGCCTGAGGATAGTAAAATAAGCCTTAACAACACAACAGTGGAATGGGCCAAATCAGCTGTCTATCTTGGGATTACCATAGACAGCAAGCTTATTTTCAGGGAGCAGCTTGACAAAACTGTCACAAAGTGTAACGTACTGTTGAAGCTACTGTACCCATTGATCAACAGAAGGTCTACATTATCCCTGAAAAACAAGCTTGCTGTCTACAAGCAAATCATACTTCCAGTCATCGAGTACGGCATGCCAATCTGGGAGAGTTGCGCTAAAACACATCACCTGAAAACTTCAGCGTGTTCAAAATAAGTTCCTCAGGATGATCCTGAACACCCCTCCGAGGACAAGAACATCTAAGGTCCACCGTCTGGCCGAGATAAAAATGCTCGATGATCGCCTTAGTGAGTCTATCAATCGGTGCAGGGCACGCTGCCTGACATCGGATCACCAGATCATCCGGAATCTGGTTCCCCACCCCTAGGATTTTCCAATTGTAGTTTTAGTTGTAGATTAGGTAGGTTATCAAATTTTAAAACTAACAATGCCCCAAGGGCTGAACTGAAAAAAAAAAAATTAAAACACAAAACACACTTAAAACGAGCGAGCACTCGTTGCAAGTAGGCGCGTAACCAAGCAACCACGAGGCGTTCGTTAGACCCGAGCCGCATCCCGAAGCACCCCATGCACCAGCCCGACCAACCGTGCGTTCGCTTCAAGCAGGCGCCGATCCGACCCATCTGCAAGGTTTTTTTTAGAGTTGCCCTCGCAGTGGTTGTTTGTTTCAGTGCGCTGTTGCACGCCATCCAACCGCTTTCAACATGGAGCAGCACCGCCGCCACAACACCGGAGTACGACGATCCCATTGTCAATATCAGATGGCACACGACGTCCAAGTCTTCCAAAACAGCTCCAGTGGCACGGTACTCTCTGATCAACTTGTCAAATTGCAGGAAATGCTGCCGCATGTCTCGTCCATCAAATCGCATTGACAACATCTGCCGCTTCAAATGCATCCTGCTGGCTATACTTCGCCGCTCAAACACCCGATGGAGTGCAACCCAGATGTCCTTTGACGATTCCTTGTTGTGGATGTACTCTAAAGGCGAGTCGCGTATTTTTGACACCAGCCAAGATTTGCACCGACGATCCTTTTTTACCCGTTTTTTCAGAGCTTTAACCTTCCTCTCCTTTTCCTCCTGACTGTCGTCTCGCTACACCTGTAACTGCTGCACATCGGCAGCATTCGTCCGTACACTGAACCCAAACATCCTCCTTTTACCGAATGAATCCTCCTTCGGTTGATATCGAAACATTTAAATCGCATTTTCGAATGATATTATGGTTTCAGTTGAAAATCGAATTTATCGACTAGCGACAATCGATTTTACTCTCGTTCTGTACATTATACCTAATGTCGGAAGTAGTGCGCTGTACGGCGCATCTGATGCGCCATACAGCGCACTACTTCCGACACTAGGTATAACGTACAGAATGAGAGTAAAATCGATTGTCGCTAGTCGATAAATTCGATTTTCAACTGAAACCATAATAGATGCAGGCGAAGGACGATTTTCTAGAAACCACATGATTATCCTTCCAATGTTGACCAACTAATAATACGCGAAGTGCCGTTTAATTGTTATTTTATTTAATTTCTGTTGTGTGCTTTACATATTTTACATTTTAAGAGATTTACATAAATGTTTTCATCTTTAATTGGTTTTTGACATTTGTAATATCTGTTTGTTCTTCCGTACAGGGTATTTCTAGTATTGGATTGGATCCAGCATTGTTAAAATTGGATAACCTACTTAATCTAAATTTACATATCAATGAACTAAAGCTCGGATGAGCTGGTACTCGGAGGAGGCTGCCCTTTCCACGAATGAGTTGTTGGAGTCATCGATACGCTCCTGTATTGTCTTGCATCCACTTGCTCGATGTAAAACTGCTATCCTGGTGTCGTACGGGGCATCCATGATGGTTCGAAGTAGCCGATTTTGGACGACTTGAAGTTTTTTCTTGTGCACTTCGGCACACGATCCCCAAAGTGGCATGGCGTAGTTCACTACTGGAGCGATGATGACCTTGAACACAGCTATCTTGTTTCGCAGTGACAGTTGAGATCTTCGACATGTTAGCGAGTAGAGTGAGTTCATCAGCGCGATGCATCTTCGTTTGATGTTCTCCGTATGGGCATTATACAGGAGCTTTTCGTCGATGGTTACACCGAGGTAGTTTACCTTACTTGACCATTCGATAGGACATCCGTTGACAACAATTCGGCAGTCTTCTGGCGGTGAAAGCTTTTGCGATTGACGATGTTTGAAGACTGTTCCTTGGGTTTTGCTTCATTCGCTTTTATTTTCCAGCTGGACACGTACGTCGTCTACGTTGTCAAGCCTCGCTGCAGTCGAGCTCGGTAGTTCATTGGTGATCTTCCTTTCGCCAAAATTGCACTGTCGTCTGCGAACAGTGCTAGATTACAACCGTCTGGAAGTTGCGGTACGTCGGATGTGAAGATGCTGTACAAAATCGGGCCCAACAAGCTGCCTTGGGGCACTCCGGCTGGAATCCCGTGAGCGTCCGATATGGTACCATACAGATGGACACGGAAATGTCGTTCAGAAAGGTAACTTCTTACCATTTTTACCAGGTACAGTGGGAACTCAGCTTGTACGAGTTTGTGGATAAGTCCGTCGTGCCAAACGTTATCAAATGCTTTTTCCACATCCAGCAGGGCCATAGCGGTGTGGTTGGAGAGCGATTTGTTTCTGCTGATGATTTGATTAACTCTTACCAGCTGTTGGACGGTGGAGTGTCCCTTTCGAAAGCCGAACTGCTCTGGGATGATGATTTGATGCGCTTCGATGTGCAACATTATTCGCTCGAGTATTAGCCTCTCGAAGAGTTTGCTTACCGCCGACAACAGAGTGATGGGCCTGTAGCTTGTTGGTGCAGTGGGATCTTTCCCAGGTTTTAAGATGGGAGTGACTTTTCCCATCTTCCATTTGGTTGGGAAATAGTTCATCTCGAAACATCTAGTAAAGACAATTGCTAGGAATTTCAGTGCCTTGTTCGATAGTTTCTTCAACACCAGATTGAAGATGAGGTCGTTGCCTGGAGCTTTCATATTTTTGCCACGTTTTGCAGCAGCACGAACTTCCTCCACTGAAACCTGGCCGGCTAGAGGTATTTCATCAATTTGGTGATCAAGCTGGGTGATAGTTTGTTGCACCATGTTCTCGTACGGACTCACCATGTTGGCCCCAATGTTATGCGCTAGGATAAGGGAGGTATCACCTTTGGTTTTCTCTTCAGGATTTTTGCCACCTTCCAGAACGGTTTGGAGTGGTTTTCCATCTTGGTCAAGTCGACGGAGAATCGATCGTTGCGAATTTCAGCCATCCGGTCTGCAATGATGCGGTTGAGGGTTTGAAGTTGTTGTTTCTTCTGCAGACAACCCGTTCGCTGAAACTGGCGTCGGATGGTGTTTCGTAGTTGGATTTTACGACGGGTGTAATCATCAAGAGTGATGAATTGCCGTTTCACCAGTGTCTTGCGGATGCAAGCTTCTTCTGCGGCATGTATGGCTTCCTCAAATAGGCACAGCTGGTCGTCAATGGCATCGACGGATGGTAGAACCACATCATCTTGGAGGCGTGCGTCCACTAGTCGGCTAAATGCAACCCAATTGACTCGATGGTAATCTCGTCTCATCGCCGGCGGGGCTGATATAGGGCTTAGCTCTAGCTCACACACTACCGGATAGTGGTCAGAACTCAGTTCATGGTGAACGATAGGTTTGGAGAGTGCCAGATCCGAAAGGAATACATCCAGTGTTGTTGCTATTCCGGCTGGGGAAAGAAACGTTGGTTCGTCGGGGAAGTGGATTTTACACGTACCTGAACTGAGGTGGTCTGCCAGAAGGTCACCGTTTTTGTTGTGCGCATGGTTTCGCCACAAAGAATGGCGGGCATTGAGGTCACCAGCCACTACGAATCCGGTACGGTTGTCGGTTAGTTTCTGGAGATCTTCAACGAAGAGTGTCGATAAACCGCTTCTGACCGTGCATTGTCGAGGTACGTAGACTGCAAATAGTGAAATGTTTCCGTTTCGGCCGAAAAGTTTCAATCCGATAGCTTCGATGATTCTTGTTTGAGGATGCGGGAGAATTTCATACTTGATGCCATGTTTAACAATAACGGCCACACCACCACCAATTGCATTGGGGCGATCTAGCCGGATCATGATGTGGTTAGGGAGTGAAAAGTTGATAGTTGGGTTTAGCCTGGTTTCCGTAATCACTCCGACGTCGATCTTTTGCTGAGCAAGAAAGTTACTCAGTTCAATTTTTTTCGCCCTTAATGAGCGAGCATTCCAATTGGAAATACGGATGCTGCGAGGCTCAGTTGACCCCATATTTGCAGACCATATATCCAAGGACCCTGACTTGGTCCGATTTATTTTTGCACTGCTTCAGGCGATCGCAGAACTCGTTGTAGATACTCCAAAGCTCTTCGGAACCATAGAGCGCATCTTGACTACCCTCAGGTGAAGGATTCGGAGGATGGCTGTTTATTCCCGCTCTAATGCGGGGATCAATTCTGCGTTCATGCTGCGTTGTCCAGGCGTTGGTTGCGGGCTGAGAGCCCGATGTGTTAAATGTTCCGGTGGATTGGGAACTGTTTGGCAGCGCCGGGAAATCCTTCAGCGTCAGATTAGGTGCAGGTGGATCTTTCCTGTTTCCGTTCCGGCCTGGCTGGTTCGTGGTTGTTGCATGTTGACGTATCCGGATGTACTCGGCACGTTTGGGACAGCTACGGTCGGTAGCAGCATGGGTGCCGTTGCAGTTGGCGCATCGTTTTGCTGGTGAGCTTCTTGTTTTGCACTTATCGGTTGGGTGGATTTCGCCGCAGCTGTTGCATCGGCTCTTGAGATGGCAATTTCTCGTTCCATGGCCATGATACAGGCAGTTCATGCACTGTGTTACGTCGGCTCGCTTGTTCCGATAGGCTTCCCATCGAACGATGATTTGAGCGATGCTTCTTATTTCGCCCAGCTTTTTGAGGTTGGTGTACCCCTTAGCAAAATGCACCAGATTTAACGATTCATCCAGAGCGGCGTATTCACCCTTGCGCTTGATAAGATGAACTGCTAAGGCGACGAGATTGTGCTCATTTTTCATCCGACCCAGGAGCTCACTCGGATTGACCAGCGGAAGGCCACGAAGCACGACCCGGTAGGGTCGATCGCCAGGATTGTCGTGGGTGTAGAACTCGTACTCGAGCTTATTGAGGAAATTTTGCACCAGGTCAAACTCCTCCGGTGACGAGCAGTGGATTTTGATACCGAAACGCGTGATTTTTGTACGTCGGCTGAGCATCAATGGTGAGACATTTTCTCGACGAGGGTCGAGAAGCTAACATTTTAACGACCAGTTGTGGTTGTTTTCTTTTCCCGATCGAATTTTCTGGCGGGAGATCACAGAGTCGCTTGGTTTCGGGCGATCTGAATTTTATCCGACAGCGTGCTGAAAGCGTTGTTTCCCAACAGTTTCGATTCGAGTTCTTCGTCACTGATGACGGGTGGCTCAGATTTCTTCCGTTTGTGCTTGGAGCTCATGGAAGAACTTGAAGCCGCGCTGTGCGGCGTCTTGTCGACGTCCATCTCCTACCACGTGGGACGTATCAAGCGGAAAACACGCCGTCGCTTGTACTGAAGATGACGAAAATGCGTGAGCGGAAAACTATTAACCGATAGAGCGTAAAACACGTCCGAGCGTGTCGCTTGAACGATACTGAATGTGAATACGCGAAGTGAATTGACCTCCCGTTTAAATTCGAATGCACGCTGTATGAAAAATCGTCATCCCAAAATCGAATGCGTATTGCATTGGAAAAGCCCTATAATGAGAATCATTTGAAATGAGGATGACAAACATTCCATTTTACATCATTCGGTAAGAACCTATCAATCGCTATAAGAACTGGTACCATCACGAATAAAGGATCGAAACTCACTCGATCCCTTATGGAGTCATGATTAAATATTATGGGACTCCTTCAATTTTTGGGCACCCGTTGCAAACTTTGCTCAACGGTTGTGAAAGGGTGATAAGTAATAATTTTAAGTACATGATATGTTTCAGATTAAATCGCTTCATAAATCGCTAATGCTCTTCACAGTTAGGAAACAAAAATCATATTGTATTGGGTTGATTGTCATACGAATCATGGATGATCGTCATATGGATCTAACCATAAGACAATCATCCGATTTCCGAATGATTTTCGTTAAAGGGCGATTTTGGGACGATGTTTGGGTTCAGTGTACGCACTCCTCCAGCTCATGCTCCTCAATGAGTATCAGCATGCGGAATTTTAGCCGTCTAGCAGCGGCAACAGCACTCAATCCAATTTCTCCTTCTGCATAGCGCACGACGAATTCGTATACTTTTACGAAATTACGCGATACAGGGCCCAAAACCTGAAAAGATTTTCGCATGGCCAAGACGAGGTTAAAAGAACACAAAACGCTGTATTTATTTAGTAACGAAAGAAAAACGTTTATTGACTTCGAGTTGGGTTTTTGATAATGATTATAAAACTAAACTGTCAGAGGAAGCTATCTAGCACATGGACGTTGCCAACTTAACATGGTTCTCTGTCCAACATAAACTGACTTCGATCAATCACGGAGTAGAAAACCACAATGGGTCAATCTGCTCATACTCATGTTTATTCAGATTTGGAGTTCGTTGGTAAACACAATTAGGTACAGGGCAGCTCGAGAAGTTTAGTGCGGTTATTGTTGTATCTCGAGACAATGCAGTGAGCGTGATAATTTACAGTCGGACTGAATATGGTTTAACGTCAAAAATAACAACTTTAAAAATTAACCATACGTTTATTAAAAAGACTAAAGTTAGATACCTCACTTACAACTTCTTCAATTGACGTTTGTCCACTGAACTGGCATCTGTCGCAGTGACAGCCTAGCTGCCAAGGAAGAGCCCAATGGGAAAATAAGGAACGGAATAGTTGAGACCGTGTTCCCAGTTCTGCTCCAGTTGCTTCCAACATCTCCCCCTCAATAGCGATAGTACACATTGAAACGCGGATGCTCTCTTCTAAACGTCGTGGAGTGTGCACCTCAGGAATGCTAGTGGTAGCTGGTTGTTGGTGGGTAGAGTCGGTTGATGCACCCTGTTCGCTGAAGTTCTTAGAGCGAGCTGGACTGACGGGGCTGCCTAGGCTAACTGGAAATGATGGAAATGATGGTGATATGGAAGGAATTGGCGGACCAGCTGCTGGACTCTGAGCTACTGAAGACGCAGGTATTGGCGTTGCCGGACAGGAACTACCCGGCAAGTTCCAACCTCTCATCAATATATCCAAAGGCAGCGGATAGGATTCCATCACGTTGGGTCGCTTCGATGCTCCTTCAGCGGTTGCTCGGCTCTTCATCTGGTTCACATGGGACCGCACCAAGCTTCGTTTCTCTGTCCATACATTATACATAACACTTCCAATTCTTTCAACGACAGTTCCAGTAACCCACGACCACGAGTTTCGGCTGTAGATCTTTACGTACACTGGATCGATGGTGTTTCTGTTGAGTTTCTTCTCGCTCCGTTTGCTGACGATCTGCTGGTGGCCGCAACAGTTCGAGGTTTGTACGGATTCGACGTCCGAACAAAACTTCTGATGAAGATTCTCCATTCGGCGCGTACGGATTTGGTGTACTTCGGTATGTCAACAGGAACAAGTCCAGTGCTTCCTGGCCTGTCCCTCCTCGAATCTTCTTCATGGCCCTTTAAAAGTATCGTGGGTGGAACGGTGCCGTGGTGTTGTGCTCGATACCATTCATGCTGCAGAACTGCGTGAACTCTGCACTGGTAAACTGGGTGCCGTTGTCGGATACTAAAAGCTCGGGCATCCCCAGGCGTGTAAAGATACCACGCAGAATCTTGATGGTTGCTGATGTTGTGATACGACTTGTTTGCAGTTTTTCGGGCCATTTGGAAAAGGAATCCACACCAGCAGAAAATAGTCTCCGTCGACTGGTCCGGCATAGTCAACGTGGACCCGTTGCCATGGTCGTTGTGGTTTTGGCCAAGGCACAGGTAAGACTCGAGGCGATGACTTAGCAGCTAGGGCACACTGTGAGCACGCCTTCACTGCTTTTTCAATTTCAGTATCGATCGCAGGCCAATATAAATAACTCCGAGCGATGGCCTTCATCCTTCCGATACCCGGGTGGCCGGTATGAAGCTGATCTAGGCAGCGCTTACGTAGGCGAGACGGAATGATGAGTCTATCTCCGAAAAGTACGCATCCCTGTACGGTCGTGAGGGATTCACGATGTTGCAGCTCACGATTGGATGCAATAGGCTGCTTTGCCGGCCAGCCTTGTTGGACATACTGGACAACCTTCCTTAGAATCGAGTCGTTCTGAGTATTTTGCTGTACTGCTCTGAAATTGAGTGGAAGGACGTTGAGGCAATCGAATGTTACTAACCTGACATCATCTTCAAGCGAGACTGCTGCGATGACGTAATCCTCATCCAAACGAGCGTGTTGGTTGATGAGGCGCGACAACACATCGACGTGACCGAACTTGTCAGTGGCCACGTACTCGATCGTAAAATCGTACATGAGCAGCATCAGGGCCCACCGTTGCAGTCTGTTGGCGGTATACACCGGAATGCCCTTTTTAGATCCGAAGATACGAATCAAAGGTGCGTGGTCAGTTTGTAGTCGAAACTTGCGACCGAAAATCATGCGATGAAACTTCGTGACCGCAAATATTATTGCCAGGCCTTCTCGATCGGGTTGGCTATAGTTTCTCTCTGCTGGAGCCAGGGATCTGGAAAACGGTGACTGATCGTTGCTCCTAATCCAACGGACGACGCGTCGGCAGCGACGATGATTTCCAATTCCGGGTTGTAGTGGGTTAGTAGTAAGTCCGACGACAGAATTTCTTTAAACTTGTCAAACGCTGATTGACAGTCTGGTGTCCAATTGAACTTTGTGCCTGCCTTCAGAAGCTCATCCAACGGGAATCGTAGAGCGCGCATATTAGGCACAAATTTGCCGTAATAGTTGACGGCTCCTAGGTATGCGCGGACGCCGGACACGTCGACAGGTGACGGCATTTGCCTTATGGCTTCAACCTTGGTAGGATCCGGTCGAACCCCGAGCTGAACCAACAGGTGTCCTAGGTACTTTATCTGGCGAGATCCGAATGAGCACTTTTCTAAGCTGATGGTAAATATAAATTCTCGAAGACGCTCGAACAGGGCATTCAGATTTTCTTCGTGCTCCTTTTCGTTTCGACCACCGACGACGATGTCATCGATGTATCCGCTCGTATGTTTCAAACCTACCAGCATTGCGCCAACCACCTGTTGAAACGCTCCTGGCGCTGCTTTCACCCCGGGAGCCAAATGATTTACTTTACAGATGCCCCGGTGAGTGTTGATGGCTAGAAGCTTACTGGTTGGCCCATCGACTTCTAACTGCAGATACGACTCGGACATATCGATGATGCTAAAAACCTTGCAATGAGCGAGCTTCACAAACTGGGTACTGGTTTGGCTGCAACGCTTCGTTTAAACCAGTGGAATAATCCCCACAAATCCGTATGCTCCCATTCGCATTTCGGACCACCACTATCGGAGCAGCCCACTCCGAGTAGTCGACCGGCGTGATAAAATGCATACGCTCCAAGCGATTCAGCTCATCCACAGTGTTGTACATAGCATACGCCACCGAACGTTTGGGACGGAATACTGGCTTCTGGTCCGGCTTGAGTTCAAGTTTCACTGCAGTTTTGGTGCACTTACCCAGATTGGTACTGAAGACTTCGGGATACTGGAACTTGAGACGATCACAGAGATTTCGTTGCAGAATGCACTCATAGGAACCGAATCTAGCTGGAACGCTTCTATCGAATCCAGTCCTAGTATGTGCAAATCCCTTTCCGTGACAAAAATTGTACCTACGTGCGTTACACCGTTGACACTCACTGGGCAGTCAAACTGCGACACCAGCTTGAGTGGATCTCCGGAGGCTGATTTGGCGTTCACCGACGGGGCCTTCACTTCCGGTCTTCCTAACTGCTTCCATGTTTGCACGGGTACGACACTGATGTCCGAAGCGGTATCAAACTGCATCCGGACGGACACACCGTTCAACATTACGGCAACAAATTTCCTTCTATTTCGCACCACGTCCACTGACACTTCGATGATCTTCGTATCTACCGCCACACGTTGGGACTTCCGCTTGAACTTCGGACGAGTCTTCTGCGCACTTCCACAATATCCTTCTTTGTGGCCGTAACGCTTACACTCGGCACACTGATGACTTTTGAAAGTGCAATCCCGGCTGTAATGCATCAGCCCACAATTCCAAGATGGACCAGACGGCATCTTTTCATTCCAATTCCGTTTCGGGAAACCTCCATACTTCGCTGTCGACTGCTTCCGGAACTTCTGCTGACGTCCACTGATCGCGATGACTGAACTCGCAACACCCTCGATCATAGCCGTATCATGACGAAGGTTTATCAAACGCTGGCATTCGGTGGACAGTTTCTCCAGAGTGACATCCGTTTTCTCCTCGATTCGTGTGAGAAGGCAGGTGCGGATTTCAGCATCGGTTTCGGCTTTTAATCCACATACACACGTGAAACACTTGAATTCCTCCTCCGACAGCTTCGGAAGCTCACGACAAGCGTAAGACAGATAGTCCTCTGTCGGAGCCTTTGTGGTCTGAAGACACCGGTAACGCTTGCTGATCACCGATTCTACTGTTCCAAACAAACCCGTTAGCTTGGCCACGACCTGGTTGAAGTTAAAATCCTTGGGCACCTTGGGCAAGATGAAACTCATAACCTTACTTTTGCTGCATCATCCAGCCTTGCAGCGTCTTTCGCGAATAACTCGTCATACCGCGAAAACCAGGCCGCGAACGTGACTCCTTCTTCCACGTCGTACCGAAAGTCCTTAATGTTTGCAGCGATCGAATCAAGAATGCTTTCCGGACTCTCCGGAACCTGCAACCTGATATTTTGGATAGCGTCTCGATTCTGCTGCATAAACAATCGCTGATGTTCCTGCCTCCTGCCTCCCGTTGGCTGGCGAGAAGCTGGTTCGTAACAGTCTGCTGTTGCTGCAGCTGCTGAAGGACCTGCAGGATTAGCGCTTCTGTCGGAATCGGCTGCTGCTGCTGCATTTCTCCTATGAGAGGTTACTGCCGCGTGGTAAACCGTGATATTTGTTTCCGCTTTACACTACGCGAACGTGAACAAAATCGCGAAACCCGAGTCGCCACTGTTGTATTTCGAGACAATGCAGTGAGCGTGATAATTTACAGTCGGACTGAATATGGTTTAACGTCAAAAATAACAACTTTAAAACTTAACCATACGTTTATTAAAAAGACTAAAGTTAGATACCTGACTTGCAACTTCTTCAATTGACTTTTGTCCACTGAACCGGCATCTGTCGTAGTGACAGCCTAGCTGTCAAGGAAGAGCCCAATGAGAAAATAAGGAACGGAATTGTTGAGACCGTGTTCCCAGTTCTGCTCCAGTTGCTTCCAACAGTTATAGATACTTACTTCGATGGCGCGGCCGTTTTCCAGAGAAAAACTATCAGTCTCATTGATTTCATGGATTCTTCGGATGAAACATGTGCGAAACCATCCTCAGATTTGTATATATTACATGGTACATGACTTTTACTTTTGATTGATAGATTTCTATAAGCATTACCTATACATATGCATACTTAGTTACTTAGTTATTGACCTTACAGCCAGCTGGCGTTGTTGTCGGTATTCAGCACTGTTTTCTTTTTCTTTCGTCTCTATACATAATTAACGTGGCAAAACAGAAACGTATTAAGTTTTCTTTTGATTTTGGCTAACATAAAATCACATATTTGCTATTGTAACGGTAAATTTTTGCAGTAGTCTCCTAAAACATAAAAACAGCCCAGCTCTAAATTATACCACTATTTTGCATAAATTCTCTAATGCAGTTGACGCGGTTAGAATTTTCGTAAAGATCGTATGCGAGATTCTAGAAGTTATGTATTTGTATATATATTTTGATAATTGATATAGTTCTATACTGTTCTTTTACTCTTATTCTGAAATGAAGGTCTGTCTGTCTACCTCAGTGTATTTTTTAATTTATATCGATATTTATGCAGGTCTTAATGATTCTGTTACGAGTATAATTGTATGACTGTTGGACGAATACATTGTTATTAGTTTGACTACGGCTTTGGTTTACTATCATATTAGTTAGCATCGTTAGGTTTTTTGTTTGCATTATCTACGATTTAAAGCCGTTCTTCTTTGAAGTCAAAACTTTCGAATATTCATTTCGTGGAAAACAAAATGTGCATTGATATTGAAAGGTGATAGGTGATAGGTGGTTGCAAATCTGACACAGATTGGTTGGGTTAATATCTCACTTTCACTGTATTGTCAGTTTGTTGGTGGTTAAAACAGGAAACTATCTACTTTGTTGGTGAAATAATCTAGAAGTAAGTTACGGTTTTGAAAAATGAATAGCTGTGAATAGTATCGTCTATTTTTTTTCAGTATCGTGTTTTACCTTCTAAAAGTGCCCCGTTTGGTCCGAAAGTTTGTGTGTTGGTTGTTTAAAGTTACACTCTTTTACTTCAGTTAAAACGAATGGACAATTATGACAGTAATAAATAACCATATTGACCTATACTTTGTACAACTCTAAAATATGCAAGAAACCAAACAGAGCTTTCCTCCAGTTATTTGGCTACTTGGTAGCCAACCGTCTTTGTCTATTCTATTCACTCTCTCTCTTTCTCACCATTTCGCATTCGTACGTGGCGCTCTCTGGTGTACACCAACGTGAGTGCGAGATCTGTCATTCTTGCCGGGTGTCTGTACACTGTCCCCCATTTATATAATCTAATAGGTTCGTTTTTCCCCTTTTATATGTAAGTTTCGTTCTGCTATAGAAATACAATATCTCTGCTCGGTTTGAATATGTGTATGTTTCTATATAAAACCAGTGTTTTTAGGCCTGAAACTACTATCCAGAGGCGACTGGCTGCTGTCGATCGCTGCTCAAGTCCTCATCGGTTGAGAAAACGTAAATAACTAGTAACTGAAACATATACAGTCGGTAACAAGATACAGGTGAACAGTTTGATTTGATAAAACCAGGAACGTGGTCTAAACCAGGAGAGTGTCACTTCAGTAGATCGTTTCTAAAACTCTGCCCACATCTCATTTAAGGTGTATATTTTAGAATTGTTGGATCGCCTATCCTTCTAACTAAATGAAATATTATCTCTTCCTGTGTTCCTATCTTATATGCCTATTTTAGAATTTCAGTTTAAATTTAAATTTATGTCAATACTATATGTTCTCCTGCTTTGTTGAATGACGTAGAGTATCCAGTGAATCGAAAAACAATCCTGCGTTCAAGTGTTCTAATAGTTTTCATCTTTTATCTAGAGTTTGACTATGTACACAATATTCATGCATTTTATATGTTAACTTCTACTGTGGTGTTTCCGAAGCAAAAATAATTTTCTCTTGCGTTGAGCCACTCTTCATTCACGCGTTACTACTCCTACTTCATTTCCTTTCCCCTTCTCACTGGATGTCATTTTCCGAAAGGTTATTTTTGCTCGTAGAAAAATAAATTATTCAAAGATTAAAAATATCTTACACTCTTTTGTTTTTTTTTTGGTTGGCTTTGGTATCTTGTTCAGGATTGGTTCTAACATATAGGCATACATACTTCGATACCGATGACACGATACACACACACTAGAAGCGTTCGTATTGTTTGACTAGGTCAGTTTTCCAGTAATTTAGAGCTATGGTTACTGAATTTTTGTACACTTTTGATAGCTGCTGATGTTGAACATCCGATGTATTACATGAATATAGATTACTATTTTTTTGATTTTATCACGTTCAGATTTGCTTTGTTCAGTGCGAGGTCGACGGCAGATATGCTCAAATGCATGGTTTTGGGGTATGCCTAACATTTACTTTTTAGAGTTTCGGAAGGACTTAGGAAGGACCGTAAGGTTTTAACCGTTCTTGAAAATTTATGCAGATGCGTTTCTTGATACACGAATTATGCATAAGCCTATGTTGATCCTAGTTCGATTTTCTTTAACTGTCTTTTAGATTCTTTAAATGTACTTCACGTTTTTGGAACAATTCTCATGCTTTCAACAATTCAACAAGAAGCTCAGGGATTGCAAGAAGTCTTTGAAGTTTCTAAGGGCTTGCTTGAAGTTTCTGGGAGCTTCCCTGAAGCCCAAAAAACTTCTCTGAAGTACCCAGGGACTTCCAGGAAGTTCTGTGGGATTTTTCTTAAGTTCCGGGAGACTTTCTTGAAGTTCCGGAGGAGTTGCCTGATGTTCCGGAGGACTAACTTGATGTTCCAAAGTATTTCCATTAATTTCCAGGGTCTGCTCTGAAGCTTCTGAGGACTTCCTTTGAGTTCCGGGGAGCTTCCCTGAATTTTCGGAGGATTTTCCCGAGATTTTGGTGCACTTCCAAGAAGATCCGGGCAATTTGCCGGAGTTTTATAGAGGTCTTCCCTGAATTTGCTAGAGATCTTCCCTGAAGTTCCTGCCAAACTTCCATGAAGTTACTTGGGAACCTCCCTCAAGTTTCTGGGCAACTTCTCAAATGCTACCGAGGAATGTCTCTGAAGTTTCTGAAGAGCTTCCCTAAAGTTTCTGAGGAACTCCCTTGAAGTTTCTGAGGAATTTCCCTGAAGTTTCTGAGGATCTTCTCCGAAGTTTCTGGAAAGGTTCCCTACAGTTCATGGGAATGTTCTGAGAGAGCACTCTTTCTTGATGTTCCTGAGGAGTTGGCTGATGTTTCGGAGGACTAACTTGATGTTCCAGAGTATTTCCATGAATTTCCAGGGTTTGCCCTGAAGCTTCGGAGGACTTCCTCCGGGGGGCTTCCTTGAATTTTTGGAGGATTTTCCCGAGATTTTGGTGGACTTCCAAGAAGATCCGGGCAATTTCCCGGAGTTTTATAGAGGTCATCTCTGATTTTGCTAGAGATATTCTCTGAATTTTTAGAGAAACTTCGAAGAATTTTCTGAGGAACTTCTCTGTAGTTCCTGAGGAACTTCTCTGAAGTTCATGAGGATGTTCTGAAAGAGAGCTCCCTGAAATTCTGAAGAATAACCTAAACTTCCATGGAATCACCTGAAGTTCTAGGGGCTTCCCTTAAGTTTCGTTAGACTTTCTTGATTTTCCCGGGGACTTTCTTGGAGTGAATCCTAGAAAGTTTGAACTGACTGTGTTGAGTTAACAATACACGACACTGAAGAAGTCTGCACATTGTAGACGAAATACGCGTATCTGTCAAGATAAGCAATAAAAGTAGTGTCGGCGCAGAAGCCGGCAAGCTGGCAACCGTGCCCACCGAACTTTATGATGCGAGGGCATCAGGCGTCAAAGCGTCGCCGCAGAACGTGGTGACAGATGTCATCGAGACAGAGACGACCTGTCAATAGGTGTTTCCGGAATATCCTTTGTCATTAGCAAGTCAAAGTAAAACGAAGATAGACGTGCAGTGAAATATATAAGTTAAAATTAAAGTCCGTGGAAATCTATTAAGTTAGGGTCTCGTCCTGTGTCCATTCCATTAGTTGATCGTGAAAAGAAACTAAGGTAAATTAATAAGCACTTTAATTAACCAAACACTAAAAACAAATGTTTAGGCCTACGGAACAGACCAGGACCAAACTCCACAAGAGGGCACATGTGGAAAAGCCCACTAAATTGTAGTTGCTATATCGATGAGACGTGTACTTACGATTGAAATTATTATTACAGTTGAAGCTTTTCTGAGAGGAGAGCTATCAAAACGGGATCAGTTTTTCTTTGCGCCCTAACAGTAATTCCTAGTTTCTTGGAGTTCTGGAGGACTTCCCTGAAGTTCCAGAGGATTTACTTGATATTCTGGAGGAGTTCCTTTATGTTCCGGAGGACTAACTCGATGTTCCAGGACTTCCATGAATTTCCGGGGACTTCCCTGTCGTTCCGGGGGACTTCCCTGAGGTTCCTTCCATGAAGTTCAGGGTAATTTCCCTGCAATTCTTGAGGAACTTTCCAGAAGTTTCTGTGGATCTTCCCTAAATTTCCTAGGAATCTTTCCTGAAGTTCATGCCAAACTTCCATGAAGTTACTTGGGAACTTCCCTGAAGTTTCTGAGCAACTTCTCAAAAAGCTGCAGTTTCTGAGGAACTTCCCTGAAGTTTCTGAGGAACTTCTCTGAAGTTTCTGAGGAACTTCCCTGAAGTTTCTGAAAAAATTCTCTGAAGTTTCTGGAAAGCTTCCCTAAAGTTCATGGGGATGTTCTGAGAGATCTCCCTGAAGTTCCGAGGGGAGTTTCCTGAAGTTTCCCGGGCGTTCTCTGAAGTTCCGGGGGAGTTCCTGGAAGTTCCTGGAGGACATTTCTAAAGTACTGGGGGGCTTCCTTGAAGTTCCTGACGACTCCTCTGAATTTTCGGGGGACTTCCCTGAGATTTCGGTGGACTTCCAAGCAGATCCGGGCAGCTTCCTTGAGTTTTCTAGATATCTTCCCTTAATTTCCTACAGATTTTCCCTGGAGTTCCTGGCGAAACCTTCATGAAGTTTCTGGTAAATTTTGAAAAAAAAAATACTTAGGAACTTTTCTGTAGTTCCTGAAGAACTGCTCTGAAGTTTGTAGGAAACTTCCTTAAATTAATGAGGATGTTCTGGAAGAGCTCCCTGCAATTCCGGAGAATAACCTGAACATCCATGGAATCATTTGAAGTTTCAGGGACTTCACTTAAGTTTCACGAGACTTCCTTGAAATTCCGTGGGACTTTCTTGAAGTTCCGGAGGACTTCTCTGAATTTTCTGGTATTGCGAGGGACTTTCCTGAGGTTCCTTCTATGAAGTTCCGGGTAATTTACTAGAAATTCTTGAGGAACTTTCCTGAAGTTGCTGGGAATTTTCTCTAAATTTCCTAGGGATCATCCCTGAAGTTCCTGCGAAAGTTCCTTGGGAACTTCCCTGAAGTTTCTTGGCAACTTCTCAGAAGCTTCTGAGGAACTTTGATGAAGTTTCTGATGAACTTCTTTAAAGTTCATGGGGATGTTCTCAGAGAGCTCCCTGAAGTTTCGGTGGAAGTTTTTTGGAGTTTCCGGGAGTTTCGTGAAGTTTCGGTGGATTCCCGGAAGTTCCTGGGGGACTTCTATTAAGTACCAGGGGACTTCCTTCAAGTTCCGGAGGGCTTCCCTGAAGTTTCATGGCAACTTCTCAGAAGCTTCTGAGGAACTTCCCTGAAGTTTCTGGAAAGCTTCCCTAGACTTCATGGAGATATTCTGAGAGAGCTCTCTGAAGTTCCGAGGGGAGTTTCCTGAAGTTCCACGGGAGTTCCCTGAAGTTCCTGGGAAACTTCTCTTAAGTACTGGGGGACTTCCTTGCAGTTCTGGAGGACTTCCCTGATGTTTCGGTGCACTTCCAAGAAGATCCGGGCAATTTCCCAGAGTTTTCCAGCGATCTCTCTGAATTTGCTAGAGATCTTCCCTGAAGTTCCTGGCGAAACTTTAATGAAGTTTCTGGAAACTTCACAGAAATTTCTGAGGAACTGCTCTAAAGTTTAGGAAACTTCTTAAAGTTCATAAGTATGTTCTGGAAGAGCTCCATGAAATTCCGGGGAATAACCTGAACTTCCATGGAATCACCTGAAGTTCCAGGGACTTCCCTTAAGTTTCGGGTGACTTACTTGAAATTTCTTGAACTTCTCTGATGTTCCGGAGGATTTCTTTGAAGTTCTGGAGAAGTGCCCTGATGTTCCGGAGGACCAACTCGATGTTTCAGAGGACTTCCATGAACTTACGGGGTCTTTTCTGAAGCTCCGCAGTGCCCCCTTTAAAGTTCCTGGGGACTTCCCTGTCGTTCCGGGGAACTTCCCTGAAGTTTCTGAAGAATTTCTCTGAAGTTTCTGGAAAGCTTCCCTAAAGTTTATGAGGATGTTCTGAGAAAGCTTCCCGGGTGTTCGCTGAAGTTCCAGGGGAGTTCCTGGAAGTTCTTGCGGGACTTCTCTAAAGTACTGGGGGACTTCCTTGAAGTTCCGGAGGACTTCTCTGAATTTTCGGAGGACTTTCTGGGGATTTCGGTGGACTTCTGAGAATATCTGGGCAGTTTCCCTGAGTTTTCTAGAGATCTTCCCTGAATTCGCTAGAGATCTTCCCTGATGTTCCTGGCGAAACTTCCATGAAGTTTCTGGTAGCCTTCGCAGAAATTTTTGATGAACTTCTCTGTAGTTCCTGAGAAACTGCACTGAAGTTTCTAGGAAAATTCCTAAAGTTCATGAAGTTGATCGGGAAGAACTACCTGAAATTCTGGGGGAAAACCTTGACTTTAATGGAATGGCCTGAAGTTCCAGGGAATTCCCTTAAGTTCAGAACTTTGGACTTCACTGAAGTTCCGGCGGATTTCTTTGAAGTTCTGGAGGAGTTCTCTTATGTTCCTGAGGTCTAACTTGATGTCCCAGAGGACGCTCCCTGAAGCTCCGGAGGGATCCTTTTATGTTTCGGGGACTTTTCTGAAGTTCTGGGGACTTAATGAATTTTCCAAGGTCGATGCAAATCAAAAGTAGTCTTCATTGGCCGGCCAAACATCATTTTTGCAGGAGATTTTTGCTTGAAGTTGAGTATATTTCAAGAAATGTTTGCAGCGCCTCGGATGACGATACATTTTCCCCGTTTGTGATTGTCTGCAGTGAAGGCTTGAGAGTCTCCACAAATCGTTCAATTCAAATCGTCCACAAAAAAAGTTCGTCGATCTACAAAGATGACGATCTACAAGACTTTAATTAGATCAGCAATCCTCTAGGGCCACGAAACATGGACAATGGTAGTCGAAGAACAATGCACCCTTGATGTTTTTGAACGGAAGATGCTGTGTACGATCTAAGGTGGAGTGCAGATGGAAGTCAAAACGTGGAGGTGGGGAAACTTGCGAACCACGAGTTGCATCAGTTGTTGGAGGAAACTCCCATCACTAATACTGCTAAAATCGGTCGACTACGAAGGGATGGGCATGTCGTAAGAATGTCGGACGATAGCCTAGTTGAAATGATTTTCGATAACAAACCGATGGGTATAAAAAGAAGAGGCACGCAACAAGCAAGGTGGATCGTTCGTAGACTACGAAACAGACGAAGTGCAGCCATTGATCGAATAGAACGGAAACAACTTCTGTGTACAACAGAGGCCAACCTGGTCCTAGCCTGATCGGTAAGTAAATTACTCTATAGGGAAGGTCCATTAATTACGTCACGCAGTAGGGGGGGGGGGGGGGGGGTTTAAGAAAACGTGACGATCCATACAAAAAAATTTGAAGGTCCATACAAAAAACGTGACAAGGGGGGGCGTGGGGAGTTATAAAAAGTCAATTTTTGCGTGACGTAATTAATGGATATTCCCAACCACGGAGAACAGACATCCAGGCTCGATCTTTCTTTCCAATGTAATGTGTACATTTTTAAAAGCAATATATTTCACCAAACTAAAATTGACAGATTATCAAATCTTTAAGTGGACAAGTGGTGTCATCTACTTTCGATTCACCAAAACTAACGGAAACTAGCTGTAATTTTAAAACGGCAGTTACAGAAATTCACACACGGAGGGCACTCCAGCTTGGATATCTGTTATCTGTGTCTATACTTTCAATAAAGTTCAGGTAACAAATCCTGCGTCGAAACTAATCAAACATCATGCTGTACACAAGGTATGAAATAGTATACCTTTTTTCTGCAGTTCATTAAGGACTGTAGAAAAATCCACAAGATTGTAAATCTTGTTAGTTTCATGAAGCATCTAACACGAAATGCAAATAATTAAAAATGGGTGTAGAAATTGAAAGTGCCTAGAATAAAGAAACTAAATATGTAATTGAGCTGAACAACAATTCCGTAGGAAATTGCTGAAAACTTTACGTGACTTGAACATAGAAAATTTCAAGAACTGAAAGTCAACCCTATCGGTGAAGAAAGGAAAGGAAATAAGTTTTTTGTAGCTTGACAGGGTATCCATAGCAACACCAGCATTTTTTTTTTATCTATATTTAAGTGGCTTTCAGCCTCCTGGGCTGGTTCGCGGCAACACCAGCATACTGGCTGATAATATGCCAGAATCTAAGAGTGACGAAACCTAAAGTTCAAGTTCAATTAAATTTATAAAGCAACAATAGAGAATTCCGGAGATTCCCATTGTTTGAACATTAATGAAGAATGGTATACAGCCCTAACAAATGTTACTTTCAGCAAAACTGTTCGCAAACACAAGGTAAGCATTCAAATTACCATGACAAAATGTACTGAATATTCATTATAAAACATATAACGGAGAAAGGTAGGGATCACCAGGGCACCCAAGTGAACCGATTTGGATAGGGAGCATGGGACTGCCTCCTAGTGTAACATTTTGTGGAACGAGAGCGGGCTCTTCGACCCTATCTATTGGGTTCATTATACCAATCGAGGGTTCTATTCTAGTGCTGTGGGTGTTAACTTGGTTTTGGAAGGAGATTTTCTTCCCTAATTTCGGGCCTGTCCAAACGTTTTTGGCCTTTCATGCAGGAGCTTGATGATCACAAACAGCAATAGAATCCTTATGAAATCATTTTTCAGATTATCTCACTGCTATGAAAAGTTACCTTGCTAGAATAGACGGTAGAAGATGGCCATCATTCAAAATGCTTCAACATGTCATATGAGTCGAATTAATTGAGTTCTTCAATGAATGTGATTTGTCCACTCGAAAAGCAAATCCGAACTTCTGCTTCTACAACACGCATCCAGAACTCATTATCACGATTTGCTAAAGGGAGAACAAATCGAAGACTTTTCCCTAACAAAGATACAAGAAATTCGATAGGTTCTTCTAGAATTTCTTTATATTTCACATAAATGTTGAAATCGGAAAATCAAAACAAATTTCTTCGCTCTGGCGAATCTCGATTTTATAATTTTTTAATCTTAAACAACATTCAAAAACTAAATTACATGCCTTACGGAAAATTTCCATTAGAAATTCAATTAACTTTCATGTGATCTCATTATTGGGAATTGCACTGAAACGTCACATGAATCTTATGTGTCCATTGAAATTCATATGACTTGTCAAATAGCACTTATTTGATCATATAGGTGTTATGTGAACTTACGATGAAAACGATTGAAATTGTCATTGGAAAAATACCATTTGAGTTCCCAGTAGAAATTACATCGAAGCTATTTTCAGTGTGCTGTCTCTAATCTTATGGACATCAACAATAAAGTTGAAGTATTATCAAAGCACACCTGGCCTCCTTGGTTAGTTGCGATTTCTGACGTTAGCTGATAGGCCAATTCAAACACAAATTTATAACAGCAAACCAAAATAATTAGACTAAGAACTCCACTCACGCATTCTTCATCCCAACACACCCCTCAACCACTTCAAGTTCATCGAACCCACCGTCCTCGCACCGAACCAGCAATCCGAATCCGTCATCTTAAAGATCTAAGTTAAAGCACATAAACCGAGCATTGTTCTCTTCGTGTGTTCCACTGATGGCGGAGGTGGGAGTTTCCCCACTCCTAGAGCAATAATGGCGCTAATATAATGGTAATGGTAATAACAGCATGACGATAACGATAATGATAGAATCATAATTCGAATCCCAGTTCAACAATAAACATCAATAATATCTCCAACTGCTGATCATACAATCATAACGGATAGTATACGCATTGACAAACAATTAAGACTAAACGACAATTTAGCAAGTCTACAGGTCGCAGTGATTTCCCTTTCCCACATCTGCCCGGCAGACAAACCGAACACCTAAGGTGAGTTCCGTAGTTTGGAGTGAAGGTAATACAAATAACATTCATCGCTTTGATTGAGTCACGATTTCGATGCTTGGGTTTTGAATTAAATCTGTATGTTTCAGTGTCACATATGTTTCATTGAGTGTGTGTTGATATTATTTACTAGGTTTGTATGGTTAGCAGGATAATGCGCAGATCGACTATCATGATTGTGTATTACGTACTCTCGGGGAAAACAATTATCATCTGGTGGTGTTAGAATATGCTCGAGTAAGTCCTTGTGGTACTGTGCACTTCATTATGCTTGTGAATAGAATACAACTTACGGATACTTATGGCCGATGTCGGTTGAACTACAGCATGAGATAACCGTTGATATTCCAAGTGACAATTCAATTCAGTAAGGTGATTAATGTCTACACTTGATTCAAGTGTAGAAAGCTGATTATGTTCAACAAAACTGAAAGTGAGTGATTTTCATGA
>JASCZW010005172.1:0-74412 GCA_034211315.2 Aedes japonicus
AAAAACTCATTTTTGAAAACAAAATCCAAGGGAAGTTTTTCCTCAAATCAATCGAAAATTTCTAACAATTATAAGTCTATCCATGTAGTATACAAAAATATTTTTTACAATTTTTTTCAACAAAATGGCCATTAGAGTGTGTTGAAAAAGTTGTTGTATTTTGCTTGTGCCGGTTTTCCTGGTCGCAGTTTTGATCTGAAACCTGCTAACTCCAAAAAAATACATTAATTACATTTACAGTCAGTAGATGAATTCAAAAAAATTGCACTTATGGCGTAACTTTTGGAAAAAATACACATTTTCCCGCATTTTTGGTAATAAAATATTACAATAATTTTAATTCATATAGAAGGTAATAGTATAATAAAGAAATCCTATAAGCTTAACCGAATAACTAGTTTTCGAATTATCACCGGCATAAACTCCGAAAATGCTGTTTTAAGCAACACACAATAGAAAATAGGTCTTATCGGTCAAGCGTCTGTTTATACTTGCTGCGCGCGAAAAGGCGTCATAGAAAAACTATGAAAAAGAAACACTTGGAGTTCAAATTTCAATAGCATTCTCGAGAAATGTGCAGAAGACACCATTGTTTACGTTTGCGACATGGGTCCTTATGAAAACTCCTTGTCGAATTATTAGCGTTTTAAATGCTTCCGAGATCGGCTGACGGTTGATTGGCAACCAGGATCCGACGGTAGGCAAAACGACAACTTCAAATTGCAGCGGAATGTAGTGCTCAGAATGCTTAAGCGGAAATCAATCCTTTCTATCCAAGATGTGGCCGGAAAAGTCGTACAATGAGCGGTTCTTATATGCCTTAGACCACCTTATAGCTCCTGCATGATTGTCCGCCATCATCAGCTGACGTCAAGTGATCTCAAGGCTTTTGGTTCAAATTATCGGTAACTGCTTCGGTAGACTGCTTAGCAGGGCCTCGATTATGAAGTCCTTTGGTCAGTCGTAGATCTTCACAGCTTCCAACGTCCAACGCCTCTGTAAAGATATCCGCCAGCTGATGGTCGGTTTGAATAGGTTCCAATAGGTTGTCTCAAAACGAAAGTGCTGTCCTCCTTGTGACTACATAACACTAAGCGGTGGCGTAGCAGAAGCAATTTGGCTAGTTGGACTCAGAGCAAACCAAATTGCTTCTGCAACATCAGCACTTAGTGTTATGTATTTAGCTTCAAAGATGACCGCAACCTGCGTTTTGATTGTCCATGAGATAGTGTTGTCATAACTCTATTAATCGATTTCTGGTTTTAATTAGTATCTGTTTTCCAGTCCCCTTCGGTAAACTCAACTGACGGCTTGATGTCCTTGCTGTGAATAATTTCTAAACGCATTACTTTGGTACTTCTCATGTGTCCAATGCTGCTGCTTCGACTGCTGCTGGAACCTTCTTAGATAGTCCACTGCAAAGCATATATCCGGCCAGATTGACATAATGATGTAAACCAAGCCCAGGACTTCGCAGTACGGTTCGTTAACGAATGCCGAGGAAGTAGTAAAGCTAAACGCAATCTAGGACCTTTTTTTCATTACCAGTAAGTCATCGACGTATTTGATAATGTAGACATCATCGTTCTCCTCTCGTTGACCGGGCATTAAGCATAAATCATGCTGTGACCTATTGAACCCAAGCTTCAATTCAGCTTCAATTCAGCTTCTCGTTCAACATTTAGGAGCCTGGTTCCGACAAGAGCTTCTGCAGCAGGCAAACCGGTCCAAGATCCGCTTGAACATCATCAATTACAGTCAAGAATATAATCTCTTGGAACTTCTCCTGCAGAAAACCGTTTTTACGATCATCTAGTGTACGGTGAGTCCTCACTAAAGTGCGAAAACTGACACCACTTGAATCGTTCTTAGCTTGGCTACCGCTGCACTAGTTTAATAATAAATTGTGCCTCGCAGGATTTCGCCTAGCCTTATTTTTCACGCAGAACACCCACTTTGGTCACACTGCCGCTAGCCAGTAGTCTCAATCGTCACACCGTTCGATATCCTAATAAGTCGATAGTGGATCTGAGAAATCGAAATTCCCAGCAGTTGAGGTGGCTCCAAATCCCGTTAAAACAAAGTGGTAAATTACTTGGAAGGTTTATTCGATAGTAGCTTCGTCATCGGGTTGATCGTCAGGAATTCCAACGCAGGTTTCAACAGCAGCTACTTCTTCGACAGGATTATTTGAAACCCTATTCAGGCACATGCAGCGTTGAAATCACTAAGAGAACTAGGCTAGTCTCCTCGGGTTTGCTGCAATCACTTTTTCTCCGCTGATTCGGGATCCACACCATTGCCTTGGAATCCCATGGAACCCAAAGATCCTTCTAAGTAAGGTCCGGTTAAATGTGTACATTTTCTCAAGGATTGCGTTTCTATCCACGACCACCGTAGCGCATCGGTTCAACAGGTACGGCCGCTCTGACCACATGGTCTTGGGAACCTTGGAATCCAATGGATTTGCTCTTACCTTTTCAAGCAGGGTTCGGTTAAACCGTTTAGCAACCCCGCTTGTGGGGAATAAGCCACCGTACATTGAGCTCGAATGCCTCGCTTGTTGTTTTTGTCACGGAGTTCATTCGAGAAGATTTTCACTCCTGATCCAAGTTATACTTGCATATTGTTAAGTAACTGTAGCTTCATACTCTTTGGAACAACAGAGTGCCTCCGACTTGTGCTTGACAGTATAAATTACGACTAAATGTGCCCATTTGTCTATGAATAAATCAAAGTAGCACGATCCTTGTCTTCCAGACTGCCGATACTCTGGAGCCAACACACACCGTTCCAGCGGACTTGCTTTCTAACACCAAAAACTAGTCCCCGTCCTTATTTAACCAGCTTTTATTGATTGTTCAATTTCAGCTTTTTCGAAACAGGTGGCCATTAGATGCTTCGTAAGACAATTCAGAGCATGTTGGCTTGCAATTGTCGGTGCCACACTAATGTTGGTTTAGATTCCAAGGATTTGATATCCAACTGGAACGGGTTTCCATGGAGCTACATCACACCGTTTAAATTTCCGTCCTCCTGAACTCCACGCATTTCCGACCTTCACGACTGATGGAATTGATCATCGGTTCTAGCCTGCTATAGCTTCTTGGCCGAGAGCGGTTTTTTACAGATCCTAGATATGGAATTCAATACCTTTGTTTTATATAATTTTAATTTCAACAGCATTTCTTGACCGGTCGAGGTGGTTGCTGCATCCCTTCCGGCTTTTACAATGACAATCCTTTCGACCTGTCCTTAGACCATAATGCGAAAAGATCACTGAAGGAGAACCGATTCAAAATAAACTTCTTCCGGAATTTGGCGAGGGATTCGGCTACCGTATTCTGTTTAGCGTCCCAACTTGCCATCTTCCTTACCCTGAAGACATGAAGTTCGGTGTGCTTCAATGTCTGCTGGACGAACGAGAAGGAACAATTGACCTTCTTGGACACGTTCCCAATCGAATGATTTGGATTGCGCTTGAAATAATCCCTCACCTCCTTGCGTTCACGGGGTCGGTCGCCTTCGTTTTTCGCATTCCGCTGCATACTATTGTCAAAGACACAATTTTCGATTTTCAGCAAATTTTAAATGTTCTACCTTTTTGTTTACCATATAAAAACACACAAATTTGATGAAAATAGTCTATTGTTATCTCTCATATTATTTATAGATGTTGAGGTTTTTACTAAAAAAAACTGCACTTTTTTAACGTACAAAACCATAATAATCCGCTAATTTCCGCAGACGAAATTATTTTCACATGAAAGTATGATTCCATCATTAATAAATTCAGATGCAACACTTCGTCTCTCGCTCTCCCTTGGGTGCCTAAGAATAAGAATAATTCATGGAAAAACTTTGCTAAAGAAACTCTAGCCAAAAACGTAGTTTTCAGGGTCAAAACAATTTCGATCACGTTTATGCGCCTTTGACAACAGTGTGGTGAGCTGAGTTGTCTAAGTCACCTTGAACGATTTTACCACATGGAACACGGTCGAATTGTCGATTCCCAACTGTTTCGCTGATTTTTTCACGACCGCGCCCATATTTTTTTGTCGGAGTACATCTTGCTTAGAAGCCATCTCGATTACCAGTTGACAGATTGTGACGAAATTTTGCACATGTGAACATTACAATAAACTAGTTTTTCTCAAAGTTTCATAAATTTCAGTTATACACAAAAGAAAGTGTTGCATTTTTTTCGAGTACAATCTTTATCATTAATCATTACTGCATCGAAAACGAAATACATGGAAGGAAGAGGTATCACAAGAAGGCAATGTTAGGATCCCATTTCTAGCTCAAATTGACGGTGATGAAATCGAGGCGGTAGACGAATTCGTGTTTCTCGGCTTATTGGTGACCACCGACAACGACACCAACAGAGAGATACAAAGACAAAAGCGTGCCAACTTTGAACCCTGAAGGATGCTACAATTGTTAAGTATCACACGGAGCGCTAAAATTAAGCCATTGTTAAAATAAATGACGAGGATAGAAACATAACCGTGTAACATTAGTATCTAGTTGCGTTTTAAAAAACCTTTTATAGGAAATTGATTTCTGTCACATGTAGCTTTTGGGGAGTGTAGAACAGAGATTTCACATCGCTAGAACTGCTCTGTGCCATTGGCGGTATATGAGCACGATCAAGCCGGCACTATTTTGCCTGTCAAGGGGGTTCCCTTCCCCCTTGCCTACCGCGCACTATGGAAGCTAGGCCATTATTGCCTGCTTGATCGGATGCCGCCTTTCAAACATGCCCTACGCTCAATTTCAACTACTTTTATTTAACTTCACAACCTGCCGTGCTTTTACGGACCTATCAATAATTTCTCTTCGCATCTTTGGTTCTAGAAGACATGGCTGTACACTCCTAGAGTTGCATATTGATAAGAAGAATTTTTCCAATTTTCAAACATTAATCTACAAGACGTTGATTCGCCCGGTAGTCTTTCACGGCCACAAAACATGGACTATAATTGCAGAGAACTAAGGACCGAAATTTTAACATCTACATTAACAAATAGAAAGTATTCGAAATAGAACTTCGAAAAATACCATCGAGATACTTCTTCGCTTTATCGATCAGATGCTTTTTGGGTTTGGTAACAATTGTTGGAAAATGTTCGGAGGGTTCGCATTCTGCGGTACCACAATGATGTGCAGGTTCTTCCAACAACTTCCAACGGACGCCGGCCGAAACACCAAATAATTTCACATGATGCTTCTGGACGAAGGCGGCTACATCCGACAGACATTTGGTACTGCACTCTCCTCATTCACAGCAAGTTTCAAGGAAACGAACAATGATTTCAACATCCCTCTGTCACTTATGGTCAGCTACAAGGAAACTTCTTCGGGAAGGTGTTGTGCGAGATATGTCTACTTAACTTCGTTTGGTGGGGGACGTGAACTATCCGGTCCCTTTCCAATCCAGGGTCAGATATGTCACATTCGGATCTGCCGATCCCATCGACACGAAGTGTTCAATGATGGCGAATTTCGTCGCTCCGGCTTGCAGGCGGTAGTTAGAATACTCCATCAACCGGAAGTTTTTTACTGATTTCGCCATAGCTTCTACAAAACAACGCTGTTAAAATTTGACAGTATTCAAAGGTGGTACGACTCACGATGCATGGATGAAGCAATCTCCCTTGCTCAAGTCGGTTAAGGCACAGATACAGCAACACCATGCTGGAGGCGGCTGGATTCGATTCCCGATCTGAGGATTTTTCAGAGACACACAACGGCAAGGTGGAACGACGATCAACGAAGTGCAGCCATGGACCGACGACTTCCGTGTACAGCAGAGGACAAATAGACCTTGAATTGATTGTAGGTGAGTAAGTAAGCCGACCTATGTTTGTACAACACGGCAGCATGAAACTGTTCAGATTGAGTCGTGCAAGTGCGCAGCATCATGATAACCTCTGCAACAAGGCTGGCACGATTATCCGAAGATAGTGACAATGACCAGAATCCGTGCCAGAAAACTGCATGATCAGGTGTTTGCGAAATTCAATGGCTGTCTCCTCATGGATGATGAAACCTATGTAAAGGCCGATTTCAAACAGCTACCGGAAAAAATACCTGGCTACGATATTTCTTGCCAGATTGAAGTTTGTAGGCTTGCAGATAAATGCACGTAAATGCATGATTTGACAAGGCATCTGTAGCTGCGGTAGGAAGACCAAGGTTTTCATCACTGATAAGACATTTAATTCAGAGTTGTACAGAACGGAATGTCTCCAAAAGCGAATATTGCCATTCATCAGATCCCACAATGAACCTGGCATGCTTTGGCCAGATCTTGCAACAAGCTGTCATTACAGTAAAAAGTGCTACAGTGGTATGAAACGAACGGGATTCAGTTTATACCGAAAGAACTCAACCCACCAAACTGTCCCAGCCTCGGACCGACAGAGAGATTTTGGGCATTTATGAAGAGGAAACTGAAGGTGACTGGCAGTCGTTCAAAGCATCAATGAATTTAGAAACAAGTGGAATTAGATTGCCAAACGATGGATGAGAATAATGTGAGCCGGTTGATGAAACATATTCCGGGAGAAGTCCGCAAATTTCTTAGAAATCGAGATGATTTTTTTTAATTTCTCCTCTAAAGTTCACATAAAGTCAAACATCTTAGTTAAAACAGAATACTATTTTGTTAATGTATATTCGAAATATGCGCAATAGGCTACGTTCCAATTCTAACTTAGCCACACTAATGAACGTTGATACAGATTTGTGTTGACCTTGCTGAAAACTTAAGTCTAATTTTTAGGCAAAGTTTATCATTCTCATGGTTACCGATAGATAGCAAGCCAATCTTGTTTACATTTGTTTTAGGTTGGTGTAGGATACCTTAACACCGTTGATATGCAAGTCTAAATAACTTTTAACTACCTGACCATTTTCGACAAGCGTTTCCATCGTTCAAGGTTGCACTATGTTCAGACTTCAACGATTGCCGATAAAAATGTTCATACCCATTTCCTCCAAAGCCAAAACAGCTCATCGAAAGTATCCAACAAGTCGTAAAATCAGTGTTATCTAATTATCACCGACTAACCGCAACGCCACACCTTCTTCGATATTTTTGTGTCGGTGTAGCACAAGTGTGCCACACGTGTTTAGCCGTTCCGAGGAAAAGCATTTCCCTACCCAGTTACTGTTCGGTGCTCGTTCCAGATTGCTGCAGTGATGTTCAACAGCACATTAAACAGACGTCAAATGGCGCGTTGCAAATATTTCGCTAACAGTCGACTGCGCTGTCTGCCAGTGTTTACGTATTATGTCTAGGCGAGGGCCGGATTTACCCATCAGACCCGTCCCGTCAGTTTTGCAGACACCCAAATGGAACTGATCTGATCGCGGACGAAGACGCAAACTGAAAGTGAAATTTTCCTGCACACCACTGCCATTATTTTGGAATTGCAAAAATTCTTCCAAGCTTTTGCCAGTTGCGAATCAAGTTAACGAGCGAGGTGGGAATCCCCCCGCAAACGAGCCGATGTGACCTTTAGTCTTTGCACCGCTTGTTTGATTGTTACTCCACTATTTCCACGTTTTTCGTTTTCTCACAACTTACCTAGCTCGGCATGAACCGAACTAGCTCCAGATTGTTGTAATTAGTGAGCAATTAAATTAAGTCGGGTTTTTCATTGTTTCACAACAAGACGCCGCGATTGATGTCGATGGGCGCTAGCTTTCTTCAGGAAGGGTCATCTCCGATAAGTTGGCCGTTTGAATTATCAACACGTTAATCGAAGCAATGTGAATGATTCATCATGAGCAATCGTCACGTCTCGTCAACAAATAGCTGACGTCAGCGTTCAAATGATTTACACCCCATTCATGGAAATAGCTGCTTTTCCAGAAGGTGAATCCCTCTGAGCGAGAGATAAGTAATGAGCTTGCTGCTATTTTAACGATTGCACTAAATTAAGTTTGAGGCGTTGTTTATTTCCGTTCGTGTTTTTAAGTTTCTGGGGAAAAATACCTGTAACAGAGAAAATGCGTCGATAAGCGAGGCAACACCTTCATGAATCGGAATTCTTGTTTGTGCTAGGATAAAATAATGCATGCTGAAAATGTCACGTTCCGAGTGTCGACAATGCAGAAGCAACTATAACTTATTGCAATAGCCTAGGGTTTTGTATTTTAGCGGGTAGTCGTTGCTATAGAATTAAAACAGCAAGTATGTAAATTTATCTTAGTACTGTAATTAACACTGTTTGTTGAATATGGACTCAAGTCGGTACTTGTCACAATAAATGCGATTTTAGTTTTCTCGACCGACAAAAAAGCGACTATGTTTCTCAAAATATAATGGTTATGATCAATTTTTCAAAAAGCAGCATGCAAGAAAAAATTTCCGTTTGGAGAGAGATATTTTCTCCAAGGGGTAGACTAACAAGTGTATCGAACAAAAATTGTAATCTTGTTAATTGTAGGACACTCTTGAAATTTATATGAGCTGTAATTGATAGAAGATTTAATTTTCATGTCATGTAAATCAATAAATGACTGAGTCTTATGTACAAAAAGATGGCAATCCAAAAATAATGGTTGTTACTTAAAGTGTTTCCTGAAGTATCATTTAAACATTAAAACATTTAAAGTTACCATTTTGAAACATTTAATAGTTTAGGAATATTTTTTCCAGATTTTTTTAACAAAATCTAATAACACATGCCTTCTAGTTGACGATAGTAGAATTCTTTTGTGGATCGTTACTATTTTTCAGGAGCTTCTATAAAAGGATATATAAATAATACGGTTATCTAAAGGGTGTATTCGATAAAAATGGCACACACATATATACTCATCAAAATTAAACTGATTATCGGATTTTCTTGAAATTTTCAGGGAATGAAGAACTACTAATGAGTTTTGATTTACAACATTTGTTTTATTCAATTTCGTCTCCCATCCCGAATGCCCGCACCTTCCTTTTCACTCCACCCATCAAATTTTGTACAACCGATTTTCCCAGTGTTTTTGTTGTTTTTACCCAAACTTCCTTCAATTCTAGCTCTGTTTTTATAGTTTTGGGATGTTGGCGAAGTTCCGTTTTCATAATTACCCAGAATTTTTCAATTGGATGAAGTTCCGGTGAATTTGGTGGGTTCATATCCTTTGGCACAAAATTGACTCCTTCGGCTCGGTACCACTCCAATACGTTTCGAGCGTAGTGGCAGGATGCTAGATCAGGCCAAAACAGAGTTGATCCTTTGTGCTTCTTAATGAATGGCAAGAGACGCTTCTTAAGGCACTCTTCCGTGTAAATCGCACCGTTTATTGTTCCGGAAGTGATGAAGGGAGCACTTATTTCACCACATCCGCAAATCGCCTGCCAGATTAGAAACTTCTTTGCAAATTTCGATAGTTTCTTCTTTCGAACATCCTCCGGAACATCGAACTTCGACTTGGCAACGAAATATTCTTACCCAGGAAGTTGACGGAAGTCGGCCTTGACGTATGTTTCGTCATCCATCACGATGCAACCGGATTTGGTGAGCAGCTTCGTGTAAAGTTTCCGGGCGCGGGTTTTCGCAGTGATGTTTTGTTTTTCATTCCGGTTTGGGGCTTTTTGCACTTTGTAAACATGTAACCCAGCACGCTTCATGGTTTTCTGCACAAAACCGACTGACACCTTAAACTTTTTAGCGACATCTCGAATTGACATGTTTGGACGGTTCTTGAATTGTTGTACGACTTTCCTGGCCATTTTACTGTCCATTGGACCACTTTTACGACCACTCCCTTCCTTCCTTTGGACACTCAGACGCTCCTTGAAGGTTCTTATTACACGAGACACAGTTGTATTTGCAATTCCAAGCCTTTTAGCAATCCACCGGTGGGACGCCCCTGGATTTTGATTGTGAGTGCACAAAATTTTCTCACGGACAATTTCTTGTTTCGACGACATGACTGAAACTACTGAATGTATAACTATGAAACTTGGCAGATGTAAATAATACACTATGGATAAGATGTACTCAAATTTCTAGGTTTTTTATTCATAAGATTCAAAAGTGCCATTTTTATCGAATACACCCTTTAGTTCAAAATTCTGAGCATAAAATTTAAATCAAATAATCAATTATGCATTAGCAGTACAATAACAATAAGATGTATGAAGTCAAGATTAATTTGTGAGAATATCGATACATCTTAAAAAAAGTGCTAAACAGCGCACACGAAATTATTGCGACAATTACAATTGGATGTAAATATTTTTCCAACTCCGCAGAAATGAATCTAATTTTACTCAGTTCCTCTTTGGAGTGTATTGTTTACCTCCTGTGAATTGAGTATTTTGTAGTTTGTGTGTGTGGTTTGTTCCGGCCAGGATGGAAGTGAGTCAAGATGAGACGTGTAAAAAAATTGAATCCGGATTCATCGTGCTTAAGGGGAAAAAAAATGCTGCAAATCAATAATTTACAGATCTGTAAATCAGGAGTACTAAAATTGTGCCATGACCGGTTGACTTTGGATCACAAGTGCGGAGCTGAAAGCGAACCCTTAGCAGCGTTTAGGGAGACTGAGGGAAAGATTAAGGGTAATCTAAAATTTCAACATGTAATGTTGCCAAAAAGGTCAAAGCTAACCATGATTGACCGATTGACAAAGTTGAAAGAGGACGTAAATTTTAGTCCTATTGACCGCTACTAGAAGACCTAATTTAACGGGCTGCAAAATGGTGAGTCGACAACTGGGATGGAGCGTGCGTCCCCGCAACATAACTCTGGTCCTCACATGTTCCTACCTCATGCTTCTACAGGTCAGGAGATGTTTTATTTAAAAACATAAAGAAATGTTATCTGCTTCAAGGTTGTAGGGAGGGTGATTCCAGGTAGTGTAGATGTGTTTTTGCTGTGTAGCATAAGTTCTTTTACTATTAACCAACCACACTTGCGAGTGATCCTAACGACATCCCTACTGTTGGTTTAAATCGGTTCTCAAACTCGATGTTTTAAAATATTTTTGTATTCCATTGCGTGGCTTCATCAGCATCTTTACTGTTTGTTTAAATCGGTGCCAAAATATGAATAGCTTCAATGTCCATCTCTGTACAGAGAATAATTCGGGAACATAGATAAATCCAAAACCCAGTCCAAAAACCTTCCAAAAACTTTTCCAAAAACCCAGTGAATTCTCGTGTAACTGCAGAGGTGTTCTCGGCTTCTGAAAAGCGAATATCACGTCAACATATTCCTACCCATTGCCTTAGTTTGGGATCCCCAGTCTTTACACCTTGAGGATGAATGCTAGTCCCAAGCATCATCTTTTGGTTCTTTGTGTAATAACAGCTGATCTGGCAATAACGGAGTAGCAACCTCCGGCGGTCAATCATGGTCATGGTCATGCTGCTTCTAAAAGACCTAATTTAACATGAATTATTTTACATTACTAATTATGTGTTTATTGCGAACAGTGCGCTAATTAAATAATAATGTTTTTGGATTAGAAGTATCTTCCCAACATCATGGGATCCCAGAAGTGAACAGCAATTTCGGTTAGAACCAAAGATCGATGGGTCCGATAGCGTTCGGCAGGTTGTGAAATTTAATCGAAGTAGTTTGAAATTGAGCGTAGGACTTTTTGTTAAGAAGTGTTTCGAAGCAAACGCACACACTTTTACCACACATCCAGGAACAGATCCGCCACTTTGACTGGCAAAAATGTACGTGCTTGATTGTGCTGGGTTGGTAAATTACTGAACAATGCGTACCAGCAGGTATACTGTTATCCTTGGCCTCTTGTCCAGTAACTCCTATCCCTACCTCCCCGTGGTGCCGACTGGGGTATTAGTAACCATTGAAAAGATCGGGTAACCAACCCCGGTGGGACTTTGGTCATATGCTAACAGGCAAGGGGAGCTGCCCTCTTCAAAGGGTGCAGTCTATCTGAACATCTATTCTCCATGTCAGGGGCGGTTAAAAACAGCGTCTGTTCTCCATGTTAGGAGCGGCTGATCATCGTCTGACTCTAAACAGCGCTGTAAACGATGGCCCTCGGGCGAGACAGGAGGTTGAGAAAGCCGCCTTAACAAATTCAATATTAAAAATAATACAGAAGTTAACACGGACCGGAACAATCGGCAAAGACCTAGGCGACAAAATAAGGACTACGATTGGAAACTCGGAACATGGAACTGCAAATCACTCTGCTTTCCTGGCACACCTCATCTTGCATCGATTTCAAAACAGCTTATGATACAATCGCTCGAGACCAGCTATGGCTAATTATGCACGAATATGGATTTCCGCGAAAAACTGACGTGGTTGGTCAAAGCAACGATGGATCGAGTGATGTGTGTCGTCCGAGTCATTCGGATCTCGGAGAGAGTTACGGCAAGGTGATGGATTGTCGTGTATGTTGTTCAACATTGCATTGGAAGGTGTGATTCGAAGAGCTGTGATAGACACGAGTGGCACGATCTTCAGGAAGTCTGTCCTAGTGTTTGGCTTCGTCGACGACGTTGATATCGTAGCACGTAACTTTGAGACGATGGCGGACACGTACATCAGACTTAAGGCTGAAGCTCGTGGGATTGGGCTTATGAGCAATGTGTTGAAAATAAAATACACGAAGGTAAGAGGCTCACGAGAAAACAATGTTAGCCTCCTGTCACGAGTTCAGATTGACGGTGATGAAATAGAGGTAGTAGACGATTTTTTGTGTCTGCGTTCATTGATGACCGCTGATAACGACACTAGCCGAGAGATACAAAGGCGCATTATGGCTGGCAAGCTTTGGACTCTTAAGGACGCTAAGATCGAACAAAGTTCGCCGAACTACAAAGCTGACCATCAACAAGTGATTAATTAGACCGGTAATTCTCTACGGCCACGAAACATGGACATTGCTACTGAAGGACCAACGCACTCTTGGTGTCTTTGAACGGAAGGTGCTGCGTACGATCTACTGTGGAGTGATCGAAGACGGGGAACGTAGGAGAACTTTCCATCGTACACATCGCTAAAATCGGTCGACTAAGATGGGCTGGGAATGTCGTAAGAATGTCTGGGCTGGGAATGTCGTAAGAAGTGTCGGTTAAAATGGTTCTCAAAAACGAACCGATGGGTACAAGAAGTAGAGGCGCACAACGAGAAAGGTAGATCGATCAAGTATAAGGCGACTTGCGGACTCTTCGAAGACAGCGAGGCTGGCGAGGTACAGGACAGACTACAATGGAGACAACTTTTGTGTACAGCATAGGCTGATGGTCTGATTGGTAAGGTAAGTATGATATAGATGAGAAATTTGTTTTACACTCCCTAATTGGAAATTGATTTCCATCATATGTGCAAAACAGAAATTTCACATCGCTAAAAACTGATGAATAACAAAAAATACTGATTTGGTAGACGATTCTTGGCATTGGCCATACGATTGCAATTCTAAATAATTATATTCATTTGATAAATAGCAGTATTTTTAAAGATTGAAATCATTGAACGCTAGTAACGTCTCATCCACATGTTCAGCCTGTTCATTGAAGAAGTTGAGGAATATTTACAGGGTGAGGAAATGTTATCCGCGTTCACTTTTTTTGTCATAACATAATTAATCGTATATTGAGTAACAATTTATTTATGAAAAATGTAGATACACTAGCATACATAACACATCGGTGAATAAGGCTCGGGCCTAAGTAAGAAAACAAATTTTTTTTGTTGATATTATTGCTTGAATTAGTTGAAAATGGGATTTGAAAGAAATAGCACAAATTTTCGCATTATTTTCTGCCGCACCCTGTAGACGACTCGCTCTCACATAGGAGGTGACTTTCCGTGCAAATCAAATGGAGAGTCACCTCACACGAGGCGACAAAATGAGCGAGCCATCTCGACTCACACGCAACGCAGAATACGGCTGAATATACGCTGTTTGACTGATTTATTGCCATGCTGGTATCACACTCTTTAGTTTTTGCACTGCTAACTACTTTTACCTTAGACATTTCTAACGTATTAAGAAAGTATCGACCCAGATCTGCTTCGACGTTCCCTAGTTTTTTAGGTGCCATAATCTGGTTTATTACGATCTATTTGAAAGCCGACGAAAATTTACTCGGATCAGGGTGATTGTTGTTGCAATACTTCCAGCATAAAGACTGTATTCGATGAAATTTGGACACATAAAATAGGTCACCAAAAATTTTCCTTGGGCCCGATTCTTTTCAAACTTTCTGGAAATAAAGTACTACTAAATGGTTAAGTTTTGACATCATTGGTTTATTGAACCTCTTCTCCCAACTCAGATGCCCACACCTTTGCCTTGACCCCTTTCATCAAATTTTGGGCAATGATGACTTGCTTACTTACTTTTAACCACACTTTCTTTAGTTCAAGTTCATTTTCTATCAGTTTTGGAGCTTTAACGAGCTTTGCTTTCATGATTGCCCAAAATTTTTCAATTGGGCGAAGTTGCGGAGTGTTTGGAGGGTTGACGTCTTTTGTCTAATCTAATCTAATCTAATCTAATACAAACGCAGCCAGTACGGGAAAGCATCCTGGAAATAATTGGGTTAGATAACGCCCAATTATTTTTTTGTCAATATTGATGCTTGCACCATATCAAAGACATGATACAAGCGTCAAAGCGGCCAGGCCTACTGCGTTGCATTAACCGCAAAAGATGATTCTGTAAAATGAGTTGGATTCAAATGAATAGAATTGAACCACAACGCATTTTGTGAATCCACAGGGGAGGAAGGATGCGTGGACATACCGTACCATACGCTCCGAGGTAAAAATAATAAAATAATATCGAAATGAATCATGAAAATCCGAGAAATGATAATTATGGTATTGATAATAATAAAAATAAAAATAAAAATGCAATGTCATATAGAAAAGTATATAAAACATATTGAAGGGAAGCTGTAATTTAAAATGATATCAACTATTACATATATCTGCAGATTTTTGTGCTGCTGCAATTGTAGAAGTATCCGCGTATCTACTATGAACATGAAAGTTTAGAAAGTGTATTATAGCCACTATTTAAAAAATATACTTTAAAAACTTGGAACTCTATGGATGACCTGAAATGATATTTAGAGAATAGTACATCTAAAATGTCGATGTTTTGTTCCGTCTCCTTGCACCACCATATGTAGTGGATTTCATAGGTTCCACTGGTTCAACTGGACATCCACTGGTTGGTCACTGATCTATTCTAATCTATTCTAATCTATTCCAATACAAACGCAGCCAGTACGAGAAAGCATCTTGGAAACTCCTGGGCTAGATGACGTTGAATCATTATTTTTGCTTTCTTTTAATATTGATGCTTGCAGCACATCAATGACATACACCAAGCGTCAAAGCAATCAGGCCTACTAAGTGGCATCAACCGTGAAGGAGAATCTATAAAACGAGCTGGATTCAATATAATAGAAACTTTACTTATTTGTATTACCACAGTTACCTGGAACTTAACAGAAACCTTAATTTTGAACAATTTATAGCATATAATTGTAGGATCTCATTTGTTATAAACAGTAGAACTGCAATTACTAAGAATTTATTCGTCGATTACATTTGACTTCGGTCATTCCACGATGATATCGTGGTACTCTAATCGTTCAAATGCTGTGTTACTTCAAATAAGAATTCAATATGTGATTTTATAAAGTAATCACTATGCAATGCTGGAAATATAATAGATACATATTATTGCTGAAATGAGACTCTAATTCTTCTCATGTTGCTCTTTTTCTCGTCACATGGTTTTGGTAAGCTAGCCATAATTCTTATGAGCACGCTGAACTAACTAGTTTAATTAAAATATTCGTTGATCCCTATTTATTCAGGTTTTATCCGTTGATTCCTACTTCCACACAACTCAACATAAATATGACCGCCTCAGCACTTTTAATTGGGAGCCACTCAAAATCCAGTCCATGCTACCTGAACCGATAAAACAACAATTTGTAGACAGCTTATTTGAATCGGATAAATCTCGACAACTTATTCAAACAGACGTATCTGATTTTGTAAACAAAGAGGGAAAAAAAGCTTCAAACGTTAAATTCATGGTACCCCAGCACTGTTTTCTAAATAATCTCACTAGTGAACTATAGAAACCATCAACATTTAATTCTGTACATCAAATTTTGACGCAAACCCGTCGAGATTAACAACACCTTCCTCGTGCCCCTCAAGCAAACTAACACCACCTTCAATAAGGATAATTTTCCCCCAGCATATCGACGGTGTGAGCGCGTGCAGGAGTTTCAAGAGCCACGACGCATCGTCGTCCACAAGTTCAACTCGTCTTCCCAATGTAGTTGTTAAAAAATAATTACTATTGAATTATCAGATGGTTAAATGATGCTGTTGCAGAGGTTAAATTTTTAGCTATTTTTCAATATATTCAAAATATTAAACAATTTAATTGATGAAAGTTGTACTTATCTGCATCAAACTGATACCATTTTTTCTATTTTAGAGAAGTAGTTCCCACTCCGTCTTTCTCCCGTTGTCCTCGAAATGACGTTACGGTCAGCTGTGTTTACCGGTACTCCTTAATACGCCATTTTCTCAGATGAAAACTGAAATCTTTTCCTTTATTTTTCCAGTTCCAGTCACTTCACTATTTTTACCCACAGTTTAACACTTATTAGGATCCATAACACTGAACATTTCTTGAACAATTGGAAGCAATTTCAACTTCCTTTTGCTGTTCGGCAAGGCAAGGTATCCTTCTCTCGGTCTAAGTTTCCACATTTTGCACTAAAACTTTATTTTCACTTGTCTTCTTCACATTCTAACATTTCTATTCAAATTGTTCAGTCTATAGAACTATTCATAGGTTATTTAATAGTTAAAATCATTTTTTGTGCCAGTAGTGAAACAAATGAGCAGGAGAAAAAACACGTCTGCTCGGAGTCATGGCACACTCCGTTTTCTGTTTGGAGGGTTGACGTCTTTTGGTACAAAAACTACATTATATCTTTGTACCAGTCTAAGACGGGCCGGGCATAGTGGCAAGATGCCAAATCCGGCCAAAACAGTGTCGGGCCATCGTGAGATCTCAAGAAGGGCAGAAGTCGTTTTTGGAGGCATTCGTCCTTGTAGATTTGTCCGTTGACGGTCCCAGAGGTGATGAAGGGCTGACTCATTTTGCCACATCCGCAGATCGGTGGCCAGACAAGGAATTTTTTGGCGAATTTCGACAGTTTCTTCTTCCGTACACTCTCCGGAACGGCCAACTTAGAGGTGGCGACGTAGTGTTCCTGTCCTGGCATTTGTTTGATGTCGGCTTTAATGTAGGTCTCATCGTCCATCACAATGCAGAACGGTTTTGTGAGCCACTCCCTGTACAGTTTTCTTGCACGAGTTTTGGCCACCGAGTTCTGTTTATCGCTCCAGTTCGGTGCCTTCTGGACCTTGTACACATGTAATCCAGAACGTTTCATTGTTTTCTGCACAAAACAAACTGAAACTTTCGCCTTTTTCACAACATCCCTGATCAAAATGTTGGGATAACGCCTAAATTGGTTCAATACCATCCTGGCCTTCTCCGGATTTGATGTGCCACGTTTTTTGCCACTACCATTTTTCCGCTTGGTTGTCTTACGGTCCTTGAACGTTTTGATCACATGAGATACGGTTGAATGTGCGATTCCGAGCTGTTTTCCGATCCATCGATGAGAAGCGTTTGGGTTTTCAAAGTGAGTGCCCAAAATTTGTTGGCGCACTATTTCTTCATTCGAAGCCATCACTGAAATCACTCGACCGATTTTCACGAAACTCATTACACAATTGACACAACACAATGAAAAACATTCAGTTAAAATTTCAATAATTTTTACCCACACGCTAAAAAGTTACGAACAATTGCGTGTGTCCAAATTTCATCGAATACAGTCTTTATGAGCGAAAATAAGTGCTCAAGACAATCTTGTCATAAATTTCTAGTTCTCAGAAATGAAAACCCATGATTCAAATGAAGGTCCTCCCATAGCAGTTCGAGAGCTGCAATGTAAATAAGCCAACCACCAATGAAAAACGGTTTCCGTGATTGTGATGGTAGCTGGTGAAATTGCCTTTCCTGAAATGACAGGATCAAATCGAGTTAAAATGTTTCTTTTTCCGTTGTATTATACAATAGTTAATCTTTACTAAATCAACACAGTTCGGAATAAATCATAACTTTTTAAGATTTTCTTTCATTGAGCTCAAAAACGCCCAATGAGCTGAATTTAGCCACAGTAGCTTTTAAGCAACGAAATAAAAACATTTATTTCAAAAGTAATTTTCTCACTAACTGTGTTTGTTTACCACTTAAGCGTTTTGTATTGTTGTGTTATTGGCTGTTGTTACGCAAATTAAACCGCGCGAAGAAGAAGAAAGCTGAAGAACGAGAACTGACATTTGGGTAAAGCAAAATTTGTAGTGTACTGGTGTACCTTTTTGACACCACGGCTGTGTGCGTCGAATTGGATTGTTAATTTATAGTATTTGGGACTTATTGACCGATCTTTTAATAATATTGTTATCGATGTCTCAAAATATCGTCTCTTGCTACTACACACGCCTTCAATCGCTTAGGGAAATCATCGACAACGGACGTCCAAATTGTTGGCTTCGCCGACGACGATGCCAAAGCCAAAATTTTCCCCATTTCCTGTTGCTCTTTGCCGAGAACGTCCCAGTCACCTACCCAGTTTACTTTTCACATATTGCACCCATTTGATCGGAACAGATATAAATTTGTTTACCCAGAATGGCATTCCAATCAACGCGTGCTGTGTACCTTTATTGCATCACGTCGTGTGTTCGTCGTTAGCCGCCATCGAATCAAGCTTACTTTGATGTGCTTCTTCGACCGTTTTTTCCATTAGTTCGAGGTGCCGAATAACGTCAGAGACAGAACTCTGAATGTTTCGAAAGTCAAACCAAATAAATCTATCCATCTACCATAAAAAAGAGATCATTCATTCCGTTGAATATGTTATGCGCAGCCAGAGATGCAACTGCGTGAAAAACAGTAGCGACAGACATTAAAATAAAAACGTAATCGCCAGCGAGCTAAACATAGCTGTACGACGCGCGTATGCATTCTCTTTCGGAATGTTGTGTTGTTTCATATCCTAACTATAACCGATGCACCAGCCCAGACAGAAAGGTAAGCACCATCTGTGCCACTGTGGTGATCTGCAACAGCCGACATTCAGACAGACTACGCCACGCGATGAAAGAGCCGAGGCACTGTTTCATTGAGGTGCACGTGACAATTTTATACGACTCGACTCGACACGACACCGATGATGGCTAGTTGTTGGATCGGGTTTTTCTTTTCGCGTGCACCTCATTGCATGGAAGCAGGTTCTTTACATCGTGGTGGTGCCAATTTCATCATTTTGCCATCGCTTGGCCGTAATGAGAGTAAATTATGTTCCATTTATGCGTTGATAACAACACATCATGGGAAGAACATGCGTCAGAGCCACTTGCGCTGTTACGAAGCGTTAGCGCTGAGGACCGACACTTGAGCTCGTACTAGCTGGATTATGCTACTAGTTGAACTGCCATAGTTGGTTGATTGCTTGGTTGGAGGAAGGGAGAGACTGTTGAGTGAACTTGTCAAACGTAATTGTGTCATTCGCGAAGTTGTTTTACGTGATACTGAAACGATCATGACTACAGTACAGTGAGTAACTTGAGTCGATTAGATGGAGACGTAGGTGACACGTTTCAACCAATGCAGACCGGAAATTGTCGTCATGGTTTCATGAAACTCAATTCAAAGACACTGTCTATTATGATCAACGGGACAACGCGAACAATTTTCAATTTTGAGCTTCTTTGGATTGGGGTAGGCCTTGAAGAATCGTTTTCACTCATAATAACTAGGGTAGGTTTATCGCGTTTTTGCCAAAGCCATTTCTTCGCATCAAAACCTACCTCATTAACATTTTTCTTCTCAAGCCAACAGTTCCAATTTGGTTCATTCGTCGAAAAATCACCTTTCCACGCGCGGCACGCACCGGTCTTGCATAATAAACTGCATTGTCTTTTTTTCATTTTCTGGGTCTCAGCGTGATCCCAATAGCAGTCAGCAGCTAGATAGTTGGTAACGAATCAATTTCCCACTACATCACACATTGTTAAACAATCCAAACAATCAATGATCGAGCGGCTTCCATCTGATAGAGACGAGGAATCGATCGCAACGCCGCCGCCCCGCCCCGCGCCAACCGATCGTGATGGATGGTGAAAATAATTCAATTCTCTGTGAAGAGCGGAAAATGTATAACGCAAAACCGAGGAATGAGATCACCCGGGTGCAGTTGCAGGGGATGTTCGGAGTAAATTTTCTCCTCTGTGCTCTCTAGGGGTTATCCGAATGGTGCACGTGACGAACTGGCACTAATTCTACGAAGCAAACTCATGTTGTTCTGTTTGGATAATTGCAATGAATTGAAGGTAACGCTTGGCTCTGCTAGTGACTGCTGCTTATGACGGGGGGTGGGCTTAAATAACGTAGTTTAGCTCTTCAAGTTAACCGTGCAATAGAGTATGGGAAGGAAGATATAAGCTACTTCATTCATGGATGGACCCTGGGTAGAATATATCGAAGAGAATCACCGATGCGTATAGCGAAGGTAGGAAAGAAAAGAACAAAACAACCTGCTCGATTACATCAAAGTTATGTCCAGACAAGGACGAGTAACTGTTTTATGGTGCGGTTAAGGTGGCTTTGATCGCTTAGTAAGGGAATTTTCAGTTACAATAGCAAAAAAATCAAGAGTTGAAAACCCGTTCATAACCTTTAAACTGGTTAATTTCGGGTCAGGAAGGCGCCAAACTGAACTGACAAGCAAAACACGGTGGCCAAATTGCGTGCGCGGAAGCTGTACCGTGAGTGGCTGGTCAAGCCAGGCTGTCTCGTCATGGTCGACGAGACATATATCAAGGCCATACACCAAACAAATCCCCGGCCTCGAGTTTTTTGTCGGTACGTCCCGCATGGAGGTTCCGGAAAAGTTCCGGAAGAGAAAGATGGACAAATTCGCGAAAAAGTACCTGTTGTGGCAGGCGGTCTGCGAGTGCGGACGGTACAGCAAGCCGTTCGTTACAACTGGCACCATAAGCGGGCTGATTTAGCGAGAGGAATGCTTGCAGAAGCGCTTGCTGCCCTTCCTCCGCTCTCACCGTGGTCCCACGCTGTTCTGGCCGGATCTCGCTTCGTGCCATTACGCCAAGCCTGTAATGGATTGGTACGAAGCGAAGGGCGTCAAATACACCAGAAATTCGTCCGATCGAAAAGTTTTGGGCGATAATGAAGAAGAAGTTGAAGAAAAGCGGAAAAACATTCAAACCCGATGAAGCTTTGAAGAAAAACTGGGAGAAATGGTGTAAGGAAGATGGACAAAGCATCGCCCAAAATCTTATGAGCAGTGTTAAGAGAAATTTTGCTTATTTAATTTTTGGAACATTCTAGTTTTATAAAAAACGCAGCTTTTAGAATGTGCAACGGCAATGAGCGATGTATTAACTCAACATAGCAAACAGGAGATGAAAACAGCCCTAGAATATGTAACCCACATATTCGTGGCAAAAATACACAAGGCAAGGAATTGAGAGAAGGGGAATTCACATCACAGAATAGCACGAAGCGGCTCCTGACAAACAAAAGAAGAAGAAATTCACAAACTACAAAAGAATGCGGAAATCATGAAGAAATAACAAAGATAAGTAAAATATCTTATTAAACTTATAAACGTTACAGTGCCGAACTAAATAAACAGACAAAAAGACGCCACGACACCATACAAAACAGTTGACATGAACATGACTGAGAAAAAGGAAAACTTAACTTGAAATGTAATACCTTTTGAGGCAGTGCCAATAGCGACTCTGGACGACATGATCCTTGCACGGCTGGTGAAATGCTACAAAAGGAGTTAAGTTATATCACTCCAAGGCACAAGATACAATACAATAACGTTTTATTTTTGGTTCGAGAAAACTGCTTCGGAAGACTCTCAGAGCACATAAAAAACACTCTTCACGAACAGAACTACAAAAGACTGGAGAAATTACCAAACGGCATATGAAACTTATAAACGCAACACTGACTAATAAAATAACAAACAGACAATTGAAGAAACAGAAGAAAGCACTCACAAAACTCAAACATACCACTCTACCGTAGATCGTACGAAGCACCTACCGTTCAAAGACACCAAAGGCGCGTAGATCCTCCACTAGCAATGTCCATGTTTCGTAGCCGTAGAGAACTACCGTTCTAATCAATGTCTTGTAGATGGTCAACTTTGTAGTTCGGCGAATTTTGTTGGATCTTAGTGTCTTAGTGTGCTGCTATGCTGGTGTCGTTATCGGCGGTCATCAATGAGCCCAGATACACGAATTCGTCTACCACCTGGATTCTATCACCGTCGATCTAAACTCGTTACGGGAGCCTAACATTGTCTTCTCGTGAGCCGCTTTACTTCATGCAGTTTTCAACGTTCTATCCGAGCTCTTCGAATCACCTCCTCCAATTCAATGTTAAACAGCAAACCAAAAATCCATCGCCTTGTCGTAACCCTCTCTAAGATTTGAAGGGACTCGAGAATGTCCCTGATACTCGGACGCTACACATCACAAGATCCATCGTTGCGTTGACCTACCGCGTCAGTTAATCCATATTCGTGCATAATCTGCCATAGCTGGTCTATCGCATTGGTAGATCGCATTGGTTAATAACAAAGGTTGGAAAATAAGTAATGAATCAAATTTATGTTATGCCAAAGCATAACATATCATGGCCCTCTTGTTCAGCAAGCGAATACTATTTGTAACGCTCTGCGTTTTTCAATGTATATACAGTTTTATTTTGTAAATAGATTTATTATTACAATTACGTTCAATTGATAATTTATATTTTGATACGATCAATTATACTAAGAATTTAAATATTTCATCAAAGTGAACAAATCAGATCTTCACTGTATCGTGGTTCTAACTTTGCCATAATTAGTGTGTCTAAGCTGCAACGTTGCGTAAAAAGCTCAATGTTGTATTGGGTTGTTTCATGCGTCACATTCTTCTGGAGACGTCAGAAAGTCCGTCGCCATTCAGATGACTCTTAAATAATGCCTCTTTAGTATCCAGTAGATCACCAATTTGAATAGAAAAAGGTGATTAGGAACCTTCTTGCATGTACGGTAACTCTGACGCATCAATATCGCTTTCGAATCGGCTGGTGAATAGAAGTGCACGAAATACGGTCCATTATTTAGTTGATCTCAGCTTAGTTTCTTAGGTTTATTCCCGTTAAAGGTACTAAAAAGTGTTGTGTCTGAGTTGTTGTGCGTAGATTCGCGTGCAACAAAGCAAACCTAAAATAAATCAAATCGATCAAAGCAACCATGTTATCAGAATTAAAAATAAATTTTCACTTGTCATTTCCCATTCACCATTCACCAACCGAAATTTCTGGAACACGGACGTAGGCGGAATTGATCCTTGATCCGTTCGTCGAAGACCGCAAGGGAAGCTTGGACGGCGCTCCAGAAACACCACCGGAAGGTCAGCCTTACGTCTATGGTCTCGCTGTTGAAGCGAATCTGCGACAAACACTACTCGGAGGAAGAAGCGGAACTTTTCGAAAGTCTTACGAATGTCGAACAAACGCTGGAGGAAAATCTCACGTTTGCGATGGTATTGTGAAGTCTACCCAGCGCGTACGACACCCTGACGACAGCCCTGGAGAGCCGTTCGGACGACGAACTAACCCAGCGAAGAAGCATGGAAAAAGAAGAAACCGTTGCCTGCCACTACTGCAAGAAAATTGCCACCTTCAGAAGTAGTGCCACCTGCACCTGTGCGATGCCGAGAAAAAAACGAAACGAGGTAAGCAGGGTAAACCTACACCCAAGCCGGATAGCACCGTGTCGTTTACGTTTCTGGCCGGCGGAAGTGAAGCTGCAGTCGGACGTAAGCCTTGGGTCGTGGACTTGGGCGCAACAAGCACCACCGTCGCTAAAAGTTTTTCCTGGAGCTGCACGAGAGCGATGTGAAGCACGTGACGCTGGCCGCCGAGAGGAAAGCGGTTGTCAAAAGAGAAGGTCCCAGCGTGATCCAGTGCAACGATGACACGGATAAGCAAACGGAAATGAAGCTGACCAAAGCATTGTACACACCCACGTTGGCGATGAACCTTTTATCTGTTCCGTCGTTGGCGCAGATAAACGCAACTGTTATTTTTGACATCAACGGTTGCCATAGCAATGCTCAAACAAGGCTTGTTCAACCGCAAGCAACCGAGCGAAGTCACTTCCCTGGCTAACAGGAACCACCCAAAAGACTGCAAGCAGCATGATTGGCGTAGAAAGCTTGGCCACCGAGAACCCAAGTCTGCGAGTGATGCTGCAAGGGGTAAAGATCCCGTACGCCCTTCCCAAAGGAATATAACTCTCGGGAGAAAGCGCCATTGGATCTCGTCCACACGGACGTGTGCGGTTTTCGAAGTTCTTCTTGCCGTATATGCTGAAAGAGAAATCGGAAGCAGCTGATAAGATTATCGAGTACATGGGTGGAGGTGGTCAAGACCCAATTTGGCCGGAAACCAAAACCAGTGCGTTCCTATTAAGGAGGAGAGTACCGGAACCAACCGACTTAACTCGTACTACCGGTTGGAGGGCATCAATGATCCACGGCGTACCAGAGCGGTGAAATCGAATAACTCATAGAAATGAGTAAGTGCCTACTGTTCGCTGCCGGACTGGAGCAATGCTACTTCGTAGACTCATTTCTGAAAATCTTAGAGCACGGCCTTCATCCTTACTGATGCAATTCGTGGTTCATTCGCCTCCTCCACGTTCCGTCTTCCATCTGCACTCCACAGTAGATCGTACGCAGCACCTTCCGTTCAAAGACACCAAGGTGCTCCACTAGCAATGTCCATGTTCCATGGCCGCGGCCTTCATCATGCCATCAGGGAAGATTGCTAGCTTGTGCTAGGTGGAAGATGAAGGCCCCGATGCAAGTGTCTGAAACTTTCACTACCACGACGAATTGGAAGCTTGGGGTCAAAATGCGTCAGCAGCAGATTTGATTGAAGCGTTGTTTTGAACCCGTCGAAAGATTTTTGGCATTCCGGAGTCTATTGCCATTTCATGTCAGTCTTTAGCAGCTGGTCCATCGGAAGATGCAATTCGTGTTGTGCTTTGATATGATCGGATTACTACTATTTGACTTCTTACTAGACTAGACTAGAAGAAAGGATCCGGAACAGCCGGTATAGCCCCTATCACGATTTTATTCAACCGATCGCTAAGCGAAAAAAACTTTTCCTACCGTTTGGAAGAATGTTTCTATCGTTTCTATCCATACGTCAGCAAACGTCAACCGAGTCACAAACTATCGTGGTGTTTCCATTCTGTGTTGTTTAAGCAAAGTTTTCGAAAAGCTGATGCACAATGTCCTCTACACTGTAGCCGCACCATTAATTTCTGATAATCAACACGGCTTAATGAAACATCGCTCAACAACAACAAACTTGATGTGCTACGTTACCTCACTGTCACGAGAATTTGAATTGGGAAGGCAAGTGGACGCGGTGTATGTCGATTTTGCTAAAGCATTCGATACTGTTCCTCATATTTTGATCTTTGATCAAACGCATCCTGACTGGCTAACGAAGTGGCCTTTTTTCATATCTCTCTGGCCGCACAGCGCATCACGTCAGGAGTACCCCAAGGCAGTGTATTGGGCCCGCTGTTATTTAACATCTTTGTTAACGATTTGTGCCTGTGCCTCTCGTCGTTCAAACTATCGTTCGCCGATGATCTCAATTTTTTCGTGTGATATGTTCTCCACGCGACTGTTTCGCCTTACAAGAGGATATCACCAGATGGTTAATCTGGTGTAGCGACAATGGCATGCGTGCTAATAACGATAAATGCAAAGTTATATCCTTCACTCGCTCCAACAATCCCGCTCATCACCAGTACAGCATGGGGTCTGCGCATCTGGATCGTGTGGCTTCAATCTGCGACCTTGCCATGGAGTTACCATCGGTACCAAGCAACAGTTCAATCAGCATGTGGGAATCACGACTGCTAAAGCCTTCTCAGTGTTGGGGCTAATCCGACGGCACGCCTCTGAGTTCAATGACCTCTATGCTTTAAAATCATCCTATTGCGATTTGGTGCGGAGCATCCTCGAGTATGCGGCCTCCATTTGGTCTCCTTATTATGTGGCACCCATCGTTTCCATTGAACACGTACTGAAGAAGTTCTTTCGCTTCGCACTTCGTTCTCTTCCTTGGAATAATCCAAACATTCTCCCTCCGTACTCGGACCCTTGCAAACTTATAAGTTTGGAACTACTGACTGTCAGGCGTGTTAAAATGCAGCGTCTGCTGGTTTTTGACATCCTAATCGGCGCTATTGACTGCCCTGTGCTGCTTGAGCACATTTCACTGAACGGTCCTCGACTTCGAAATTATCCGATGCTTGCTGTCCCTTATCACAACACTAATTATGGGTTTAATAATCCGTTAGATTCGGCCCTTCGCACTTTTAATGCTGTATGTGACGAATTCGACTTTGACATATCCAAACATGTTTTTCAAAAACGAATAAGTAGAATTGTTTAGACTTCAAGTTATTGAAAACTAGTATTAAGTAGTTCAGACTGTACGATTGTTTTTATAAAAGACGGTGATAATAAATAAATAAATAAATAAATAAATAAATAAATAAATAAACAGACGTTACTATATTGTAAGTCAAATGTCAAAGTCTGTACGGATAATTTGCAGACAACCTGTACAATATAGCATGCCACATCTATCCAAGATGTTTCCGCAACTAACAACGCAGCTTTTGGTTGAGTTCACTTCCCATTTAGATTTTGTGAAACGTGGCCAAATGTGGCGTTGGTCCATAACCCTTCACTTTTGATTCCGTTTTGTTATCCCTTAGCCTAAGGATCAAATTCAACCTATAAAATTCATCTCACGAAACATACTAAAATTCGCTAACATTTTGAAATAAAGAAATTCAACCAACGACATTCTTCAGCTGTTTGTACTACCACTCACTCCGACTAATCAAACAATACAGTAAGACATATCAAACCCTAAATCACCCGAAAATCTAACTGAACCACATCCCTGACATGGTTTCAATTGATTATTGCGTGATAGCAAATATGTGTTGGATCGAGAAGTTCTCGTACCCAATATTTCTCAAGGGTAAGAACATCTTCGTGAGTATGTGCATAAATAAACACTTTAAACTAAAGGGAAGCCAAAACGAAAGAAAAAACACTGAAAAATGACATTTAAACAATACACAAGCAAATATCACCTCCCACACGACCCGGATTAGCGGAGGTTTTGTTCCACTTTTAAAAGTTCCAGAATAAGCGTCACCATCATTTTACTTCTCTTCTTATGCCTGTCAAACAACGATTGGAATGGGTTCATCAAAGAAACCTCGCAAATATGGAATCAAAAAGACACCCATAAAAACAACAGCCCGGACAGGTGCAATAAGTCAAGGTTTTCTTTTGCTAAAAATCGTATAATTGAAAAGCTGGAAAGAATCAGAAGACAAAAACGACAATGCATAATAATAATGATGATGATGAGGATGATGATGTTTGGCAAATATCTGCATGCCTCTGATGGAAATGGAGGCAGATGTTACCTTTTATTAAGGATGCGTCTGATCGGCTTTTTTCTTGGTCGGCGTGAACTCTTTCGCTAGGCAGAACACCTTGAATCTTTTTCTCCGGACGGACAATGCAAGCCTTTTCAGAGATTGATTATTATCGATAGCTAGGTTGAGCAACTGCGCCAAGAACACAGCAACAACACACTCACACAAGAACTGGACTTTTGCAGCTTCCTTCGCATTTATTTCACTTCCATCATCAGCATTTTATTCTACTTGCTTCTGATTAATCGCTGCAAGCAGCCTTCTGCTGCCTATTGAAATTCACTACACAAATCCGAGCCAGACATTCAAATTCTCATTCCGCAGCTATAGCACTAGATTTCAAACTCATTCACAATTTTTTCTACACCACAGCGCAGAAGAGAATCAACTGCTCAAGGGCTTTGCCCCACCACTCCCGGATTGATTTCCAGCAGCTGAATAGACACGAAAATGGCTAACGATAATTTTGACGGCCACAAAACGGTCCGAAATCCGTCACCCACGCTTCACCGGATGTCACTCGCGAATTTTCGACCGTTCGACGATCCGAGCAGCGCTTATTATTGTTTGATTTTAGCTTTTTGATACGATTACAACTGCTGCTGGCGACTAGAGATCCCAACCAACATCACAACAGTACTTTTTTTTATTGCAATCAAGCAAACGGCAACGGCGGAGAACGAAATAAACACACGTCCGCCTCGTACGAGTTGGAATCACGAACACAAAGCTGATCGACTATCCGTCTTTCGCCGTTTGCTGGCTCGGTTCGGGAATGAACAGTTTTGTTGTTGAATGGATCGCACACACTGGCAGCAACTGGCAATGTATAAAACATCCGTATTTTCCTGTAGCGGAATGAGTAGCGATTAGCGCAATCAAATGCGTGGGTGAAAACGAGATGCAAGACGTTACTAGCGCCGAATGGATGAACGTTACCCAAGTTTGTTGTGTGTGAGTACTAACGAACTTCAGCAAAGACCTGTCATCTGTCAGCTCAGCTGATAATCAACATCCCTGCGAAAAAAGAATGGAAGCGATTGTCGTTGCCAATCACGGGAGCAATCATTACACAGAAATAAAATTAGAAGTAAAAACTACCATTTTACCACGGAACGGAAGGGTAACTTGTTTCTACTCATTCTATTTTTACAGTGTTGAAGAAACGTCAAAACAACTGCTATAAGTGGTATATTTGCTGCAATATGATCATCACAGTATGCTCTGGTAACTTGAAGAAAAAAACAACAACACTGCATTTTGTGATTTTTCTATTTTATTCTGTGATAATCTCATTAGAAAATACCATTACTACTTATACCTTTGAATTGTGGGATGCATTTCTACAATCAGATGGAATAAAATATTCGGAGCAGACGATGTATGGTTGATATCGTGAACATTCGAACTAATAAACTACAACCAATTCTGCGTGTCTGCAAATCTCCTTGATGTACGGATTCTGTAATGAATTATTCTAAATACATTTGTTTAGGTATTAGCGAGTGCAAAAAAAGAAACATTGTTGGGTGCTGATGTGCGTAATCCATTCGAAATAGCACAAGTTTTCCCCTGCATTATTCTCTGTTTTGAAAAAATAATTCAAGAAATGACATAACATCAAAAATCAAGGACTCTAAATCACAAAAATAAGCTAGAACAAATACGCAGATGACGTCACTACCATAACCAGTTGGGAAAATAATTCGTGTGAAATATAGAGAACGGTGAATTAATGTCAATAAATCTCTTAATTTCAATCTTATATTTTGCTGTACCTCATTCAAGCTTGAATATTTGTCCGCGCTTCAATTTTTCAACCCTTTTTTCATCGACAGAACTCCTTAAATTTTATATGAAACATTTTTTGAAACATTTAAGGCACGTTTATGTCAAATTATCAAATCTATTCAAGTTCAAAACACCAGTTGCTGATCAAAAAAATTAGAGTCAAATTAACATCCATGAATTTCAAACCCCATTTGGAACAAATTGTTTACCTCTTCTAGAGGGTTTGATTACCATTACCATTATTACCATTACCTTTGACAAACAGTTGGTTTTGATATCCGAGAACATACTATTCATTTTGAATGCCGGCCCATTGCGTTTGCGTTAGCGTGTATTTGACAGTTTTTCCATAAGTTTTCCATAAAACTCTTGAGTAATTCATGATTATGGCCTAAAAGCCATTTGTAAACAATGACTTTAAACGTTGATATCTAACGAATCACAAGAATCCTACTATATCCAGCTACTCCATATAGTAGAACTAACATTCTTCTACGAAATGCTGCTTTCATTTCACGAGAGTGATTTAAGATTCAAAGAAATCGACATTTAAAGTCATTGTTTACAAATGGCTTTGTAGCCCTTAACATGAATTACTCGAGAACTTACGATTTAAATCACGGAGATAACTTAGTACTCGAGACATCACTGTTATTAGGAACTTGCAAGGACTGCAAAATAGTAGGAAAAACACGCATATATTTCTAAGAATAAGCAGTTATAACGTAACTTGACTAAAATAACTTATCTCACTTAAAAAAATTGGAAAATTCGAATGAATTAAAAGAGGTATTTTTCCGAAAGGGCTAATTAATCCAAGCTCATGCTAAGAGACTACTGATTTTACTGATTTTTTATTTCTGTAGGATTCTACATGTCTTATCGCCATGGGAGTGCTAAAGTTCTTAAGTTCTGAGATTTTGCGTAAAGGTACTTCATGTTCCAGATACCCGCTTCGCAAAAAAACAACAACACGGTTTCATTTACTTCCCTGTCGATAATAGGTTCAGACCTAGGGGCGCGACTCTTCCGGATTATCTCAGATTTAGAAAAGAAATGATGTTTAATCAAAATGTCTAGTCCAAACCGGATGAAATTTAAAAAATTCTAAAAAAATCCGATTTAACCAAATTATCGGATTTCATCGAACGAAATCGTAATAAGCGATTCGCATCTCTTTCCAATCGACCAGTTTTGAGGTCATCGCTATGAAAGATAATCGACGATTTTTCACGATTTCATCCGATATTTCGATATAGTCGATTTTTGAAAAGTTTCATCGATTATTGTGAGTTAAACTTATTTAAGTATATTTTGTTTAGAGTGTCCATTGGCAACATTGGCTGTCAGCTTGGCCAATCAGAAAAAAGGAGCGAAAAGCGCAGCGATGTGGTGTGGTATCACATACCAGGCCAAATTATCGAGTCAAAGTCTTGTGGCGTGATGCGAACCTCGACAAGGTATTTTGGCATGCTAGCAGATGCCACACCTCCACCACATCAATGGGCGCCTGGCCTTAATAATGTTGTTATATTCTTATAACTCGCAGCTGTAGGCTGAAAACCGGAAAACCCCACTAGCGCCAAACAATTTTACTCTATTTGCCAATCTTTGCATTGTGGCACATCTAGTGCGCTGTACAGCGCATCTGATTTTCTCCACAGCTCCACTAGATGCGACACTTTGTTGCCATATGGAAAAGCAGTTAAATTGATTTGCACGAGTGATTTTTTCCGGTTTTGAACTGCAACGAGAATATTCTTCAAATTACAGGAAAAATGTAGGTGATTGTAAACGGAAATGTTTGTTGTTTCAACAGTTTTCGATTGTTATTTTCAAACAGCAATTCAGTTTGAATCATACTAAAATTTGTTTGAAACAATCCATATAAGCGTTGGTAAAATCAAGCAACAAATCTGTTTGTTTTCGTAGCTGCCATAATGAACGTACACGATCAAGTAAAATTGATCAAAATCGTGACTCTAACGACCTTATCGGATGAAATCCGATCGAATCGGATGAAATCCGATCAAATCGGATGAAATCCGATCGAATCGGATGAAATCGTGAATAATCGAAAGTAGCAGACATTATTTCACCATAGTTAGATTAATGAGAGTTATTGTGTAAAATTAAAAGAATCATGGATAAATCAAACTTACCCACTATGAATGGATGAGTGTCACACCCCTAGATAATACCACATTATAACAATATTACACTCAGCCAAATAATCTTAGGAATTTAATAAGGTTGAACTTATGAACGATGCTATGGAATTTCATAAGGCTGACTTATGAATGAATTTTGTTTCACACGTGGTTGTTCTTGTACACTGAGGCAAGAATTCTATAAGAATCACTTATGAATTTGCGACAATAGGATCTGTTAGGATAAGTTTAACTTATGACTGGGAAGGGGAATTTAAAAATGTTTTTACTTAAGATTGTTATAAGTTGTCGTATGAAAACCATATTCAGGTGTTATGAAAAACAAAAGCATTTACTAATGAAAATCATAATGCTTAGTTATGAATTTCATTGTAAACTTAAGTATGAATTTCATAACTAGGGGTGAGACAGGCCTACTCTGAGTTACTTTCATGCACCGTGTTACTCGCGAGTAACTCGATGTGCCTCGAAATTTAATCGATGTTCATCGATTTTGTGACTTTTTGCTACTCCCTGTTGTTACCGCCCAAACACAATGATATCAATGAATCACAATGATCAATGATATCACAATGAAAAAACTACGCCAAAAACGTATGGTAATCTTATTGCCTTATCGTAATCAGTTTAGTATTCTGGGCACTTCTGTTCAATAAACCTTTGCTTCACGTAACATTTGAAAGAGTGAAATCACACTCTATGCCAAGGGAAGCCAAGAAATGTGTCCAACAGGAACATATCCAAGATCGGGTCAGAAGTCGAAAACAGTCATCATCAGCATTGTGTTGTTTATTGTCTTGTTGTCCACCGAGTACAAATACGCGTAGAATCATTGAGGTTAAATGTGATTAGATGTTCCTGTTGTTTTCCACAGAAAATAAAAACTTTCCGGATACTCAAAATGATCGCCGAAATAATCTTCCATCGTATTTGATGGATTCGATGAAAGAGAAAGAATTCACGCTAATCTTCAACCGCAGCATCACACTTGGTAGTTGAGAATTTGCAAAGAGAACAGAATACACATTTTGACAGTAGCTTCTTGATCCCAATGTTATTGTGGAAAAAAATGATGTGGAAAAGAGAAAGTGATCTCGCCTACTAGTAACGTGAGTTATTCGAGGTGCCTCAAAAGCAACTCTGAAATCACTCGAGATGAAGAGCTGTCTTGCTCCTTGTTTCATAAGCATGATATACGGATTTAACAGTTCAAATGGGAATTTTTATCACAAAAATCATCAATTTATCAAATTTAATTCACCTTTCAAATAGTGGACAAAGTTTGATATATGAAAATGTCCATGTTGGTTAAATATTTAATCATTTGGTACTCGTGATTTTTTTTTAATTATTTGAAAATCGGATTGAGTCCAGGTTGCTCCATATTTTTATTTTTTCGACATCATTATATTTCATCAGATAAATTTATGAAATCCATACTGATTTCTAATAGCAAATAATCATAATGCAAGCTTATAAATATCAAAAGTTTATTTCACTGAGTGTAAGAGACATCGTTCCCCTAGGAGGTATCAGATTCCACGTTTTCACAATAATTTACAGAAGATCCGTATCGTGTTCTGAAATTATTATTTTATAATTTTCGAACCAATATTTTAAATTTTACAATGTCATCGACGATAACTTCAAAAATATCCAGTGGTCTAATGCAATTGCCTTTTATTTAATAACGTCAATGAAAAGGGTTTGACAACAGTCAGTGACAATAATTACTGTTTGTACATAAAACAACCACGGAATTGTTTTTGCTTTGCGATAGAAATGAGACCAACGATATAAGAAATCCTGAATCGTAGTAAAGTGGACTAACAAAACTTCCTATGTTTTGATATAGCAACACAGAATCAAATACCATGGCGCATAGCAACCTTATTTCACTATATATGAAAACACTATTATTGAAAATAAATTTATTTTCATTTCTTCTGCAACGTTCGTTTCAGTGGCATCTTCCAGCTAACATTTCTTTTCCACTGGGCCCCAACAATTCAAATCGACCGCCCCACGGCGAAATTTCGGTTCAGCGGAGCTCGAAATGCCACCGACCGCTCCCTCGTTCGCCACCTTATTTTCGGTCGTTTGTTCACCGTTGGAAAAATTTTGTATCTGCCATCCAGCCCGCGATCGGTTGCATTTTCAATTGTCCTGTTATTATCGTTAAAATACGGCTGATCGCGATAGAATTTGCAGTTATTTCAAAAACTAACATCCGAGCAAGAGGAAAAAGTGAACTTTGCATTATTGTGTATGGAAATAGTGCGCGAAAATAGGGGCCAGTTGTTGCTTTAGCTGTTATGGTTTAACGCTTTTCTCATCACGGCGGGGATTGAATAGCGCAAACAAGAGTAGTTTTGTGAATTTTGTGTGAAGTCCTGTGTTTATCATCTGTTTGGCAATAGAATGGACGATCTACTGCACAAATTCAATGAAATAATCCTGCAGACGATTTCGGCGGAATCCCGTCTAGAGGAGGAATTTAAGGTAGGAGTTATAATTGGTGCTATGCCCCTTGCAGCAGAGTGCATTTTGCAGTTCGGTTGACTTCCAATTGGAATCCACAGAACATCTGCTGGCGTGGTTTTGATAGCTTGTTGGTGCGTGTTTAATAAATTTTCTGTAAATTTGTTTCCGTTTTTTTAGAAAAGCATCAAGAATCTGGATGAACATGTCACGCAATCGATTGCAACTGGGACACCAATCCAGAGCAAGAAGCGTCCGAAACGACTCAATTCTACGGACGACGGAGGACATGGCGATCAAGCAGAGCACGAAACGTCCACATCGTCCAATGGTTCTTTGTGTGCATCTAGGGCGAGTCATAGAAAGCATAGCGCTCAAGAGAAACCAAGGGAGAAGCCACGGTCGTTGGTGGAGGAGATGGCTGCTGTTGCACATCCCAAACCGACTCCGCCAGTGCCGCTGCCAGTTGTTGAAGAACACAAACAAGAAATGGAGAAAACACAACCTGAGGAGAGACGTCCGGCACGCACGGCTCGGGTCAAGGCCAGCCAGAATTTGAAGGAACCGGGTTTGGGTGCGAAAATGCGGCAACCGAGCATAACGATTAAAAAGGAACGTATTTCTTTGGAGATCGAGAAAGCGCAACAACGGAGAGCTGAACCGATGGAAGTTGACATGGAGAATGACGGTAATGTGATGAACGGTGTTGTCCAGCAGCAGCAGAATAAGAAGGATTCGGGAAAACGCAAGTCGAATAATGATGAAGGATTTGGTAGCACCAACGAGAAGGAAAAGGAAAGTAACGAGCCTTCCTCGAGAGAAATGTCCGTCATCATTATACCGAAGCCAATTGCGAAGGTGGAAGTTCTTTCAGATGACGAAGATGCGGGAAAAATGCCACCTCCTATGCTACCACCTCCGCCACCGGCACCGAAAACAAAAACTCGCACGAAAAAAGTCGACAAATCAAAGGTCAAGGGTTCGGATGTGTTCCCGATTGCAATAAAGCTCGAGAAAGACGCAGCAGAGACGTCGTCAACTTCTGCAGTTTCATCAGCGGAATCCAGCCTTTCGAATAATTCGACCAGAAGTTCCTCTCAGAAACCGAAAGAAGAAGACCAGTACCCAGGCTGAAGCAGGCTCAAAGATTCACATCAAAACGGAGAAACTATCCACAGAAGGTAAGAAGAGTGCAAATAAGACGAAACTTGTTGAAACTCCCACAACGAACAGCCCGACCCATTCTGAAAAATCCGTGTACGAAGATGCCCTGGATGGAGACACTGTCATGCGCCCGGTTGCCATTGCTTTGAGTACGATGCCATTGATTGCCGATGGAGAAAAAAACCAATCCTATGCCATGGACAAAAATGGAACCTTCTCGGTTCAGACGTCCAATGGAACCTTTGTCATGCCGTCCCCAGCAAATGGCACTTTTAACATTAAATCTCCAGATAATGCAGGCAACGCTACGTTTGATGTCCGTCAGCTTCCGGGGACAGGAAATAGCACTTTTGTACTGGACAAACCGAAATCCACCGAAGACCAGCAGCGAGCGATTAACAACGCCAGCATCATGACCGAGGACAATTCCCACACCGAGGAAAGTCCTGAGAAACCACCCCCGAAGGCGGCGAAGAAACCAGTTGTAGCCAAAAAACCACAAACCGCGAAAGGCTCCAAGAAACAAAACGAGCTCTTCTCACTCCAGTCACCGGTCAAAACCCGAATCGAAGCATTCGAAAAAGCCGCCGTCGGATCACCGTTCAATGTTCGCACAGGCGTTTCCAACAAAAACACGACTCCATCCCAACAGCCCCGTTTCCCTCTGAAAACCTCAACCACTCCACAAGCTTCCCAGCGGTATCCACCTTCAGCCAAGGCCAGCACCACCCAGACAACGCCAACCGCGCAAAGTGGTTTCTCACTTTCCAAAGGAATCTCTTCATCTGCCTCCAAGTTGGCACATCTGCAGAAAAAACCCACTCTAGCATCAGCCAACCTTCCCAAATCGCACAGCCTTTCGCGGGAGCCAAGTGTAGAACGGGCGGGAACCCTTTCGGCAGCTTCGTCCAGTTCCTCACTGGCACTAGACGAAAAGAAGAAGAAACGCGAAGAGAAACAACGACTAGCTCAACAGCAGCGGGAGCAGATGGAGAAGGAGAAACGCGAAAATGCCGAACGGTTGATGAAGGAAAAGGAGGAAAAACACCGGAAGCTGGTGCAGGAAAAGGAGGACAAACTGCGTGCCGAACAGGTAAAAAAAGCGAAAAAGATGGAGGAGTTCGAGAAGAGGCGGCATCTGGAGGAACTTAATCAGCGGATGCTGGCCGATCAGAAACGGGAAGAGCTGTCCAAACTGGAACAGCAGCACAGGTGAGTTTCAAAATTGTCGCTCAATGTTTTCTCTCATCATCTCAAATATGTACATATCTTGTCCCACAGGCTCGAACGGGAACAGGCCGAACTTTTCAAAATCAACCAAACCAAGGAAAACTACGAAATCAAACTGCACAAGCAAATGTACCAGCAAAAGATGCAACAGCAGCAGAAAATCCAACAAGCCCAGATTCTACAGCAACACCAGCAGCAGCAGCTTCTTTCGAAAAAGGTCAAGTCCACTGCCGTTCCCGAAAAAGATTGCTTCACTTTCGATATGATCCAAACGGACGACTCAACTGACGACGAGAGCTCCAGTTCCCACAAGAAAACCAAGCGTCCCCCGCTTCCGGCGTGGTGTTCCAGTAAGTATCCACTCTCCCTTCCGTTCCATAGTAGTGCCCTCATTACCCCTTTCGCCCCAAAAAACAGAGGAGGACCGCAATCACACCATCCGGATACAGCGCGAAATCAATCTGAACGTGATCGACCTGTTCTTCTCGGTGGCCCCGATGACGCCGGACCTGCGGGAGATTTTCCCCTCCATCGATGCACGCAAGCTCAAGCGGAACTCCAGTGCTGTTTGGCGGACGCCACCGCGATACTCTCAGATGCCCAAGTATTGAGTTTAAGTCCCTTCTTCTACAGTAGCTACTCACTAACAAGAAAAAGTCGCGCGGCGATCTGATCGTAGATCCCGTTAATCAGGACTCATAAGGGTAAGTGTGTTTCCCTCGTTTTTTAATGGTCATTTGAACCGAACCCGAATCCCGGGCTCGTGCCGAGATGGACATTGTTGAATATAAATGTGTAGGTATGTGCAGTATGTCGCATTTTCGAAACAACTTTCAAAGGATTGAGCTTCTGAACAGAAAAAAAAACGAAACCTAGATTAGATATGCCAACTAACAACACATTAATTTGAATTAAACTTATCCTGTACACGAAAATGGCAAACCTCCTTCAGTTTTACATCAGTTGACTTTCGAGCAAAGTTATTCGTGTGATCTGAATTTCTAGTAATTAATGATGATTTATTTCATTACGACGTTCTTTTGTTAATATGTTTCCCAATATCGCAAAATACATTCTATTATAAAATCATGAACGTATTGAAGTATTAAACGTAATAAATTTTGATTATTTTTTTTTACTATTACTTTTTTAGAGTTGTCGAAAAAAGTTGTATTTTGAAAGAACGTCCCGGTCGAGAGAGACGCTGAAACTGAGTTGGGTTAGGCATCGATTGCCAACATCTCCGCGTTTCGATTGGACACTTAAGGGTCACCCACAATTGATACGTTGCGGATGCGTTGACGTAAATTTGACAGAAAACCTATGGGAAAACTGTCAAATTCACGCAACGCATCCGCAACGTATCAATTGTGGGCCAGCCATTAGACAGGTAGTTTTACCACGTTTTACCCAACCGTTTGGCAGGGTTGCCACATCCTTTTTTGTTCCCATTTTTAATTTTTCCCAAAAAATACCCAGGCAACCAATAAGCATTAGAATTGCAGTAAATCAATCCTAAATCTGCATTTCAGATGCTACAAGCATTAAATAAACATTATATCAGCATCTTGAATGCTATCTGTTGTAAAGCTGCATTTCAAATGCTATTTAAATGCTTGTAGCCTGTAATAAGCATTACGAATGCAAAATAGCATTAATGAAGTAACCAGCCGTATATTGGGCCAAAGATGGCATTTATGTTGCATTTAAGGCGACTTAAATGCTTGATAGGCTGCCGTAAAGACGCTTTGGAACTGCTTATTGGTTACCTGGGTATCTTTTTTATCTGTCTTTAACTGCAGAAAATCTTGGTAAAAATTTTAACTTCAAATTTTGTGTTGTGTTCAAGCCAAAACGTCAAGTGGTTTGCACTGCCGGTTTTGCTCGCTTGTAAATATAGAAATTTCCTAGTCCAATCGTTAAAAATAAACAAATTCAATCTGGTTAAACCAGCTACGGGTCGAATCGCGACTATCGCGAGTGCTGATGCCACCTCCGGTGGACCGCTGTATACGATGATCCGTAAAAACTACGACAAATCCAAAGTTCGACTAACCTCAACGGGAATCAATGCTGTGGTTGGAAACTTATATGGACGAGTACAACAGACAAATGCCGATACACATCCTCAAAGCGATCAAACCAGCCAAAGCTCTGGCATATCCTACCCATGGCATATCCTATCGACGCAGCCTGGGACCAGTAATCGGCACAATATCGAAAAGAAGGCCGCTGCCATACGGTCCAACGTTCCAACCAAAAATTCCTTCGATATTCTAACAGTGGACGATGATTCGCAAGATACTACTGCTGCTGCAGCTGCTGGTGATGGTAACAATGAAAACAATGAACAACAACCGAAACCAAAAAGCCGCTGTCCACCCAATCATGTGTACTGCAAAACCGTAATTGAAATCAACAGAAGGATGACATCGCTGGGTATTGTCTCCGGGGACTACACGTTGAGGATGAGCAGGGAAAAATCCAGATTATAACGAAGTGTAAACAACATTTCACAACCATTGTCGATGCACTGAAATCCGAGAATGTTAAGTTTTATACCCATGGAACAAATGATGTAACACCTACTAAAATTATTCTGTACGGGTTGCCATGGCTTGACTTAGAGGAGGTCAAAGCAGAAGTGAAACGCAACAAAATCACACCTCTGGATGTTACATTACTGCATACTAAAGGAGATAGTGCACTTTACCTTCTGACCTTCGAAAAAGGCAGCAAATTGCGGCTACAGGAACTACAAAAAACGAAAGCGCTGTTCAATGTTATCGTTGGGTGGTGCTTCTACACCCGCAGGACAACGGATGCGATAAAATGCTTCAGACGCCAGCAGTTCGGACATGGCATGAGAAACTGCAATCTTAAAGCAAAATGTGTAAAATGCGGTGAGTTCCACCTGACCTCCGAATGCAGAATACCATCTCGCACACCTTTAGCAGCAGATATGAATGGAACACGGGAACAAATTCGCTGTGCTAACTGCAAGCAGAATCACACTGCCAATTACAGGGGTTGCCCCGAAAGGAAACGCTACATCGAAGCCCTAGAGAAGAGGAAGGAACAACTGGCAAATTGCAACTCTACACAAGGACGAGGTCGCACGTTTACTTCATCGTTCGTCAATCCAACCCGCAATTTTGCTGATGTGCTGAAGTCGAACACTCCTGCTGTAAATGATGCTCAACATCCTGACCAGTTCACTGCAACCGAGTTCCTCAACTTGGCGAAAGAAATGTTCGAACGTCTTTCCGCCTGCCGTTCCAAGGCAATGCAATTCGCTGCTCTGTCTGAGCTTATGATAAAGTACGTATACAATGTCTAATAACTGTAGCTTAAAAGTTCTAAACTGGAACAGTCGTTCCATCAAAAATAAATCAGCAGAGTTTTTCGAATTTTTGGAGAGGTATGACGTGGATATAGCGGTGGTCACCGAGACGTGGCTTACATCAAAGACCTCAATCTTCGACGCGAACTTCACCTGCGTGAGAGTCGACCGGGATAGTGAGGACATCAACCGAGGAGGGGGAGTTGCAATTTTCGTTCGCAAGGGAATACTCTTTACCCAGATCGATCTACAAACCTCAGTAATTGAAACCGTAGGAGTCACAGTTGCATCCGATTCTACACCTGTCCCCATCATTGTAGTGTACTTTCCGGGATCCTGTAACAGCACTGTCCTCAACCACTTCAGGAGGGATTTAAGGAGCCTCATACGTTTTGATGAACTGTTCTTCGTCGTAGGGGATCTAAATGCTCGTTATCGATTTTGGAACTGCAGTAAAATGAACAAAACTGGCCGATTACTGTTCAACGAGCACGAGAACCATAATTTTTACATACATTATCCACAAAAATTCACTCATGCTCCACACAGCAGGGGTAGTCCATCTACTCTTGACTTAGTACTCTCCAACAACCGAATCAGCATGACGACACCGGAAGTATTCGAAGAACTATCATCAGACCATTTCCCTGTAACATTCACGATGAATGTTGAATCCCCCTTCCAATTTGAGGTTCAACCATTCAGAAACTATCGTCGGGCTGATTGGAAATCATACTTCAGCTTCGTTCATAGAAATTTGGATGTCACCTCTCATCAGCAACCTCAGTTTTCAGTGCAATCGACGAAGCAATAAATATCTTCACAGATTCACTTGCCGAGGCAGTCAACGCCTCTGTTCCTCTTGTCACGCGTAGACCACAAAAACAACAGCTACCTGAACATGTGATGCTCCTAATACGGTTGAGAAATACTCGTCGCCAATTCTGTCGAACAAAGATCCCTTTTTCAAGGCAGTAGTTGATGATCTAAATCTGATGATTCGAGATGAATTTGCGATGCACAAGTACAAACACTTTGACCGGACTCTACGAGACTTGACAAACAGCAGCGAAAAATTCTGGAAGATAAGCAAGCATTTACGTAACTCAATAAAGTATCAGCCCCTCTGCGAAACCAAGACCAACTCTTGGTATCAAATGCCGCAAAAGCTAACGTGCTAGCCGAAACATTTGCCCATTCGCACAACAATACTCTGGACGGAGACCCTTCCATAACCGCTGATGTAAATCACTCAATTAGGGAGATTGCAGGAATGAGTGAACTCAACGATGACCCTGCTACACTGTGTAAACCAGGAGAAATTAAAAATATCATTCGAAGATTAAAGGCACGGAAGGCACCTGGTGGCGCAAAGGTCCACGCAAAGGTTTGGTGTTTCTCTGCAAAATATTCAATGCATGTTTGAAGCATGTTTATTTCCCGGACGGCTGGAAACTGTTGTGGCGATTCCCAAACCGGGTAAAGACATCACGTTACCGAGTTATTATGTTGACGACACGGGTTTCTTTGCTACAGATGATGACCCTGTGATAGTGACCACCAAACTACAACACGCCCAAAACGAACTTGAGAAATATCATCGTAGCTGGCAGTAACTATTATAAACCCGAATGCGACCTAAGCTATTTTTTCACACGAAGACGCGCTGCAGCGACCATTTTCTTATGTCATCCATGATCAAGGTCTGTGACTACAGCTGGCTGTACACAACCACCGCTGCTTTCAGTGTATCTTCCGGCCAATCTTCTTTCTCCTATGGGTGCCCTTGTTTGACATTAAGCTGCGTAAAACGCACCTCAACCAGTCTCCGCGTGAAACAAAACCAACTGCTCAAGATGATCCTCGGCCTACATCCGCGCCTCTCAACGGACAACACTCCAAATGCGACATTGTTGAGGTAGAACGGCTTCAATGCTTCATCAATAGAACGACATCTTCCTTTAACGAGATAGAGAAATTTCTTTTGAATCCGCTCATATAGGTTTTCGCTTACATAGCCCTGTAATATTATTATAAGTAGATTAAGCACACTTCTAATTCGAGGGGTTTTTTTAATTTCTTAAATATTTTTCCTTGAGTCGCTTTGATGATACCGTAACGAAAACACGCTTAACTATAAACCAAACAAGAACATGAAATGCTGCAGTTGTAAGATACTTCAAATCTCTGCACTTCAAAATTGTATAATGATGAACTCAATAAAAACATTAAATAAATAAACTTTGTGTTGTAGAAGCAAAATGGAAACTTGTCAGGTGTCTAAATGCACTTCTTATTTGTAATTGCTATTGAGTTGAATGCAGTTGAAACACTTTTTCTGCTAATTTATCGGAAGTTGAATACAATTTCTTCATATTGAATATATGGAGATAAAGCTCCTCTTCCTTACAAAGTTCTCAATTTGTATTTGTGACCTTTTGTTCAAGAGAAAATTACTAAGAAAGCCATTGTTTACAAAAGCAGATTCGCCCTAATCTAATGTTGCCGCTGATATACTCATCAATTAACAAAACGGTCTTTTCAATAGGGCTTAAGGGCAATTATCGATTTCCCGGCATCACACTACGGCCAAACGGATCTTCTTTCTACAGGAAATTAGTAGTACAGGATTATCGGTAAAGCCAGCAATCTGATCGTCGGCTACACAGCAAAGTTCCTCTCAACAAGCTAGGTAAGCTTTGGTCTCTCGTCAATTACTCGTGGCTAGCTCGAGGTTGAATCGGTGTTACTACTATCGATTGCAAGCGGTTGCGGGCAGGTAAATTAGTTCAGGTATTAGTTGCTGATGGCAGCGACGTCTACCAAAATCCTCGGTCGCTGTAGTTCCTTTCAGGAACCAAGCCGCAGACCACAGCTTGCTGGTCAGGTAGCACAAGTAGCACGTAAACAAAAGGATAATATAACACGAATCACACGAATGAAACCGCGACTTACATCCAGACCTTCGAACCACAGGATCTGCTCGTGCAAAATTCGGAATCATTGAAACAACCATCGCCTAAGAGAATTACTTGATCCTGATCTGTTTTGTCAACTCCTGAAGAGAACGTGCCTTGCGGGAAAAGGTCTATCATGTGAAACTCTCTTCTTTCAAAACCTTTGCTATAGAGTCCGCCTGCACATTGCCTGGATCTGCTCCCTTATTTTGGAAAGAAAGTAAGAGGAGTGCCTTACTGTTTTCATCGACCGGAGGGCCTTAATAGAGCAGAGACTATTCGAGAAGATAAAATAATGGTCTATGTCTATGGACATGTCGGAAACTATCCCCAATGCGAAATTGATTGCTGCCAGCTCAGCAACATATATACGGGAACAAGGTTCCTGAAGTTTCCGGAAGGAAAATGAGTATTCATTGTAAACACCGAAACCAGTGGATCCATCAATGCGCGATTCATCAGGGAAATTGCGATTGACTTGTTGGTACTTCTTAATAAAACCCGAATTAATCCACCGATGGAGGTGATTCTGAACTCTACTTACACTCCACCAGAATTACCCCAGATAACCACAAGTCGTATAACAGTGTTCAAATAGTATCGTATATTCCTATATTTTTAGTCAAAATTGCAATTAATTGTGGCCTTAATCGTATTATGTTGGAGTTAAATCGTAAAGAGGGCAAAATTTTGACTTATATACAATGTGTCATTTATTCATCATACTGCGTCACAAACTAAATTGGATATACCTCGTTATCCTTTTACAATCGAATTTGTTATTACATATCCTATCGCATAAGATATCAAATCAACTTGTTTAAGAAAACAATAAAATTTGCACGTATAAGCTATATTTTTGCATTCTATGCGATTTGTTTACTTACATATAGGTTTGTATACCATATAAACAACTTTCAATATACGTGCATTCTGGTTGTCTGGGACGAACTCAAATGTGGTTAATATGGTCTTCTTCTTTAGCATTTCAAGCTTATTGCTTTTACAATTAGCTTATTGCTTGCTCTCAACTTAGTGTTCTAGATGCACTTCCACTTTTCCTTAACGAAAAATTTCTAGACCAGACCAGGAATCGAACCCAGCCACCTCCAGCATGGTGTTGCTTTGTAGCTGCGCCTTTACTGACTGAGCTAAGGGAGAACCATGGTTGTGTGGTTAATATGGTACTGGATACATAGTTTCATCAGAACTTCCACGAAGTTCCAGAAATATTCGATATGTCATATATTCAGTCTATAAAATGTACTATTAGACAATTTTAACCGTCAATTTTGATTATCGATATGGATTCAAGATGCTAAATGAGTACATGTTTGTTGAAAATTGTGCAGTTATAGTAAATGGAGACTTTGTGTAATTTTTGAATATACTATTTGCAGTTCAAAACCGGACAAGATCACTCGCGCCAATCGATCCTGCTCTAATTCTATAGTGTCGCAGCTAGTTCGTTGAATGGTACATCTGATGCACCATATAACGCACTAGATGTGACACTATATAGTGCAAGCGGCATTGATTGGTGCGAGTGGTCTGGTCCGGTTTTGTCTGGAGAGACTATATCTCACAATTAAATGAATTTTTTACAAGTTTTTCAAGGATCTTGTAACTTAAATTTGGCGTCAACAGAACTAAAATCGGTACATAAAAAGCTTAGTATTTAATCAGAGACTTAACTATTTGATGATTATTATAATACGCCGTAAAATACTTTTTCAATCATATCTCCATAATAAAATGTCCGAATGCAAAACAAATTAATAGCGTTGTATGGGAATAACGTTGTAACTTTCATTTGCCACCAACAGAACTGAAATCGGTTCACACACGGCTGAGCAACCGATGTGATACTATTTTATTGGATTATAGACTCTTTGAAATGTTACTCGAGACTGGAAAACAAATTATTGGTGTTTGGTTCATTTTTAGAACAGTATAAGAAATACACTTTCCGCCTTGGACGGTGAATGACTTCCTTGTTTGTGGGCTCGAAAACACCGCGATAACGAAGCGTTTTGTACAATTTTCTGTAAGCCTTCACAATATCCAAAGGCTTTCAGGCTTTTTAGCAGCACGCGAATACTGCGAGGCATAAGAAGATATGGATGGTTCTTCGTCGTCCAAGTCAATTGTGGCTGTGTTGTAATCGTGAATCAAAATCGAGCAGCCCTCCTCATCCGGTGCATAGATTTCTCAAGTGCACTCCTTACGTACACCAGATGCAGCGACTGAAGCTGAATTGGACATGGTATTGAAATGAATTGCATTTGATATTCTGGCTGCATTTTGCGATTGAACTCGAGATACATTTTGTGCCGTTTCCCAACGCGGTGCCTGCGGATTTTTCATTGTCCAGAACTAAAGCTCTTTGATTAGTGACTGGTGCTTTAACACCTTCTGTCCGGAAGATAACGTTGAAAGATGTCGGCACTCTCAGTGCACCTGATGCTGCGATGAGTCAACGAATTCGGATGGGGAAAAAGAATTACAAACAACTATTCGCTCCTGGTCGAATTTCGAAATCCCAGGTTGTTTCAAACGTTGTTCATCGGTTCTGCCCAAGCCGAGGAAGTTCTTTATAAGTCGAATGATGTTTTGTAGAATGCTGCATAACCAGGGGAAAATCTTCTCATGCTTTGTAAGTAATTCCTAAGTATTTCAGTAAATAAATTTTGCAGGAAGTGACGTTTGGACGTCAATACAAGTGAAGCGGCCTATAAACGACCATCTTGTCGAAGATCACAGTAAGCCCTTGTTAAATATTGGATCCTGCAATTATGTATACACACCCTTCATAACGGATTCCTAAAAGGTGTTGAAAAGTTGTAAGAAGCCGAGTCAGAAATGATCATTGCAGTTTACTATACCTATATCAAAGGCTGACCATCATGAGTAGAAGAGTTTTAGAAAATACAGCAAGAGCATGGATTGCTTTCACACCGTTGCATTTAACACGTCACATCAAGGTGGTTAACTCTGCAAGAAGCAGATATATTAAAGAGTGGCCGGCACTGTTTAATTATTGCTGCGTTCCCAAGAATGTAGCCTACGTTAACGGGACACGTAACGTTTGCATTAAAAAATAGACTTTTTCTGGATGATGATAAAAAAAGCGAAGACAGATAATTGCTTTTGATAAATTTCCCATGAAAGGTAATTATTTAAGCTTACTTGCAAAGAAATTCTACGCCCTTGCGAGCGGCCTCCCGGCAGTTAACCGGAACATTTGCCATCCCGGACAAAAACATGCTTGTGGGCATGTTTTTGTGTTCTTTCTTCGTTTTATTTATCAATTCCTCCTCAGTTTTCGCGACAAAATTGTTGGAGTAGATCTTACGCTTCAGGTTGGCCCAGAAATTCTCGATGGGACGCAGCTGGGGGACGTTGGGCGGGTTCGCTGACTTGGGTGCCACATCGATATTCAGTCGATCTCCTCCAACGATCGCTGCGAGTAGTGGGCCGACGTCAGATCCGGCCAGAACACCGCGTCATCGCCCGTATGGTATTTCTGATGAACGACGCAACTTCCGGCAGACATTTCGTACTATAAATTTCCCCGTTCACGGCCAGTCCGGAGCAAATGAAGAGCGTCTTTGACATCCCCTTCTCGCTGATTGTCAGCCACAGCAGCACCTTCTTGGGGAACTTGGTGTGTGAAATGAACTTCACCTCGGAGCTCACTTCCTTCGTGGGGGAAGTAAAATACGAAGTGCCCTGCCAGTCGTTGCCATCCAGGGTAAGATAGGTCTCGTCATCCATCACCACCGCCACGTCGCGATTCGCCAGGAAAATCGAGTTGACCATCTTATTCAGCCGCTGCCGCTGTGTCATTGCTGCTGTAGATGCCGGAACGGGCGTATCCGTCGTCCACAAAGTGCTGCACGATGTCCGTTTTCGACGCGGCGGGGCTTTGAACGCGCACACTTCTGAACGGAGTAGCTTCACTGTTTTTGCCATCACGGCTACACGCTAAGATCGATTACCGAAAATAGTCTCGATTCTAGATTGGGTTCTGGTACAAGAGCCTAATTTCGGTAATCAGCGCTTGATTTTCTTGTCACTTCCGGTAAGGTGGTTTACGTCTTATCGTTAATTCAACTTGGCTAAATGTGCTCGCATGGTTGCTAGATTGGCCGCATGGTATACACGTGCGGGTGAAGGTGAACCCATTAAAAATCGACAATTTTTGTCCACTTTTTTTTAGTGCAAACGTTAGTCACGATTCAGAAGCTTTTTGACGGATCGGTCAGAACCCATCATTACCCGTACTTCATCTGATCCACAGCCAACAAGCATTTTTTGTAATCGGTATCTTCGATCTGGAATTGTTTAACAATTGTTCAAAATTACGTTCGAAAGAAAACAATATTATAGACTCCTTGCAGTCATCCTAGGCAAAACTACAAGCAATACTTCATGCCACAATTGATCAATGTTTACAGTGCACACGGATACATTGTTTAGCCAATCTCTATATAACACAAAAAGTTCTATTTGGTATATTGTTGGTTTCTTTCTGGAACCTGTTTGGTCTCTAAAGTTCCAAGACACTCAGTCACCTTAGTCAGCATTGAAATTGTGAAAAATGCATCGCTGAGCGGTAGCAGTCTTATTGCCGTATTAAAGGCCATTTCGGAAAGAACAAACCGAACATCTTAATTCTACATTGCTCTTTATTGTTGCATTTTATTGTTAGTGTTTCCACGAGGTAAGCAGTAGGTGTTTTTGTTGTTGTTGTATTTATCTTACACTAAATCGCAATATTTATGAACGTATTTCTGGGTATTTCTATTATAATAGCTACCAAAACGGGTAGTGAGTGATGCGTTGTTGGTTGAGTAGGTTTCGTTTAATTAATATCGCGGATTATTGCGGTCGTTCAGTGGAGCGAATGGTCACTGGTGGAGCTCTACTACTTTAAAAACTGGTTATTGTTTCTTGTCTCACTTCTTATCATTAAAATCTTCACAATGTTGATTGAGTATAGGATAAAATTCTACATAATAATTTGCAAATACTGCGCAGTAGAGAGTTGTTCTGTGAAAATGGCGTGGAGAATGTCATCGAAAAACCTAATCTCAAAGTTACGTATTGTTATGATTCGTACATGGTAAAAAAAATCCTGCATATAAGCCGGCTTATACATATATACTTATATAGGTTTAGATCAGCTTTGCGAGAAAAAGTTTAAGAGAATAATACTAACGAAATACTGTGTGCTGTGTGCGTGGTCAGTAGTAAAAATAACAGAGAGGAAAACTCTTACCACCATCTCCGGATCGGTCATCGCTTTATCAAAATCTCATTTCGATGCGACTGTCATGCGATTGCCCTCATGGCCGGTCAACTGCGAATGCTCTCTAGCTCGGCATAGTCCATGGTTTCATCGCCAGCCGAAGAAGCACTTTCCCGCACCGTTTGCCACTCGCGGAATCGACGCCGTTGCTCGCTCTTGCTGCACCATTCGGTAAACTCTTCCGGACTGAGTTCCTGCTTTAGCCGTTCCCGTCTCCAACGGCGCATGTACTCGGCACTGATTGATGCCGTTGAATGGCGAGTTTTTCCGATTCGCCCGGGGCAGGCGAGATTGTCGGCGGTCGTCCGACCATGCCGAACAAGGCTGGTGGTTGTTGATTCTGTTGCTGCGATTGGGATCGCTTGGCACGCCATTTGCGCATGTATTCCGCTCGAGATCTACGCAACAAGGCCATCTGTTGATCCGAGGTAGGTGAAGTTTGACGGCTTGACTGTCCATCATCCAGCTGTGGCTCCGCCTTTACTACCGATTCCAGTTGAAACTGCGGCACTGGTAGATTTGGAACACCGCCTTTCAGTCGTCGGATTTCTGCTTCGACCTGGCGAAGTTGCTGCTGTGCGAGTATTGCAAACATTTCCTGAATCTGCTGCATACGGAGGGCTTCCTCTTGTTTTGTCTCGACTGGTTCGTTCGGTTCGATTTTCACGTTATGCTCCGGCTCTTGGAATAGCAATGGTTTCTCTTGCTTTTCACGCTGACGCATTCGCCAACGACGCATCCGGGCAGCATTCTTTGCTTTTCGTTCTGCTTCCCGATCTTCGGCATTGAGTGAATCAAACTTCTGATCTGCTAGCAGCTCAGACGATTGCCCTCCGATAGCTTCAACTTCGACTCCTTGTTCGTAAAGTTTCTCGAACAAACTGACATCCGGGGTGGAAGATGCGTCCTCCGAGTTGATGTTGGTACCCACAGGGGAAGTCATCTCCGATCGATTGATACCTTCATGGTCATCCTCCGATTCGTTCCGGGTGAAGGTATGGCTCTTGAGAAGCTTATCGTTGCTTTTGCAAAGTTCCTTGAAGTTTGCAAAGGAATAAATCTGCTGAATACACTCGTTGCATATAAGCGATTTAATATCATCCGGAAGAGTTATCTACGGGGAATGTTGAACAAAGTCATTGATTGAACTACTTTTTGTGGTACAAAACCTGGTCTTACCTGGACGTCGACGCAATCCAAAATCTGGGCCAGCAGAGTTCGATCCGGGGTAGCACCCGCCGGGAACAACGGATTCAGTACGTCGGAGTGAGTCAGGCACAATCGACAGAAGCTATGCTTCCCAGTCCGGTCAGGAACGATGGATCCAATACCCCCGTCATCGTCGTCGCCATCATCGAGGAAATCGTTGCCGCCGTTTACGCGAAGATTATTATAGTTGACGGGGACATTCTGCGAGGAACTTGGCAGGAGATCGATTCCTCCCGGCATCGCTGCACCGCATTTAGCACTCGATCGACTTGGGACTGGATTAATTGACGCACTTTTCCTCCGATTGTAACCCGACCGACTTCTGTAGACGCGCTACACACAGAACCCTATTACGGCACACGTAGCAGTGTTACAAAATCACACGAAAACGCTATGCAACTTATACACCATTATGTTGACATTCCAAACTTATGCACCGCGACTGCATAACAAGTTTTATTTCTTTCTTTCTTTCTTTCGGTATGCAGCTGTCAGAGCGTTCCACGATCCGAAGTCACGGAGACAGGTAGCGAGCAGCGCTATTCGTACATGCAGTGGCGAATAGTGGAATCAGTAGTAGCACTAAGGAGGAATGTAATAATTTGTTGGACAGAATCGACAATATTTTTTTCTCTAGCGTGGTAATTCATTTTTGGTGAATAATCTGATTCAGGAGAGAAAAAAAACACTGTGTTATGATGACATTTTACTGTTCAACGATGTAATCACAAGTAATCAACCTAAGGAGTGTATCGAAAATAAGCTATCCACAAACTTTCTTTCAAATTATGTTGAAAACCGATATTTTATTCATACAAAAAATTGATCCTTTATTGTACGAGGTTAAACTTGAACATAATGAAGACCGGATGAAATTTAAGTTATTCCTTCACGAAATTTCGAACTTTGGATCGAATGCTCTTCATCAAGTTCCGGACAAGTGTTACATCGAATTTTTTGGACGCTTGAGCAGAAATTTTTTTGAACTCCTACATGTTCCCAGCTGCCTTACCAGTCTTCTTGAAGACCCTCTTCACGATTGCCCAGTAACGTGCGATGGGTCGAAGCTGAGGGCAATTTGGTGGATTGATATTTTTCTCAACGAAATCTATACCCTTTTCCGCAAGCCAATTGAGAGTGGTTTTGGCATAGTGAGCCGACGCTAAATCCGGCCAAAACAGTGGAGGTGTACTATGCTTCTTATATAAAGGCAACAATCTCGCCTGGAGACACTCAGATCGATAGATTTTCGCATTTATAGTTCCGGTAGTGTAGAAAATGGTTGACTTCAAACCACAGGAACATATTGCTTGCCATACCAGTACCTTTCGACCGCATTTCTCCACTTGAATCGACCTGTCCGCATCGCTCACATCCTCCCCAACGACGGCAGTAAAGTATTGTGGACCTGGAAAGGTTTTTGAGTCCTCCTTTACATAGGTCTCATCGTTCATCAAAACGCATGCATCCGGACGCTGCAAAAGACGCGAATACAATTTCCGGGCCCTTGTTGCTGCTCGCTTCTTCTGTTCTGCACTTTGTTTCGAGATTTTCTGCTTCTTGTAGGTCTTCAGGTGGTTTCGCCTCTTGATACGCTGGATCATTCCGACACTCGTTCCTGCTTGTTTGGCCAAATCACGTATCGACATTGATTTGTTCTTCATGATTAGAGATACCACTTTCTGCTCCAGTTTCGGGTTGGAAGAACCGGGTTTTCTGCCTCATCCAAAGAATAGTGTTCCCCAAACGTATTAATGATGGTTTTAACACTCGCATGATGAATTCCAAACCGCTTCGCCAATTTTCGCATAGTAATACATAGTAGTGTCCAGAACCTTAATTTTCACTTCCTTTTCAATACGCGACATTTTGAAAACGCAGAATTCGAACCGCACAAACAAGTAAACAAAAAAAAGCTGACAGTCAAACGCACAGCATGCAGTGTTCAGAGCATAAAAAAACATCACAAATACATGCGTACAACGCAAATGTATGTGGATAGCTTATATTCGATACACTCCTTAATTGATAATTAATTCACTATAGGCATTGGATTGTTGCTGCTACTGACACCGGTCCGACTGCATACGGACAACATACTGCTTTGCATCAATTCCCATCGATTTTGGAGCACCGGCACGAAAGTTAGCCTAACAATTCCCCAGCCTGTTATTGTTAGTCATTGGTAGAATTTGATTGCACATCCGAAGGGGATACGTGCTGATTCCTTCCAATTAGCAACATAAAGATAGTCTGATAGTGAATTGTGTGAATTCTTCTTTCGACAGTTGTTTGTGAATAGATATATAGAAAGGTGGATCAGAATAAACAAAACCGGGTTATTCAGTGCACTGTACAACGCATTTTTTAAAGCGTAACCGGTTAAGATAAAAAAAACAGCATGTGAAGCTAATACCGTGACGTTTTGGCATCAGGCAAAAGGTAAGGAATCTGGTGAAAAGCTCGAAGCATTGGTTCAGTCAAAAATACGTGATCTTGAGGCAACCCCGTTAAAACGACATGGTAAATTGTTGCCTTGTGGCAGCAGTCAAACCTGCAAAAGTTGTTTCTTACGATATGGTTTCGCCAAAGCGTAAAGAAACTCCCATCGAAGTTCCACAGCAGCCAAATTCATGGAGTTGCTCCAAGCGTCCTGCGCCTGTACAAGAGAAGATTAAAGTTGAACTGAACGATGTTTCAAAACAAGCTCTGCGACTGAAAGAGCGTGATTCAAAAAATTTAAAGTGGAGAATGATTTGAAGACAAAAATTTCTGAACAGGAGAAGCAGCAAACACGTAGGAGTCGAAGCAGAAATTGATTGAAGCAATCCCAGAAGAAAGTATATAGCAATTAAAATAACCATGTAGGAAAATTAAACAACGCAATTTTGTACAACTACAGCAAACTTTCTCAAGTACAAGGACAACTAAAGGTCGGCCACGTCTGGAGGAACAACAATCAGATCTACTGAAATCAATTTGCGACATTGCATTGCACAGCGGCTCAAGAAAAACGACAGTTTGAAAGCGTCAGAAGCATCAAAACACTGGATGAGCTTAGTAGATCTGCAACGTACCTTACATCGTCGATTTAATACAACAGAGAAAAAAAAAGGCACGCCAAAACGCTACCAGAACAGATGGCGTCATCAGTTGGACCAGATGAAGTTGCTTTTCTCAGCCAGGATGATAAAGCCAGAGTCGTGATCGGATTGACAGCAGCCAACAAACAAGCTTCTATGCTTATCCACGTCGAATACTAGGTTACTCTTCCGGATCATGATTGGGTTGTGGCTTCACGCCATAAGCTGATCCCATCTGTCACTGCTGGTATAGAGGTGCAACACAACGGATTAGGGCAACCAGAAGCTGTTGGCTACTCAGGTCCCACTTATATTGCCATTCGATCGGGAAAGCACTCCTCGTCAATTGTTTACTCTTATGCTGTTGACTTAAAACGTCTAAAGAATGTGCACACTAAAAAGTAGTCGTCGGAAATGCCCTAATGCAGTCTTCTCCGTGTACGCTTTGCTAATCCGATCACTACTACATGAATATTAATGTATGTGTGCTATGATGAAGACGTCGTTTGGCTACAGTAACCTTTATTCAGTAAAATGGCGTCAAATCAAGAACGCGTGCGCGAAGCAATTTTGCACAAAAGAGTTGAAAATCCAGATATGTCGCACGGCGATATTGCCAAGTCATTAAAAATCGCAAAATCGACGGTTACTAAAGTGCTAAAAAACTTTCAGCAGCGCTTAACTTTAAAGAGAAACGTCGGTTCCGGAGGTAACCATGATTCTCGTTTCGTCGCAGAGAGAAAGAAAGTGATTAAAGAATTTAAGAAGAAACCGAATATCTCCGTTCGTGATGTGGCGAAAAAAGTGAAAATGTCTCCATCGTTCGTCCAGAAAGTGAAGAAAAGTGCAGGCTTGAAATCATTCAAAGTAGGTGTTGCTCCAAATCGTAACGACAGCCAGAACAAGAGCGCAAAATCTCGATCGAGAAAATTATATGACACTATGCTGAAGGAATACGACTGCATAATATTGGACGACGAAACATATTGCAAAGCTGACTTTAAGAAGATACCGGGACTACTGTTGTATACCTCGTTGCAAAGAGGAAATGTTGTTGATCGTTTTAAGCAAAAAAATTGTCGAAGGTTCCCAAAAAAATACCTCGTATGGCAATATGTGGATGCGGTCTCAGAAGCGACATCTTTATCACGACTGGCACTCTAAATGGACAAATTTACGTAAAAGAGTGTCTGAATAAACGACTGTTGCCGTTCATTCGGAAACACAACGGTTTGTTCTGGCCTGACCTGGCATCTTGCCACTATGGAAAACTGGCTAAGGATTGGTACATTGCTAATGGTGTAAATATTGTCCCAAATTATTGCAATCCGCCAAATTCGCCAGAACTCCGTCCGATCGAAAAGTATTGGGCTCTGGTCAAGAGGAATCTTCGAAAAACGAATAGCGTAGCAATTGATGAGAAAAGTTTCAGGCGTAACTGGCAGAAAGCTGCAAAATTGGTGACGGATGACACTGTGCAAAAACTGATGGAAGGTGTCAAACGAAAGGTGCGGGCATTTGGATATAACAGGTCAAATTGACTTAACTGTATATGTTTTATATTTGTATTTTTATGAAGTCTTAAATAAATGATTTACTTTTGATTTTCTCATATTTTCCATTTAATACCACTAATTTCCCGTTGACTACTTTTTGGTGTGCACATTCTTTATTAGAATTGGAGGAATTCGATTCGATTATGGACTAGTAAAGCCTATAGTCATCATCATAGTCGACGGTGGTCAGGTGTTCGTCACTTTTGGGAATATAATTTGAATGCAATTTTCATCGCTGCGAATGCTCCCGGGAGAAGCGCTTTCAATCGCGTGGAAAGGAGAATGGCACCTCCTAGCAAATAGTTAGCTGGTCTGATCATACGACCATTATGGATCGCAATCGCATATAGAGGAGGACCTGGAAAAAAAGAACTTCAAGTTTGCTGGAACAACATTGGCTGAAGTGTGGAGTGATCTGACCATTGATGGTTTTCCTACAGTGGCTGAGTATGTTCATTCAGATTTTTCCGAAGTAGATCCTGAATCTCTCGAACTCCGTGATTGATCTTGGTTCATCATGTACGTTAGAACAAGCCAATATTGTTTACAAACAGTGAAATGTGACAACAGGTATTTCTTTATGCAATGTAAACAAATTATGTTCCTAAAATTAGTTCAATTTGGTTCCAGGACGTGCTGTACACCAATGAGAAACTCTTAGTCTACGGTGTTGCAGAGAAGATCAAATTCAATACTTTCTATCGGTATTTGTACTGAACGAAAGCGATGTCTGGTTCATAGTATGTTCACGCTACTGCTTGTATTACGTGATATAGAGTATCTTGATGCGTCAGAGGACAATGTCAAAAAAGTTCATGAAATGGTCTTGGCTGACCGGAAAGTGAAGGTGCGTGAGCTAGCAGATGCTACAAAGATTAGTACTGAGCGAACACGCTATATTTTTGGCGAGATTCTGCATATGTAAAAGTTATCCTGCCGTTGGGTGCCACGCATGTTCACTCCGTACCAAAAATACGAACGCGAGAGCACTTCTAAACAGTGTTTAGACTTGCTGATGCGGAATCGGAAGGACTTTTTGGGTCGATTTCTGCATAAGTATGATTGTTTGGCAAGTACCCAGGCAGTCGAAAAAAATTCCTAGACCAGACCGGGAATCGAACCCAACCTTCTCCAGCATGGTGTTGCTTTGTTACCATGCCTTTATCGACTGAGTTGAGGGAGGACCCGTGGGCTACCTCGAAAAGAATAATACCAACAATCAATATGCAACTAGCGATTTGAAATTGGTTCACTGCTATAGAACCTCTTGGTCCGAAGTACACCTTGAAGCCACCGCCTTGCTGTACATCTTTGCGCCTTTGTTTTGATTTGCTGTGTTATTTTGTTTGAGAGTGCGTTCGTGTGAGTTCATTATTAGGGGCGTATTATTAAGTTTGGGACCGAGCTTGGGGCCGATGTGCTAGTACTGACTGAGCCAAGAAAAGAATCGTATTTGTTCGGGACCTACTGGTCTTAGAGTTAGTCTATGTTAGTGATTTGTTTGTTCTGTGTCATATTTGCGCTGTTGAGGATATTAGCTGTTTCCGTTCACATGTTTGTGATGTGTGTAAGTTGTTCGAGTTGTTTGCTGTCTCTAAATTGGCCTCATCGTTGCGGGCTTTGGGCTGAGAGGTTGATCGAATCGGTCAAACGGTAAAGAAGTACCTGGGCAAGATTGTTATGCGGAAGCCGAGGCATACTGTATCGGAGCAGTAGGCAATCACCAAGATGGACCGGCTGAAGGTGCCGGTGAAAAGCCTCTTTCCGGTGAAGTGCAACGTCATGGCCATAATGGATGACGAGACCTACTTCACACTGGAGGGCAAGGACTGGCATGGGACCGAGTACTTTACGTTCCCCACCATGGAGGTTGTCGGTTTCAAATATGTTTCCCACACCAAGTTTTCGAAGAAGGTCCTTTTGTGGTTGACAATCAGCGAGAACGGAATGCCCAACATACTGTTCTTACCTTCGGGGCTTGCGGGGGTGAGCGGAGAGGTATACAATACGAAGTGCCTGTCGAAAGTTGCCGCCTTCATCAAGAAGTATCACGCGAAGGAGGATGTAGTCATTTGGCCGGACCTGGCCTCCGCCCATTATGCCAAGTGTCACCGCGTGCCAATTAATTTCGATCTAGCATTAAGAGGTTATAAGCCATCCATATCGTCATAGAAGAGTATCGCGACGTGGACTCTAAATTTAAGGATAAGAAATGAAAAGCAGGACGAAAAGGAATGGTTGGAGTTTACATAATAAGCTACATCACTCGGGCGAGAACGCTTCACGCACCCGAGATAAGAAAAACACGCCCACGCACAGCAAATAAGCAGGCGCGATTATGTCAACCATATCCTTTCTCTGTTTGGCCTTATGTCAAGGATACGACTTAAGTAAAAAACGCTACAAATGCGCAATATTATAGCAAGATGCCTCTTCAGACCTGAGTTACAATAAAGATGAAAATGTGAGGAAATAATGGGAAATCCCAGGTCTGAAAGGGACATAGAATGTAAGGGAAATAAAACTAGGTTAACCTCTTCAACGACAAATGTAGCGTCACATAGAATAAGGCAGAAGGATAGAAAATCAACGGCATTTAATAGGTTATGGAAAGTTCCAGAAAATTACATAAGAACTTCTAGGATTATATAGTTTGTAATAAATCGAGAACTCAACTTGTAGGCTTTAGATCACTATTATATGATATTTTTCAAATAAATCAAGTTCGACTGAAGGAATCTGCAACCATAGTATATCTTTAGTTCGAAGTTCCATGTTCCGGGATAGATCCATAGAATCTTTCTGCGGAATTCTGAAGCTGGGACGAGTTCACTACAACCATAGTCTGCTCGTTCTGGAGTTCGGAGCTCACTCCCCGATTCCTTGTGAATCCGAGAATCTTCGTTAGGACTCAGTCAAAAATATAGGTTAAAACTCCAGGCCGTTGGAGAAGCGATCTCGAAGGTTGCACTGAAATAAGTGTTGTACGAAAAGCTTGCCTTTCGCCCACAATAAGGGAACGTCCATTAATTACGTCACGCAAAAGATTACTTTTTATAACCCAACCCCCTCCCCCCTTGTTACGTTTTTGTATGGACCATCCAATTTTCCTGGTATGAATCGTCACGTTGTTCCCAACCCCCCCCCTCACTGCGTAACATAATTAATGGACCTTCCTAATGGGAAAAGTGTGGTTTTCGCAGCGACACGAAGAGATCGCTGGGGAGATGGACCCACTGAAGATAAACAACTCCAACCGATAGATTATTTTTTCGAGTGAGGCGAACCACCACAAAAAATGGAGTAGCAATTCTCGAAGTAATTCATGCTTGGGGCCTAACGGCCAATTATAAACAAAGCCTTCAACCGACGCTTTTTTTGCAACTCAAAACACTCTCGCAAATTCAAAGAAGGACTTGGTAGAGGAACATTGTATCAACTAGATGGTAAAAGTAGGAGTCTTGTGATTCGTGTGAGATCAACGTATAAAGTCATTTTTTACCATTGGCCTTTAAGCTCTTATAATGAATTACTCGAGAATTGATCCCAAAGCCCCAAAAGAGCTGAGAAACATTTCGGCATACATCTTTTCATCAGCCATGGCTAAGGATCCGGTCAACAGCCGTAACTGCCGGTAGGGAGTCGAAGAATGACCGTACAAGGCTTAATAAACGTAGGATTTAAGCAAGATTTGTTCCATTGAATATCTTTTGTAGTTTTTTTTTTCATAGCCATCCGAAATTATTCTATTTTTTAATGCACACGTCAATGTTGTCATAGTAAACTTAATAATATTCTCTTAACATTCACAACTGTGTTATAATGAATACGTTTATTCAACTACATTATTTTAGAGCCAAAAATGAACACTTTAGCAATTTTAAGACCCAAAACGCTTTGGTAACACTAAAAATACTCTCCTCCACCTCAAACCAGCTGCATCTCCCTCAGATACTCCTGATAGCCGTCGTCGGTTTCGTTGCCGTAGCAGCAATTGGCGCTCCATTCGACGTCGTCGTCGCACTGGACCTGCCGTTCGCTAAACCCGTACCCCTAAAGTGGAAGCAGGCGTGCAAAAATTCCTCCAACCACTTACAGTTCCACTTGTTTCGTTCGGCCTTAACGGCACAGAGCTTTTCAAACTGATTGCTATTGTAATGCGCCATGTGCTTGAGCTGATTCGAGGAAAGGTCAAACGTCGTCAGTTCTGGCATGTGCCAATAGCTGAGATCGATTGCGGTCAGTTGGTTGTCGTTCAACTGGAGACACCTCAGCGATGGGAGTCTCATCGGGAAGTTGACGTAAATTCGGGCAATGTTGTTGCCCGACAAGTTCAGCTCTTCAAGCTTGTTCAACCCGTCGAATTGATCCATCAGAAGAAATTCCAACTCCGAATCAACCAACCCGATGTGCTCCAGATCTCGCAGTTGGTTCAGGTTCTGAGGAAGTTCCTTCATGGTGACATTCCGAACTTCTAACCAAATCAAGCGGTACTTTTTCTGCTCCGGATCGATGAAAATCTGCTTCGTTTGACTGTCGCTTATGCTGAGCATGGTGATCGAAGGTCTCAAATAGACCCACGGTACGAAACCTCCGGTGATTTCCAACATCTTGGCGTCAGTCATTAGCTGGAAAAGCTTCGGAGACACGGTGTAGATATGGCTGTCTTCCAGCAGGATGTATTGCTGTTTGGCAAAATTTGCACTCTCGATTACAGTGCCATCATCGATCTCCAGCTTTCGGATACAACAGTCGAAGTGGTATCGATTCTGACGGCACGGCAGCTCCCAACAGGTGATGTTCTTCGCGATCGTTTGACCCACGGCAAGTAGCACGAGACATAAGCTGCAAGTTTACAAACAGTTTCATTGAGAATATTTCTCCGTAAACGGGTAGGCTATACTCACGAGATCCAACTATTGTGGTCCATGTCCGAGCGACGGCTGAATTACGACTGAGCTCAGATCATTGCTCTAGCCTTGAAAATGTAGACGACGACGACGACGACATCGCACGACTGCTGCAGCGGGCGTCGATATCGTCGTATGCATTAAGTAACGCAATCAGTTAACAAAAGAGTGCATGATTTCAAAGTATGTAATCGACTTTGGCTGCGCGATTCCCTCACAGGGTTTGGGAAAAGTTTTTGGACCACGTGGGTTGATTGGATCGAATCAATGGGCGACGGCAAGGTTCTATATTTGGAACTTTCAGAATTTGCTAAGTGATTGTCTGCGCTGATGGATTACTTGAAGGTGTGCGTAGGTCAATTGTCCGGTAAAATATGGTTGTTTGAATCGAAATGTGTTTCTAAGGCGGCTTAAGTGAGGAACGTTTGAAGGACTAACATCTAAAAAATATGAAGTAAGGAAATTTATGTAGGGCTTGTGACTGTGAATAGCAGTAGAACATAGTTTGGTTAATTAGAAAGTGAGAAGAAACAAATTAGGTCCCGAGTTTACCGTTTACCGTGGTGTTACTTGGGAACTTTGGCTTCAGTAAATCTACTAAAGTAATCCACTAATACAAACGCGCCATAAGAGGTCCCATGAGTAATGGTTTCTCTGGCGTGCTTCATTGCGTACACGATTCATGAGACTCTCCACCTGTTTATCAATAGCAGGCCTAGAAATGAAGAAAAATTAGTATTTTTCATTTAATTGCAACTGTCATGCAGAGTTATTAGTACACGACAATGAAGAAGTCTGCACATTTAGACGAAATACACGTTTCTGTCAAGATACAAGGTAGTTGGAATCAAATGGAAATACTCATTTTCTCATTTCATCAGGTGTTCCACTAAACAGCACAAACTTTCTAGATTGAAGAAGGCCGCCAAATCTTCTGATGTAAACGATGCTTCATAGACGAGATTGAAGGGTGAACCTCGTGGGCGAAACCTAAGACCCTTTCACGTTATATCTCGGATATACACAAAGTCAGCTTCCCCTGAGTAGTACGTCATCAACACTGCTGAAATCATTTATGTATGATTGAAGCGCCGCTAGAACCTTCTGAATGCCTTTATCATTCACTGTCGCCTCCTGAACTTCTTGAAATATCACCGCGAGTGGCAAGACCTGATATTCCGAATGTATTCTTCTCCAGACTCATCGAAAGATTCCGCAAAGTGAACCGCAAAGTATCGAAAAAACGTCGGCTAGGTTTACAGAACCGGGAACATGCTCTTGATTGTACGTATAATTTTGTAATTTAAGAACCCATCTCTCGATCCTTGCACAAGGTCTGGATCTCGTCCTGAACAGGAATTCAAGCGTCTTGCAGTAAGTCAATAGTACGAATTTTATCCCTAGAAGATACAAACGAAATTTCTCAACGCTCCAAGCAAGGGACAATGCCTCACGCTCAGTTTGGAAGTACTTCCTTTAGCATTTACTCTGATATTTCCTTTATAAATAATCCTCTTGAAGGAGTACTGCTCCCATCCCGGTTGAACTCGCGCCTGTTATCAGCTTCGTTTGGTTTTTGGGGTCAAAGAAACCTAGATAATGAACTTTAGAAATTGCAGTTTTGATTTTCTCGAATGCAATATTTTATGTATCAGTTCATTTAAATTGTATTCAGTATTCATAAAGTGATCGAAGATGTTGTTTCAAGGGCTCGGTCTTAGAGGCGAGATTTGGAACGAATCTACCAACGTAGCAAAGCAACCCAAGGAAGCTAAACAGTTCAGAGACATTCTGTGGCTCATGAAATTTGAACGTCTGCAACTCTGCTTTCGGTTGGTCGCACTCCTTCAGCCGAAGCTGATGACCAAGGGACTCCAGCGTTTTACTCCATATACACATTTTCCTGTTAAGAAGGATATCATACCGACATCATCCAGGTAGACAATAACCCCTTCAAGACCAGCAGTGACCGTTTCATTACTTTTGAAATAGTTCAGGGCACAGCTGACTCAAACATTAACCGCTTATACCTACATAATTAAAATAAAATAAAATAAAAGTATACTCGTTGTCACACATAACTTCATTTTATTATCAAGATAAAAATTACGCAACTACCCGTAAAGACCGTACAAGGTGATACACGTCGTGATTTGCCGAGATCGCTCGGATGTATGTCCACTTAGTGGTAAACTTTATAAATGTCGATTTTAGAAAACTGAACCGCACCAGACACCGATGATAACAATTCTTCTACTAGTGGCAGTGGATGTGTTTCTCCTAGAACCGCTTGGTTGGCTCGACGCATATTGATGCAGAGTCGGATTCCATCTGGATCCTTAAGGACAGGTTCCAACGGAGAGCCCCATGGTGATGGCAATGGGGCTCGTTCACTGACATCCAGTTCAAGAAGTGACACAAGTTTTTCCTCGATCTTTTGCTCCATTGCGATTGGTGGTGAACCACGAATTGCATCAGTTGCTGGGACAACCGCCCATCGTACACATCGCAAAAATTGGTCTACGATTGGTCGACTACGATGGGCTGGGCATGTCGTAAGAATGTAGGACGACAGCCCTGTGAAAACGGTTCTCGGAAACGAACCGACAGGTACAAGAAGAAGAGGCGCGCAACGAGCAAGGTGGATCGATCAAATAGAAGGGGACCTGCAGACAGCGAGGCTGGCGAGTGACAGCCATGGACCGAATAGAATGGAGACAACTTCTGTGTACAGCAGAGCCCACGCCGGCCTTAGTCTGATTGGTAAGGTTAGGTATGATATCTAATGCCATGCACATTATTTCCAGTGAAAACTAGACGTATAACTGCTGATATCAAGATACTCTATATCACGTAATATATATTGCAGTGCGAGCGGGGTATAAATTGGAGAGATGCGATGAAAATCTGTGAAAATAGTGAAGCTTTTGAGCACTTGACTTTAAAATGTTTACTGCCAATCACGTTGTTCGATTTTTTATTAACATAAAATAATTTGAACTTTCCTGACCAGGATTTACTCCAACAATAGTATCATTTTAAGCTTATCACCATGACTGGTTTGCAAAACAGTGCAAGGGCCCAACACGGATCTAAAAATCAACAAAATTTGATTAACATCATCAAACGAGCCATCAAATGAATCATCAACTGTAGAAATACAGAGTGCGTCAGACAAAAAAATGAGAAAATGTTTAAACTTTAACGTTGTGTGTTACTACCCAAGCAACACCAAACTTACATAATTCGTTACAGTAACCTAATTTTGACTTAATTGAGTTGCATTCAAGTAATTCCAACTGATTTGCAACAAGTGTGATGCTCGGGTTATCACTTATTTCTGTTGACAGTGTATTTGCTTGAGGTCGGTATCGTGTTCGAAAGAAATCAAGCAATGCATTAGGTCCTAAGTAACATTGAGAGACTCTCTTCGTCGACTTTCCCTTTGCGTTCCTACGGATATGTAAAAACACAATTAAGTGTTTTCAACACACAGTGCGGTAATATAAAGTGTAATTAGGTACAATACGTCAAAAACCTCAGCAAATCGTTTAATAGACAAACTATTAACGAAAAAGAAAGTCGACGAAGAGAATCTCTCAATGTTACTTAGGACCTAATGCATTGTTCAGCTTGAAATGTCTTTTTATATCCCAAACCCATGTTAAATTCTGAAACGGAAAAGTAAATAATCGAAAAGAAATTTCTACAGCAGTATCCACCTGAAAAGAACGAAACATGAAACATGGAATGAAACACAAACTAATGGGAGCTGTAATTTTTACCTTCGAAAAAATATTTCGCTCGATTATTCCGTAAGTGAAGGTCAATTGACAAAATTCCACTTGTTAAGGCCAATATCGTCTTAAAAATTCGAGAGGTTACGGAATTTTGTTCAATATTACCATGCGGAATTTTGACAATTGATTTGCATGGAACGAAATTTCACCTTCACTTACGGAATAATCGAGCAGAATATTTTTCCGAAAGTAAAATCATACACTCAAAAAAATCGTCACGTTATTTCCACATGAAATTTCACGTAACTTTCACCTGAACACGTAACCAAATCTTCTTCAGTAAAATCAGGTAAACATTACGTGCCAGTGAATTTTACGTGAAAAATCACGTAACAATTATATGATTTTCACGTAGAATGTGGATTTACGTGGAAATCAGGTAGCACTTACGTGAATTCCACGTGTTTATTACTGTTTTTGGCAGTGGACGAAAATTACGTGCGTTTCACGTGGAAACAACGTGACAATTTTTTTGAGTGTAGACTAACTCTAAAAGTGGCAGCTTCCATTAGTTTGCGTGATAACCTTACAAATTCCATTTCTATTTTTCGGTTTTTTCAAATGGATACTGCCTCGAACAGGTTGTAACAGGTAGACTGCTAGTACAGAAATTTCTTTTCGATTCTTTACTTTTCCGTTTCAGTAAACGGAATTTAACATTGGTTAGGGATAGAAAAACAAATTTCTTTCGAACACGATACCGACCTTTTGTAAGGATATGTCGGTTCTTGCTTTTGTGAAATTGAAAACACTGGATATTTAACCTGTAAGTAAAACGAAAATATGAATTAGTATGCGGTTTGTAACAATTTAAGGCTAGTAAAGGGTGTCCACGATGAAATTGCCACACTATGAAATTGCTCTAACTTTTTAACCGTTGGGTAGAATTTAATGAAAATTTGGGTGGATTTAGTTCATAGTGCATTATTTACATCCTGCAAGTTTTAAAGTCCTGTGATCAAAACTCGTGGAAATGGAGTCGAAAGAACAGCTCGTGCGTGATAAAATCTTGCGCGTTCATCACGAGAACAAGGATCTCTCGCATCGTCCCATCGCTAAAACGTTGGGAATCGCGAATTCCACGGTGTCGCGAGTGATTAAGCGGTTCGAGGAACGGTTGACCACCGATCGGAAGCCCAGAAGTGAAGGAAAAAGTATTCCGTACAACACCAAAAATCACAACCGCGTAGTTGGGGCCTTCAACCGAAACCGAACGCCTCCGTTCGGGATGTGGCTAAGAAGCTGCACCTAAGCCGAAGTTTTGTCCAGAAGGCCAAAACTAAGGCTGGGCTTCGAACGTTCAAGGTACAAAAGGCCCCTAATCGCGACGAGAAGCAGAACAAGTTCGCCAAAACCCGTGCCAGGAAGTTGTACCTCAACATGCTGACGAAAGTTGAATGCTGCATCATGGACGACGAAACATATGTAAAGGTCGACTTCAAACAGCTCCCGGCAACCTGTTTTTCACGGCCAAGGATAAGTTCAGCGTTCCGGAGCATGTCCGCACTCAGAAGATGTCCAAATTTGCGAAGAAATTCCTGGTTTGGCAAGCCATCTGCACGTGCGGGAAGCGGAGTGCACCTTTCGTGACCCAGGACACGATGAACGGACAGGTGTACATAAAGAGTGCCTCCAGAAGCGGCTGCTTCCTCTCCTGAAGGCCCACAACGTCCCAACAATCTTCTGGCCGGATTTGGCCTCATGCCACTACTCCTAGGACGTGCTGATGTGGTATGCGGACAATAAGGTCAATTTCGTGCCGAAAATGTTCAACCCTCCCAACACTCCGGAGCTCCGCCCCATCGAGAAGTACTGGGCGATTAGGAAGCAGCATCTTCTTAAACGACCTAAGGTAGTGAAGATAGTCGAGGAACTGAAGAAAGTATGGGTTTACATGCAAAAAACGGTTGATTCACGGGTTGTGCAGAATCTTATGGCCGGGGTAAGGCCAAGGTGCGGGCATTTGCGTATGGACTGTAAATAAAATACGAGTAAAATGGTAAAATGAAGTTTAATAGTTATTTCTCAATCCTTGAAAATTTGATGGCAATCGGATGAAAACTCGAATTTTGCGAATCAATTTTGTGTGTGGCAATTTCATCGTGGACATCCTTTATGCAGCTCAGAAGTAAGGGGCATTAGGATTGGACAAGTAATGGTCAAGAAATGCTTTTACTGTCGGAATTACTTACTTTGTATGCAGCTGAAAAGAAGGGCAATCTTCGTAACGTTAGCAACGCCTGCCCATGTATTCTAAATGGGGCTGCACTTTTCCTTGCTGTAAGCCTAGTATGCAGCTGACAAGTAAAGGCCTGAAGTAATTTTTGCCATTTTTAAGGAAGTAATTTTGACAGTTCCAGTCCGGGTGAAATGTCAGTTTTGCTTGCGGAATAATCGAACGGAACATTATTCCGTAAGAGAAACTGACAGCCCCATTTAACTTACATGGTCAGGCGTTACTAATGTTACGAAGTTTGCGCTTCTTTTCAGCTGCATACAAGATAAGTAATTCCGATAGTAAAATCATTTCTTGACCGTTACTTGTCCTATACTAATACACATTACTTTTGCGCTGCATACTAGCCTGTACACTGAACCCAAACAACATCCCAAGATAGACGAATCCAGCATGAAAAAAGAAGAAGACATCGAGTGGTGGTAAATCTGACAGCTCCCTTGTTAAAGTATAGGACGAACATTTTAAAATGCTTCTAGAAAATTTAAATGAAATTCTAATTAAAAGCGATTTGTTGTATGTATTGAGGAATCAAACATATCGCAGCAACCAGCTGAAATATTCAAATATAGAACCTGTAAAGAGATGCAATACAGATTTATTCATTTCAGTGTTACCTACCATCAAGATCGATTCACTTTTAATTACGCTCTGCTAATAGGTTAGGGGCCTTAGCAACGTGTCGATTTTTCATCAAGCTTCTGGAAGTTCTACAAGTGGAGCCAAACCTGCGATAGGATGGATCTCAAGATTTCTACGAAGCTCAACAATTCGAACTACGAAACCTGGAAGCTCCTGACCGAAGCGCTGCTGATCCGAGTAGGTTTGTGGACCTACGTGAAGAACAACCCTCCGGCGGCCCCGGTAGCACCGGCAGATGTTTTAACGCTAAACCTAATCCGGGAGAAATTGCTGGACGAGGTAAGCAAGCAAACCCGTAGCGCAGCCGGAGGGGCAACCTTGAAAGTGAAAGGACGGAAGCAGATTGTGTGCCATCAGTGCAAGAAACCTGGCCACAAGCAACGGGACTGCAAGCAGCTACAGAGAGAGCAAGTCGGACCCAAGAACCAAAACGCGAAAACCGCCCGTGATGGTGGCAGCAGCAACATGTACACGCTGACTGTCGGAGGTGGGTAATCGGCGAACGACTGGATTATCGCACATGACGTCCAACAGGGATTTCTTCGAGGACCTCGAACCGGCTACAGGTGAAGTAGAGCTGGCTGACGGGCGTGTAGTTGCGAGCGTTGGTTCTGGAACTGACATGATCGAATGTGTGGAAGGTTCTGGAAGCACGAACATAATCCGTCTCCACAACGTGATGTACGTCCCGAAGCTGTCAGCGAGCCTTTTGTCATTGCTTGCTATGACCAATCGGCGAAAATCGAGTTTGTTGACGGAAAGTGCAAAAAACGTCGTTAATGGCAACGAGATCGCCAGAACAACGAAGTTCATCGCCTAAACAAGCCAAAACATGGAATCGTATCGAAGGTAACTGTATCTCACAAGCGAGATTGCCAACACACGTGGCATCGACGGTTTGGACATCGTGAACCGGACGCGCTGCAAGTGCTCCTGAGAAAGAAGCTGGTCACTGGAATGACGGTGGCTGATTGCGGAATACGTGAAGGCTGCGAATGTTGTGTGAAGGCAAGCATGCTCGAACTCCCTTCCCAAGACCACCGAAAAGAAGACCAGCGCTCGTTGTACTAGTACCATTGGTGTCAGCACTTTTAGCTTTCGGGAGAGAAGAACTGCTTTCAGTGGAGACATCCGTGGGATGTATCATGAGATGAACATTATCGCAAAGCATAAATCAGCCCAACGGTTCGTCTTCCGCAATGACAGTAGTGAGATTCAGAAGGTATACGTCATGGACGTTGCCACATTTGAGGTTCATCCACAAAAACAGACCGGGTTTGAAGCTCGGAGCTAGGTGTCGAACTCGCCAGCAGTCCTCTAAGCTCTGGGAGAACATAAATCTTCGGAACCTGTGGTTTTCCAGCAGGACAAGCAATCATCAGGTAAGCACATTTTTGGGATAATCTGGGACCGAAAGTTAGATGGTTTTGTGCTCAATACGTCATTCTGAACAAAAAAGTAGGCTCTGGCTTTGACTGGACGTGTTATTTTTTTCTCGCTGTCATTTTTACGGTTGTTTCTAGTATGTCAAAATTAATTAGATAGATTTAATTCATGGTAATTTTGTGAGTTAAAATGTGCAGTGATGTTGTTCAACTAGCAATTATGGAGAAAGTGTGTAAACGTTACCCGTGCAGTATTCAACTGGTGGCGATGGGTATTGTTCGGTGCTGAATGCCTGATCGTGTCTTTTTCTGGATAGGATATGGGACTGAATGGAATCCAGCTAAGTTCTTTTGAAAATGAAAACGGACCGTGAACTAGTTCACGTTTTCAGGATTTTTACCTTCAAACGTGGTTTAGTTCATGATTACGTAATTCAGTTCACGGTGTATTTTTGTTTGTTCTCGAATTCATGACTGCAGTTCACAGATTTGGGCACGGGTCGAGTTCTCGGCATCTTCTTAAGTAGACATCTAATCAACACTTCCCTCCCATCCCTGCTGATCATAAGGCCTGGCCAGGTGTTGTGCGAAAAGAACGATGGATGAAGAGCCTGACAGACCAAAGGCAACTCTTTTGGCGCTTCCATCGTCTCTACAACAGCCAAACCAGGATAGTGTATGGTCGGAAAATGCCATGCTATGAATATCTGGGACCTAGATGGGTTTGCATTTTCCGTTACGCATCATGTGGAAATTCTGCAGTATTTTTATGAAAGGCAAGTGACAGGCGAAGCTGTGTTCTGGAGTATTTTTACCTCCTACCCAAGCAACGAAAAGTGCTTTTTGGCTTGACCAGATTTTTTTTTATTTTTTTTATTTTTTTACTGTCCGTCGGCTTATTTCCTCATATGCTGAAAATCACCGACGCCAGGGAGACGACTCCACCACCTGGATCCTACCTAACGACTCATGACTATAAGCCGGGACCAACGGCTTTATTTCCCTTCCGAAGGAAGACGTGACCAGATTTTTCGCTTTAGAAAAACCACCGACGTCAACTGGGATTGAACCCAGACCCACAGGGGTGCCAGTAGCAGTCACGTTTACCACTACACCACCGACGCCGGCTTCGAAGGATTGTGATAAGAATTTTATTCCGCTTACATTTTAAGTAACTAACCGAACTTTCTAGTTCGTATTCAATGTTCAAGCTTCTATCGGCATTCTTATCAACTTCTAAGGAAAACTTGGAAGTTCACGAAAGGTTCATTCAAGAGGTTATAGAGAGACGTTTATACTCGACAGTTTTGTTCTTCTCTAATCCTGTAATGGCATGATGCCAAATCCGGCCAAAATAATGACTCGCCTCCGTGGGACCGCAGGAAGGGCAACAGACGCTTCTGGAGGCGCTATGTGCGGTAAAATTCGCTGTTGATGATACCCGTTGTGATGTACGGTTTACTCAGTTTATCGAATTGGCATATGGTCTCCCAGAGCGAGCATTTTTTGGCGAATTTGTCCTCTTTCTACTTCCTGATGTCTTCCGGAACATCAAACCGTGATTTGGCAACGTATAACTCCAGCCCTGGTATCTGTTTTGCGTCTGCCTTGATATAGGTTTCGTCTTCCATAACCACACACATCTGTTTCGTAAACCACTCTCGATACAGCATCCTTGCGCGGGATTTGGCCGCCATGTTTTGTTGGTCACGCCGGTTCGGTGCCTTGCGGACCTTGAATACACGAAGCCCAGCTCGTTTCATGGTTTGCTGAATGAACCAGGCGGAACACTTTTCCTTCAGAGCCGCGTCGCTAATCGAAGGGTTCGGATTACACTTGAAATAATGCAACACCTTCCGGGCCGTCACAGGGTCAGCTGTCTTCGATTTTCTTCCACTTCCAGCCCGCCGTTCGGTCGTCTGGGACTCCTCAAACGATTTTACCACCCGAGACACAGTTGTATGGGTGATTCTCAGTTGTCTTCCGATCCATCTCAGGGTCATGGATTTTCCATGACGGCGCACAAAATTCTCCGGCGATTTTCTTCTAGTTGCGATGACATCTCAATAACCACTGAACCAGGCTTATGACAAGGACCACTTTTTCACGTAGACAACATCTCAGCAAGCTCAGCTGTCAAAATAATGTCAACATTGCAAGTTGTGCCTGTTGTTGCTCGTTTACGTTTTGTCTGTTGTTGTTCGTTTTTGTTGTGCACGCCATACAAAGCAGAAAGATCGCTTTCTGTGGTGTTTCACATCAAAACAAACAACAAAAACAAATTATTAGACTTCTATTTGACAGCTGAATGCGGGCCAACATCAATTTGGGCCCAGGACATCCTGTCTACTGTCAATCACTGCTATTGATATAGGCTTGTCAATGGCCTGCACTGGACCGATTGCTACACGCAAAAAAGTCGCAGTAGAAAACTACCATTTCGAGGGTTAAGTTAAGCGCAATCACCAACAATTTTCAGCTGATTATAAATGCGTTTGATTTTACCATGCCTGCGATAAGATCAACAATGTTGCGGTTGGTATTAATATGAGGTCTGTCAAATATACCAGAAACGTTGAAGGTTTTACTATAAACGTAGTAAATTTGACTGAAATTTCATGGTAGTTTTAAAGATAGTGTTCGTAATCGTAAACACATTTTTATTGGAACAAATATAAACAAGGTACAGTTGTTATCGGTCGCGTTTTTATTTCGTCCGTACAAAACCGGAAATATTCGAGACCTTTTTTCGAAAGTTAGCTCTGGTGTTCTTTGGCTTCAGTTCCCGGTCGAAGTTCTCCTCTCGTATTCGTTTCGGTACATTTGGTCCTTCAGTGCCGTATAATGGAACCACATGAAGTGGATAAGTTGCGCGCGAGACGGGAGGTTATGTTCTCGAAGGTGAAATGGGAGCTATCCATCGCTGAGAATCTACACACTCGGAATCCCACCTACGAAGAGGTGCAGGAGCGGAAGGAGAAACTCACGGAACTTGCTGGAAACTTCGAAGCCGTTCAAACCGTGATCGAAGAGAACACTAGTCATCTGGAGGACGTTGCATCGATTTTCAACTATCGGCTACAATTCGAGGAAGTTTACTTCAAGGTGAAATCAATTTATTCAAAATATCTGGCGGAACAGCTGGATCGGACATCGGATCGGGCATCCAACTTTAGCGACAGAACAGATGAATCGAACAACGACTTACGGGATGCTATCAGGGTTCTCGTCGAGACGCAGCAAGCGATGATCCAGAACCAATTGCGGAACAATGCAGTACCTGCTGCCGGACAGGTGTCGAATCAGAACCATCCACTAAACGTGAAGCTTCCTCAGCTCAACATCCCAGTTTTCAAAGGTGAGCGGAAGAACTGGCACTCATTCAAGGATTTGTTCGTCAGCTCCATCCACAGCAGGATGGACTTGAAAGACTCACTGAAAATGCAGTACTTGCTTTCCTATCTGGACGGCGAGGCGAAAAAGATGGTCAGTTCGTTCCCCATCAGCGATGTCAACTATCAGGAGGCTTGGGAAACACTTGAATCACATTACAACAAGAAAAAATACACAGTGTTTGCCCTTGTCCGGGAGTTCATAGACCAACCAGCAACATCAAGCGCAAGTGGCCTGAAGAAGTTGGTTTCCACATCCGACGACGTCATTCGACAACTCAAGGCTCTCGGAAACGAATATGAATCGAGGGATCCGTGGCTCATCCACCTACTGCTGGAAAAGGTAGACAAGGAGACTAGGTCCTTGTGGGCGCAGAAAATCCTTGACGTCGACAGTCCAACCTTTGCTGACTTTCTGGAGTTTCTGCAGAAGCGCTGTGACGCACTTGAAACGTGCACGGCGTTCATGAAGCGACCGACTCAAGGGGATACTGTGAAGAAGGAGTACACGAAGTCGCAATTTGCAGAGAATGTTAAAGCATTCCATACCAATACATCATCATCAACGTGTGCAAAATGTTCGAAGGATCATCCGGTCTATTACTGTGAGGAGTTCAAGGCAATGGATACAGCGGGCCGCAGGGAGTTGGCACAAACAGCAAAACTGTGCTTTAATTGCTTACGTCCTTATAATTCAGCGAAGAAGTGCCCCTCGAAATCGGGAACGAAGCGAACGGAGAAAAAATCAACTCGGGAAGGCCAGGAAGCCAGTTCCGAATCAGTCGTGGAGTCCGTGAACGTCAACTCGACACAATCGATGGGAGGAAATTGTGAAGTTACGCTGCTGCCCACAGTGGTGGCACGTGTCAAAGGGCGCGACGGTAAGCTGCATGAGGTGAGAATTTTAATCGACTGTGGTTCGCAGGTGTCGCTCATCACGGAGGCGTGCGTAAAGCGTCTTGGGTTGAGACGTAGCAACGCTACACTAGAGGTCACTGGAGTCAACGCCGAGGTTGTCGGCACCACTGCTGGCAAGGTTACACTAGTGATGTCATCGCGATTCGAAGATGGTGAGAAGCTCATCGCTCAAGCCTACGTTTTGGGAAAGCTCACAGCAACATTGCCGTGCCAGCGTTTCAGCGTATCGAACATGCCGTACCTGGAGGGTCTGCAACTGGCCGACCCGCAGTTCAACAAACCTGGTTCAACGGATGTCATCTTGGGCTCAGACGTCTTTCTCTCGATTCTGGAGCCAGGTCAGGTCAAGGACCACAACGGCAATCCTGTAGCACAGCGTTCCGTCTTTGGATGGATGGTTGCAGGAAGGATTTCTAAGCAAGGGTGTGCCCATACCTACCATTCGATCATCAATCTGGATCAGGAGGTTGACATCGACCGCACACTGCGGCTGTTTTGGGAAGATCAAGAGCTACAGCTTCCCAAGCAGCTCACCAAGGATGAGAAACGGGTGGTTGAAAAGTTCAACTCCACTCTCAAGCGCTCGCATGAAGGTCGCTTTATCGTCCGTTTGCCTATGGAGGATGATTCAGGGCCTAAACTAGGAAATTCGCTGGCCGCTGCTACCAGGCGGTTGAGAGCGATGGAACGTCGATTTGAAAACGACAGCAGCTTCAAGCAGCGATTCATCTCATTCATGCAGGAATACCTGCAATTGGGCCACATGGAGGTTGTGCCGCCTACGGATATCGACATGGACTGCTCGAAATCCTACTACTTGCCACACCATGGTGTCATAAAGGAGGACAGCGTAACCACAAAACTTCGAGTGGTTTACGATGGGTCTTCTAAAACCACGACCGGGACATCCCTCAACGACATTTTACTAGATGCCCCGAATGTCAACGCTGATCTGTTCGAAGTGCTTCTACGGTTCCGTTTATTCCTGGTGGTATTCATTGCGGATGTCGAGAAGATGTACCGCCAAGTCTTGGTGCATCCAGACGATATGGACTTCCAACGCATCGTTTGGCGAGAATCTTCTGACAAGCCCATTCAACATTTTCGTCTTCGTACCGTTACCTACGGTCTGAAGAACTCAGGGTTTCTAGCTATGGCAGCACTGCACAAGGCAGCAGATGAATTCGAGCAGCAGTACCCGGAAGCTGCTGAGCGAATCAAAAAGCATACTTACGTCGACGATTTAACTTCAGGCGCAGACTCTGTGGAGGAAGCGAAACGCATTATCAATGAAATCAACGAAATTCTTGGCAAGGCAGGGTTTACTCTACGTAAATGGAGTTCAAACTCGCCCGAGGTACTCGACTCGCTAACGAATACCATCAGTATCGCAACGCCGATTCAATCTCCCGACGAGCGGAACACAGTAAAGGCACTCAGAACGCACTGGCTTCCAGCAGAAGATGTATTCACATTCAAGGTCACCATGCCAATTGATGGTCCAAACACGAAGCACCAGCTGCTCCCTGATTCAGCGAAATTGTTCGATCCATTTGGATGGTTCGCACCGGTGATTGTACGAGTAAAAATCCTGTATCAACATTGTTGGCTGTACGATCTCAACTGGCACGATCCGCTGCCCTCCGTCATCGAGGAGGTGTGACTGAAACGAAGGAGAATTTGCATTATCTGGAGCAAGTCAAAATACCACGATGGGCGGCAAACTACAACGGCCGCATCGAACTACACGGGTTTCGGATGCATCGGAGGAAGCGTATGCTGCTGTGGTGTATATCCGATCTGTGGACGACAACGGCGAGGTCCATGTTACCTTGCTGGCAGCGAAGACCAAGGTCGCTCCAGTACGACAAGTCTCCATTCCTCGTCTCGAGCTAAACGCAGCGGACCTCTTGGCGAAACTAATGAAGCAAGTTGCAGAACCACTCAAGCAATTCCAGGTTGAGCAGTACGCTTGGACGGATTCCACGATAGTTCTACAGTGGCTATCAAGCCACCCCGACAAGTGGAGCACCTACATAGCGAATAGAACTTCTTCGATTCTGGGCATCATGCCGAGAAAGCTCTGGGCACACGTAGTGTCCAACGAAAATCCTGCTGACTGCGCTTCCCGCGGGATCTCCCCGTTGGAGCTTATCAACCATCCTCTGTGGTGGACGGGGCCCGCATGGCTGTCCGACGATTCCGCAACTTGGAAACGAAACGCACCAGACGAGGAACACGACGAGCAATCACTGGAGGTACGTAAACGATTTCAGCCGCTCAATGTTTCAGTTCGTTTTCCAGCCACAAACAACGTTATCGAGAAGGAAATACTCGAACGGCGATCTGATCTCAACGTTGCCTCGCTGGCAGCTTGCCCGCGTTCAAAGATTCGTCTACAATATCAGATGCAAGACTACCGGTAACGACAAGCGATCCGGTTCCATTCTGCCATCGGAGTTGCAACAGGTTCGGATGCAGTTTGTACGGCTGGCACAGCAAGACTCCTACGCAAGCGAAATCAAGTCTCTGGCCCGAGGAGATGAAGTTCTGTCAAGTCCAGTATTTCAAGCCTGTACCCTTTCCTGGATGGTACCGGCACGCTTCGGGTTGGCGGACGACTGCAGCACTCGGTGTATTCCTTTGATGTCAAGCACCCGATAATCGTCCCGAAAAATCATCGATTCGCAAAACTTCTGGTCAAGGAAATACATGTCAACAACTGTCACGCTGAGCTAACTTTGATGACAGCAACAATCAACCAACGTTACTGGATTCAAGGTTGTCAGACAGTCATAAGGCAGGTGGTACGAGAATGCGTGACGTGTTGTCGTAACAAGGCGCAAACGGCAAAACAACTGATGGGGAGTTTGCCAGCAGCTCGAGTGACGGCAAGTCGCCCGTTTGCCCACACTGGAGTGGACTATGCTGGTCCGATTCTGGTGCGATGCAGCAACACACGAGGAGCACGGAGCATGAAGGGATACATTGTTGTTTTTGTATGCCTTTCGACTAAAGCCGTTCATTTGGAGGTCGCTGGGGATCTAACCACCGACACTTTTCTTGGAGCATTCAAGAGGATGATCACACGCCAGGAGCAATACGTAATCGAACGCCA
>JASCZW010005173.1:0-46249 GCA_034211315.2 Aedes japonicus
CGATCTACAGCTACAGTGGAGTGCAGATGCAAGACGGAACGTGGAAGAGGTGAATGAACCACGAATTGCATCAGTTGCTTGAAGAACCTCTCATCGTACATCTCGCTAAAATCGGTAGACTACGGTAGGCTGGGCATGTCGTAATAATGTCGGGAGGCAGCTCCGCTGATAACAAACCGACGGGCACAAGAAGGAGAGACTCGCAACGAGTAAGGTTGGTCGATTAAGCAGAAGCCGACCTGAGAACTCTTCGCAGATTGCGAGTATGTATTCAACAGAGGCCACCCCGAAAACTCTAACCTAGCTATATTTCAAACCATTTTACCCCGATAAACAGTTCACAGTCTTTTCGAATGGGACATTCGCTCTACTACGCTGCAGGATCACTATACGATTGGATTCATTTACATGATTAAATGAGCTCTTAATTTAGAACAGTGGTTGTGGAACACCATTTTTAGAGGCATGAAGAGTGCCGTTTGACGTTTTAAAACCAAATAATAGTACCATGTCTACTGAAGAAATCGTCACCATTTTCAAATCGTATTTTGCTCAAATTTTGATTTTTCAACCTAGCACAAGACATTAGGATATAAAACTTTTTTTCCTTAAAAGTTTCCCCACTTAGCAATCCATCATCAGTGAACCAACAATTCACTCGAACACGGCTCTAATTCACAAATAAATTCTCCATCAACCGTGCCGAATCCCACTGCTTTCAATTGTGCCAACCCACTACTGGAAGCCAGTGAACATGAAATTTAAATTCGAACAGATTTCGCATACCTAATAGAGTAGTCCCGGAAAAGTGTATCACCCCTCGAAAACATTCGCTCTTCCCGAAGCGAAACCAATAAATCTACCACCGGTGGTGGTTCTTTTGCATGTTTTCGCCTCAAAAACGGTTCGGGCTTTTTCGGGGGACGACTGCCGCGAGTCCGCACTAAGTTGTTTGCCAATTTGGTGCCATTTAGCACTTAATAACATTGATTTATATCCTAACCCATATGCATAGTTGTAAATGTATGTGAATGCGACCCATTCCACTACATATTATGTGAGACTGCCAGGAAATTCAATCCATGCGAACGGCGACGGCAAAACCACATCAATTGGACCACGGACCCGTTTTAGGGCAGGTAGGTGGGTTGGATGGAAATCTTTTTCGGTTCGCCTCGATCATCACCAAGGAGACGTCGACATCGCACGGGACAACAACAAATGATGATTGATTAAGCATTTTCGGTGAGGTTTAATGATGTAATATCACTTGTCAAAAAGCGAACGAAATTGGGATGAAAACGGTTGATTTCCAGAAAATTTCCAATCGAAACGAAACCAGACAAATGAGAAATCAGATAACCGAACTTACATGTGCCGGGGATGATGGTCATTAGAACACGTGGTGGTTTTTCTCTTTTGGATTTTGTTATCCTTCTTTCCGCTCGGTGATTGATCCTTCGTCAGATTGATACGCTTCTGTGACTTCTGGTTGCCTCATTATAGGTAAGCGCGCGCGGACGGGTGGTTGCCATGCGGACGGAGATGCTGGACGCTGTTCAAACATGTCGGATTGATGTAAATGTTTATGTTTTAAAAAATTGGAAAACAGATAACTGAGAGAGATTGGGTTTCCGATCGATTTGTTGGAGATTTATTTCATCACATTGACATCGAATGGGCACACACGACGCTGCAGGGTGCTTGCTTTGGCTTCGAGAGCGGTGGGTGGTCTAGGAAACGGTTAAATCCAAGGATAAGGTGAAACATGAGCAGTGTCAAGGGGATTAATTGAGGAGTTTCCTTAAATGGAAGGACATTGCATTTTATCCCCATCTAGACAAGATTTGTTTTAGTCTAACCAAACGCATCGCCACTTGTAAAGCCTCTTTCAACTATTAGTGGAAAAATACATTTATTTTTCTAAGATTAGATCCACGGACATTTTAACACATAATTTGAACTCAACATAAACCAACCGCAGTTCGTTAGAAGAGGCCTACCGAATAGCTTCTCAAAATGTAGTAGACTGCGTCCGGGTAACACTGGAATACAGAGTGCCCTTTTCAGAGATGATCACATGATGAATTTGAATTTTTAATTAGGAACCAAAACCTACCAGGCACTTAACAGGCACTAGTTACTTTCTAGATAGCAATAATTAAAAAGTAGCAGAAAGTTGTGTTATTTTTATTTAGCTCTAACGGATTTTCAAAAAAATCCAAATTAATTTTCGACAGCATCAGTTCAGATAACAAACGCAACGATGAAATGTGATTGGAAGCCAAAAGACAGTAAACCCAACAGAAAGACGGAGACATCAATTGATCTACTCATGCGTCAATTTACTTTTTGCATTTACATGCTTGTATATCAATAGAACCTTTTCTATATGGTTCCAGTATAAACGCATGGCAGTGTTGGAAAAAATCGCGAAATATCACGAATCGTTCAAGAGAAAAAAAATTATAAACTTTTCACAATTTCATTATCGACTTTGAATAATCCACCATACCACCAATACACTTTTGGGCGGCCCCAAAAGCATCCTTGTTGTTGGTTTAAATTCGTACTTATCACTGGGACTCAACAACGGGAGGAGGGTTAGGGTTCGGATAATTGCAAGGTTTTTTTAACATAACCTGCTAACAATGTTTAGTCATACCCTCTCCCACAGTTCACAGAAGTAAATTTTTGTTGCGTTACTGGAAAAAAAAAAACAAAAAACATATCGGATCACAAGGAAGATTGATTGTAGCACTCCAGTTTGGTGGTAAAAATCCATTCACTTTATATCTGAACGCAAAAAATCAGCTCTATCTCGGGATTTTTTTTATGAAATTAACAAATCAGCAGCCAAAATGAATATTTCGTCTTGTACTTTCAGGAAAAACGCAAACTGTCTCATTCTGTTTTGGTTTTGTTGAAATGACATCTCTACTAAAAACATCCCTAGTCACTTTTCCAGTCTTTTTAAGCTCCTGCATAACGATTGCCCAATATTTTTTAGCAGCTATTCAAATCCGGCCAAAACTTGTGTGTTTTGATGAATGGTAGAATGCGTTTATTTTTTCGTACAGAAAGATTAGGATTTTTCTCAATAATGCCTACCACCTTTTTTTGAGCTTCAAATGACAACTTCATTGACAACTTCGAAGTAGGGTGCGGCCTACTCAAAAGTTCCTACCTCACGCCTCCACGAGTCAATATCCAATATGATCACAAAGGATTGCCAGCTGACACATGGAGACGCTGGTTGGCGTAGCCTGGGCAATGTTGCCATTTTAACAATAGCGAACTAGAGAGTGTGACCTGTAAATCATATCATATACTTTTTGTCTTTGTCATTACTTTAGCATAAACACGATATCATTGTTATTGATAATTTTGTTTTATTGATTTCACTTTATAGATAATTTAAATATTACTTATTGTTTATTATGTTCTTTTGTCTTTATGTCCTTTTCAATTAAATCTCCCTTGTATTCCTAACTCAGAAGCATTAACTATGAGGTAAGTAAAAATAAAAGGGGATTGCTGTTGTAAAATCAGCATCAAGTAGCAAATAGTGACCATGACAACAGTAAATTAAAATGTATAATTGTTAGTTTTGTAAAATTGCATTAGACCTAACAAACATTTTCAGGATACCCTCGAAAAGGAACGAAAACGTGATTAACCGCGGAACCACTTAACTCTACACATTAACAATTTACAACATTTCTTGCATTTCAGGATCAACCGACTCAACAACCGATCATATATGATAGATACATATGCTTTAGTATTTTTCATTTACATAAATATATACACTATTGTATAAACATTTCATGGGAATGGGAGGGACCATCACGGCACCCGATTGAAGCACTCAGGATGGGGAGAGTGGGAATGCCAACTCCCCATTGCTAACAGTTTGTGAATAGAGGGCACTTCTGGTTAATCGCCACCTACAGGAGATCGATTCCCTTCCCTATTACCAATCCCTTCTTACCGAAAACATTCCTCTCCCTGCAAATTTTCCTTGCCTAAAAATCCTCTCCCAGCAAATTCCTTTACTTCCACACCACATCCAACAAAACCCCTCCAGCGATCAAATTCATCGTTTCTACTTGGAACAAACGGAGGTGCCTAGAGTGGAACGAAATCATCCAGGTGTAAACTGGAAGAAAATATGGATGAACATTTCTTCACGGAGGCTATCGTTGTGCCAGCGCACTGATCTATATCTGTTTGTGAATGAAAAGACGGAACACCGCAAACTGCTTAGCGTCATCGGTAGAGCAAACGATCCATACTGTCAACATTGCGCGGGCATTGTCGAAACTCTTAAACACAAATTCTGCGAGTGTCCACGAGTAGCTACAGTATGGTTATTTATGCAGCAAAGATGGACGACAATTCTCGGTGGATGGCAGAGGCTATCCTTTGACGATCTTCTACGACCAATATTGGGAAATATTGCGTCATTGAGAAAATCTCAAATTCTGAAAACCTTCATTAAATACATTAATTTTGTTATAGCAGATACGAATAATCAAATAGATGTAGATGAGCTAGAATTCATTTTGAATCTAGTAGATTGAATTTTACACACGCTATGTAATATTAAAAAATAAATAAACGATATTTTACAAAAAAAAAAAAAAAAAAAAAAAAATAGAGGGTGGACTCTTCTCCCCGCCCATCCTCTTCCCTCCTCTCCGGCATTCTCATGTTAGATTGCTTGCTCTTTTGACCAATTGTTCAATTTTTGTTGTTGTACAATGGCATGATTTGGATAATCAGTGGTTATTAAAACTTGATCAAGTCGAACAGAGAGGAGAGCCGTGCTACATTGGGTGGTAGTACATTATCATCCATCACACATCACACCTATAGTTTTTTTTTTATGTAACTATAATCAAACTGATTTTTATTTCTATTGATATTGAACATTTGTATTTTCAATGGCGTTTTCAATTTGAAGGACCGGGCCAAATTACATGTCTTATTTGTTTGTACAAATATTCGCCAATTATCAACACTTGTATTTGATGTGTATCCGGTTGTAATAATCATTGAAAGCTTTTTCGTTTTTTTAAGTACTCAACGCAGAATGAAATTAAGTTGGCGTTTTTTTATTATAGTGATAGTGATCCAACTATGATTCTTGTTCAAACGGCCTATTTTAATAGTAGATTTTACTATTAGTACATTGTCATAAATACCATGAGCTATTACAAAAATTCAAAATTTTCAATTTTTACTAATGAACAAGGAGGCGGCAATGGGTGAGATCTTTCTGATTATAAATGTATAACAATAATCCTATTTCCAAACAATACTAAATACGTTTAGTTCGGCAAATTGGAATAATTCAGTTGCTTACTTTGACAACATATTCATCACGTCCCAAGGACAGCTGTAGTTACTAACTACCTTCAGTAGGATGACGATTTCTTTTCCCATCTTGTACCAAGGCTGAAGCTGTTTTTTTTCTCCAACCGTCCCAGAAAATTGGATTCGTTTCCTGTGAAACCCACTGTTTTGCGTACTGCGGAAACTCCGGTGTGTAGTAATGGATCCAAGTTTCATCCATGGTTATGAATCGGCGCCCAAACTCCTTCGGATTGCATGTAAACTTGTTCAAGAACACGGGACCACAACGAAAAACAGCAAACTACTTATGAATCCTTTGAATCGACGGAGCAAAGTCTGGAAAATACTTATCCAGCTTGGCTTTGGTTTCGGCAGCCGTTTTCTTGCGTAGAAAATAGTATTTTATCAAAACTTGAAACTCAGATTTTTCTCACTGTTGTCACTAATGAATGCGTGGGCAGAAATGGATATTCCCCTCTCGCTTATCGTCAGCCACAAAAATGACTTCTTCGGGAACTTGGAATCTAAGATCTAATTGACGTCAATGCTTTTCTCCTTGGTGGGGGACGTAAAGACTCCGGTCTCCTGTCAATCGTTGCCGTCTCGTGCCAAGTAGGTCTCGTCATCCATTATGAACGCGACGTCGCGCTTCGCTGAAAAAAATATGTTTCACCATCACCTTCAGACGTTCCGTTTGGGTTTTGATTAAGGGCTTATGCTGAACCGTTCCTTGCGGCAGTCATAACCTCAACATTTAGAATTGATATAACTCAGAATCTGTACTAGATACTAGATACCGAAAATTTAATCACATCAGTTTATATGCTAACTTGCTGTGAGCAATTTAATAGAGTTCGATTCGATGTTCATTCACTAACAATAGAGCTTTATTTGAAATGGTAAGGTAAGTTTGCGAGAGAGAGAGAGAGAGAGAGAGAGATAGAGAGAGAGAGAGATAAAATACATGGAGCAGCGATTCACCTAATGGAGTTTTTAAACTTATTAAATCTTGAATTAAGGAACGTCCATTAATTACGTCACGCAAAAAAAATGCCTTTTTATAACCAACCCCCCTTCCCCCCTTGTCACATTTTTTGTAAGGACCTTCAATTTTTTTTGTATGGATCGTCACTTTTTCCCAAACCCCCCCTTCCCTCTTACTGCGTGACGTAATTAATGGACCTTCCCTTACAGGTCTTTTTGAGATTACCTATTTACGTTTTTATTTCAAGATACATTGCATTCTATAGTACTCTTTGGTTGTAGAGGAACGGTTAACTACTAAGATAATATTCTTGTTTCAGGCAAGACAAAAGAAGAACATGATGCCAATTTCAATATTTTAAGAGACAGTCTGCAAAATCATAAAGTTGAGAGAAATTTGGACAAATGCTCGATTGGGAAAACGTCTGTAAAATTGCTGTGGTTCATTCATTATCAGCTGACCATTGGACTATTGAAAATGAAAAGTTAAGGCATTGCAGAGTTTCCGAAGACCACAAACACAGGTCATGACAAGCTGTGACAAAACTTTCTGCAAACTCGCGATGAGCAGCAAATCAATCGATGTGCTAAAACTACAGATGAACTGGATAGCTCTACGATGAAGATAGCATGGACAATGAATATGGCTGCTGATGTGATGGTACGATCTGAAAACAGCGATAATAGAAGCCGATTGTAATGCAAATTCACGTGGTTGAGATTTTGTCAACCTAGCAAAGAGCTAAGTTCTATGTAGTGACGACAAACTTTGATGATCTGAATGAAGAATGATCGAAGTTCGCCATCGAAATATCTCATTTGGTCAGCTGACTCATCTGATTTTTGCATGGACTGAGGAGTTAAGCTCTACTTCAGTGACAAAGTTGTCTGCACGAGCTAACATGGCGAGATATACAAATCTGATGTGTCTTCGAGTAGCAGCCTTTGAACCGATTGCTTTAGGCAGACAGCATCGACGAAGCTTCCGCTATGATTTGGCCAGATTATGGCATCATGTACACACTATTCTAAAAGTGTCCTGAGCTGGTATGAGGCCAATTCTGTCCATGATTGTTCTACAAGGACATGAATACCGCCAAACTGTCTGTGAGCTGCGCCCGGTGGAGCAGTACTGAGGCAATGATGAAGCGGGAACGTCGGAAGAGCAAGAAGACAGTCAAAGACGAGAAGGACATGTTAAGAAAATGGAAAAAAAAAGAGAAACTGGTACCGGATGACACTGTAAAGACTTTGATGGAGGGCATCAAGCAAAAATGCGTTCAATTTTAAACTCAAGGCTCCATCGATTAACTTTTCTTTTGATTTTTGAAGTAAATATAAAACTACCCTAAAATTTTGGTTTGATTCCAAACATTTTACGGTGTCGCAATAATTTCGTGTTCGACCTTTACGCCCACAATATCGGAAAAGGTTAAGCAACTGATGGACAAAAAGTATCTCCCAAGAGTTCGAAAAAAAATCTTGTAAATTCAGTGCACTTAGAAACTCAGGGAACTTATCAAAAGCTCGGTATACTTTTTAAATTTGACTTAGACTTTCCCGAGGTTAAGCTATTCTCCCTGATGTCAAAAGAACATACCATAAAATCAGGGAACTTTCCAGAAATAAGGAGCTCTTCCTAGAAGTTCAGACAACTTTCCTGAAATTCAGATTGTTTCCTAGAAATTCAGGGAATTGTCCGCAAATTCAAGGAAATTACCACGAGTTCAGGGAAGTTTTCACAAGTAAAGGCTTCTTCACAGAAGTTCAGGTAACTATCCAGAAATTCTGGGGGCTTCCAGAAGTTTAGAAAACTAATCAGATTATTTTGGGTTTTTTTTTTCAGAAGTTCATAGAGCTACTCAAGATGTTCAGGGAACTTCCCAAAAATTCAAGGAACTTGCCAGAAAATTAAAGAACTTCGAAAAGAGGACAGTCAAGAAATTCATGAAGCTTTTCTACAGTTTGCGGATCTTCCTAGAGGTTTAGTGAACTTCTTCAAAATTTAATGAAACTTGCTAGACATATACAGAACTTCTTAGAAGTTCAGCGAACATGTAGGAGGTCAAGAAACTTCCTTGAAGTTCAGGGTTTCTCATGAATTCAAAAAAACTTCTTAGAATTTCAGGAAATGGTCACAAAGATCATGGAACTCCCCTAAAGATCAGGAAACTTTCCAAAAGGTCAGTAAACATCTCAGACGTTCAGAGAACGTCCCAGAAATTTAGAAAATTTCCCAGAAGTTCAGGGATCTTTCCAGTGGCTCGAAAAAAAACTCCCGGATGCTCAGGGGATTCAGCAATTCAGGAAATTTTTCAGTAGTCCTGCGATCTTCCAAGAATTTCAGAAAACTTTCCCAAGATCGGTGAACTTTCCAGAATTTCAGAAAACGTCCCAGATAAACAGGAAACTGGATTTTTTGAGCATTCAAAAAGTTTAGGAAACATTCAAAGGATTTTTCCATAAAATTGGGGAGCTTCATAGAACTTCAGGGATCTTTCCAGGTGATCGAGAAACTTTCCAATCGTACCGAACACATCCCAAAAATTCAGGGTATTTAAGTTTTAAAAAGAACTTAAACTTCTTACTACTCGATAATTTTTCGAACCCAACCAAAACGAGAATAAAGATACCAACTACTTTTAAATCAATTTCATAGAATGTTCACCTATTCATAATCTTGGAGATCATAAAAAGTTCTTGTACGGTTCAACAACATCTCGGTTATGCTAACTATTCCACAGAAGTTCCACGGTTTCCTAATTTTTTTTTCAATTTCTCGTAAGTTATTTAAATATGTGTGATATTCTGCTTTTTATCACATGATATGTACCTGCTGGAAGTTAAAACAACTTCTGGGAAGCGAAATCTGATTTTCTAAGTTCCCGTCATTTCCATAAAGTTGTTCCTACTCCATGGATGATCAGCAAACTTTTTGGAAGTTCATCCAAGTTTCCAGAAACGTTAATATTTTTTTCGGAAATTCAATGAACTTCTCTTAAGTTCCACCATTTCTCTTTTTGAAAGACAGTGAGCAAACTTCATGATTATCTGGAAACTTCAAATCATTTTATTCAACTGCCGAGATGTTTAATCAACTTCTGGCATGTTCATTATAGATATTTCACCCCATTCTTCATAGATATTCTGAAATTCATTAAATTAAATTTTTAAAGAGTGCGTTCAGTAAGAAACTTAGAAGCTTATATAAGTTCTGAAATGATGCAAAATGGATCCAGTATAAAACAAAATTCACAAACACCAGCGATGCAGCGATGTTTTTGCGTTTGGTCTAGAAAAATAAATCCAAACCATGATTTGAACCACCGTTGAAGATGCCCTTAGAAGATCTGGCTTCACGGCTGTAACAGGTGAGGCCAGAAATGAACTTATCTTTCATGTGGTGGCGAATGTATTTGAAGTTTGGCGAATTGCGTTTGTAAGGGTGTTAACACATGGTGAAAGAAGAATTTGGGCAGCTGTGCTCAATGCCATCTGACGTTGTTTACCGGATTCCAGAGAAAAGAAAATAGTTTGGACAAATTTTGGCTAGAACCAAGAAGGAGCTACCAAATTTGACAACATTTGTTGAAAATTGGCTCATCCTGTCGCAAAAAAGGCGTACTTTAATTAAATGCAAGGATTCTGGTGGTAAATCAAACTGGAAAAAGTTTGGGAGCTCAGAGATTCAGCTACGAGTAATTTATATTAACTCACCTTAACAGCCGGGAAAATAAGGCAAAAATGCGGGAAAAATTCGGGAAAAATGCGGGAATTTTTATATTAAGATTGTGTGGCCACCCTCCCAAAACCAAAAACTGCAATTTAGCAAAACTTTCGACCAAGATGCAAAAAACCTGAAGGACTACAAACGTGCAAATCTCTTTATCTCGTATTGGAAGACGGGAGTTGTGTAAAGGCAGATTTCCGGTAACTTCCGGGGCTCATGTACTTTACTGCTCATAGTAAGTACGATGTTTCTGAAGACGTTAGGAAGTAGAAGATGTCAAAGTTACCAGTCACAATAAACCAGACGAAAAAAAAATGAACATCAAGTTTTTCTACAGGCAAAGCCTACTACCCTTCAAAGTAAACCGCCGGCAATTTGCTTTATTTCCATACACTAATTCTGAAGTTTTTACTGTCAACATTGAATAGGATTGGTTTTAATGATATAAATTTGTTTAAAATTGTAAGAATGTTTCGAATATTCTATAAATTCGTTGATTTTCATTACAGAGTCTTCCTGAAAACATTCTATTGTTTCGATCCGGAAAAAAAATCTATTTTCCATCATTTCATTCGGTTTCCAAGGGCGCTGAACATCCAATTTGGAACGCAAAAAAAAGTGTAATAAAACGCCAGCCACGTGTGTTGTCCGGCGGGCAGTGATTAATTAATCACCGAGGTCCATTTGTGTACAACACCGCCGTCAGTCGCGGTATTTTTTTCCTCCTCCTCCTCTGTGTATTGACAATTCGTCACTTCGACACGGTGAGCAGCCCGCGCTTTCAAAGGCTTTGTCCAGCATCGTTCACCCAATGGATCCGACGAAATATCCTTGTGACATGTGGAACGTATTTCTCCGATTTGCCGAACAATCTCCCTCTCGTCTGTTGCTCCGGGAAGTGGTGGTTTGCGAAATTAATTAAACCTTCCTGGAATAATAGATCCATTAGCGATGGGCGAATAGAATTTTACCTCATCCCCCAACCATATGCTGTTTGCTTCATCAAGAGGGTGGTCAAATGGAAAACAATGAAACCACTTGAACCGAAGCCGAAATGAAATGGAGCGGACACACTTGTCGTCGTTTTGGTTCGTGCTTTTCGTGAAAAAAAAAGAAGGAAAACTCAATGCAGTGTAAACGTGCTCAAGTTAATAAATTTAAATTATTTACCCAGCCAATTTTGAATGGCAAATTCGAATGAATTATTGAGCGACATCTTGTGCATTAGAGCCCGAAAAAAAAATCCTCAATGATTACTTGCACTTAAAAGCAAGCAAGTGCACTTAAAAGATAATGCAGGACACACACCGCACTGCACACGGATCGGGTCGTAAATCACCGCCCAGGGCACGAAACTATATGACGACATATTGACACAGGCCATAAATCATAAAATTATCTTCCAACCGACTGGTGGACTGAAGCCTAGTTTTTCGGACACCAGCAAAATCCAATCATGGTTAGTTTTCATCAACTAAACTGCATTATTTAGCTCGTCCCGGGTTGCCAGTTTTCCAACTCTCCAAATGACATATGCCGCCCGAAATTTCCTGGCAACACCGGTTTCAAATTTGCTAATCATCACCCCGAGCGTGTTGATGCAGAAGAAAGCAAATCACCTTCACCGCATCACACCGGAAATGCACGGGTTCTGATCGAAGCAGGCCGGCAGAGGGGGTGGAACAGGCCGAAAGAAACCAGAAAATTTACCCCTTGCTCCTCGCAACAACGGATGCCACCAAGCCTGAGCCAAACAAAGGAAGATAAATCACCTTGCAGCTCAACCGGATGGATGCAGAGAACAGCCAACAGTTGAAGCCGTTTGGAGCGATTTTCCAGCACATTTGCAAAAACAAACTGTTGAACAAGTTTTACCACCACCCACCGCCCACCGCCCTCTCTCATGGTTGTGCTGCATGTCATCATTAGGAAAAAGATTAAAGTGAAATTATGCGAATGCTTCGTCCCGGACCTTGTACTGGTAAAACTTTAATATGCAAATTAACAAACATGTCGACAGCTAATCTTCGCCTGTCTTGTCGTCGTCTTTTTCTTCTCGCCGTGGCGCTACCGGGAAACGTGCCAGGATTAGTGAGCGTGATATGTGGCGATGGCTTTGCACTCGCATCGCGGGAAATGGGATGCAGATGTAGAAAGGATTAGAATCCTTGTGCTATCATTCCCAGTTTATAATCCAGTGATAATTTTTCTGTATCGTTAATTAGAATGGAAATGGAATTTGGGCATTGAGCCGTTGTTCGGAATTGCTCGTTGATTGAACTTTTGCAGTACTTTATTTATTTATCTGCTGTGTCCAGCGATGAAGACTGGTAAATTAATTTATTTTTATCTAGATCATGTTTTTAAGTGGCTCAATTGCAATTGCTTTACGGAGCCTCGTTATGTGATACAATGATTGACTTGATAATACGCTAATCGTTTACTCGTAGTTTACCCAAAAACATTTTTTGGGGACGGGTTGGACAAAGAAACATGAAAAAGGAATTTTGTAGTTTTCCCAGAGAGTTGTCGCCAGCACTAGGAAAATATGGCCAGGTTGTCTCTGTTTGGCCGGTTGTGGTGACCATTAGGCGCCGAAGAAACTGTCATCATAACAACAAACAAAAACGCAAGCAGATAGAAAAAAAGGGGAATTTACATATTTTTGTCAACCTAAGCAATTGACAAAACAATGATGTATGAAAAAATCAAATAATCAAAGAAATCACTCCATACCTGCAATACGATTTCTTACTCATTCTTTTGCAATTCTTGTGCATAATCCTCATAACATTTCTTGACTTGACATTATAATAAGGTGGAATCCATTCTGTTATCGGCAATACGGCAATAATTGCCGTCTATATTTTATCGCAACATTATTCCTAACTTCGTCAATCAGAATGTTCATACAATCAAGCAAAACAATTTATGCGAAGAGGTGATATCCCAAGTACCAATTTTAGTTTTATTCCATCCACATAGACTCCTCCTGGCTTTGTTGATAAAACAACATTTAAAACTGTTTTCTCTACCAACATCCTATCAATGCATCTATAGAGCCGAAATTTGTAAGAGATTTTGAAAATGTTCTAGTGAGAGATGTTAGGACCACTTGAGAACCTTCATAAAACCTATTGGCTGCCATAAAGACCAGAATATGGTCAAATTGACACAGCTGTTAAACTTCACTGTAATATCGTGGTTGGTTTTTGTTTGATTATCTACTCTTTTGATTCATTTAACAGTATATATTATTTATGAACAAAGTTCTAGTATTGCGTGAAATTTTTTTTGATGTAAAAAGTTTTTAGCTTATTGGAGCGTACAGCTTATTTTGAGCATCCAAGGCAAATGTGCATCTAACTTTATATTGAAAGCGTTTAAATGGGTACGACAAGAACTTAAAATAAATGCACGACTTTTGCGAGTTTACAACTACAATAAGAAAACTATAACAAATATATTCGACAAATTATTCAATAAACTCATCAATTTTTTCGGAAAATAGTTGGATTTCAATTAGATTACGAATGCTGAAATTGGTCTCCAATCTACAGTTTATTTGCATTACATTTAAAAAAAAAATGCATTAATTGTTTCACTTTCTTTTTTCTTAGCTTTTCAGCTTATAGCTTACTCTCAACTAAGTGTTCTAATTGCACTTTTACAGTTATTAATTAAGAGTCTTCGATGCTAGGTACCATGCCCCGAGAGTCGAGAAGTTTAGCTTCACGAACAGTTCGTAGACGAAACCGGAAATCGCCACCTTCAGCATGGTGTTGCTTCGTAGCCGCACCTTTACCGACTGAGCTAAGGGCGGTTATTGTTTCACATTTCTTTTGTTCCCATATAAAAGTTTTGCCAAAAAGTCAATTTATTGCGAAGATTACTATAAAACGATTTGGTCATGTTTTTCTGTTTCAAAACCCCTTCCCTCAATGCTAATTTGCCATAATGCATTTACTGGAAGCAAATGTTTTTATAATGCTGTTTCAACTGACTATAATATGATAATATGAATGAGTCCTTAAAGGGCATTTCATAACAGCATTTTACGAGTTTGTAAAGTCGAAATAAAGAGTAAATGGGATTTGCAAATACAAGGTTTTAAGATCGTAGAAAACAAGCTGTAAAGGTTCTCATAAATCAGAAACTAAACTATGAAATCTATTGGCACCTCATGGTACCATAATAAAACCAAATTGATCTATAGTGACTTTCATAAAGCTTTTATAAAACTTAAAATGGCTAGATGGTTTTGGCAATGTTATTTAGGGTGCACTATGCGCACCACTTTATGCTCAGCCCTTTGGCTCCTATAAGTAGCTAGTTACTTTGTTTCTATTCGCCCTTCGGCGACGTGCCTTAAAGTAAGTTAATTTCCAACTTCATGCTTCGTGCCATAACTTCGAGCATAGGCTTCAGTAACAGTAAGGCTTGTATAAGTAACTGTTACCATTCAGCAAGCCGTCCTGTTAGTAGCATTGCTTACTTCGTTCAGCTGTCGCCATTCAGCAACCAAACATGGAGGCTCCCAATTTGATCACGCTCTACGCAGGCAGTCCCCGTTGAGGGATCAACCCGACTCTGACGTAGAATTCCCCTCCGGAGGAACTACTATCAAAACCGACCGTTAGTCATTTGGCCTTCCAGATTTTCACACTCTACTCGGATAGTCCCTGACAGTGAATCTACTCTACTCCGACAAAGTGTTCCCCAGCGATGAACGATCTTCCATGACCAGAGCAATTCGGATAGGTGACGAAGTTGGTCCAGTGATTCTGGGTGGAGAATAACTTCCAGTTCATTGGCGCCCCGAAGATCATTTTCCAGTGCAACATCGCGGTCTACTCGATCAAGTCCCCAGCGGTTGGAGGATAACCTTCGGGTTTATAGCCGCCCGACGACCTATCACCGATGCTACGTTATACTCAGACTATTCGGTCAAGTCCTCGACGGTGCTTTATCCTAATCTGTCAAGGAGCTCACCTGCGTAGGAAGCGTAGGTTACGCTTCACGACTTGAATGATTCTTCATAAAACCATAACTTACTCTATTGAGGGCTGCAAAATGGTGAGTCGCAAAGGAGCGTGCGTCCCCGCAACATAGCTCTGGTCTCACAAGCTCCTACCTCATGCTTCCACGGGTCTATAGATGACAAATATCGCCAGCTAAGGGTTGCGTACTTAGCTGGAAGTGCAGCCTGGGCACTGTTGTCCTTCTGACTTCAGCTAGATTGAGGAGGTGCGTGTCGAGCGTCTGTCCACCAAGGAGATGCGGCTCAAACAGCGGCTGAGTAAGAAACGCTGTATCGCGTCAACTATACATTAGGTGGCAGTCGCACCAGCGCGACCCGGGTAAGGAAGGTGCATGCTGAAATCTTACCCTACTACGAAAAATGGAAGTATTCTTTATACGGTATATAATTTCAGATCATCCATGGAGTTCCCAAGTATTGTATAGTAATCTTAAATTATTTTTTCCTTCGTGACAATGATAATGCAGGTCTGTCCACAATTGCAGCATGACCTCAACCAGCAGACATGCAGACAGTTCAGATATAGTTTTTGTTATCATTTTGTATTGTAACACCCTTTCGCAATATTTTTTATGCTATTTCAGCTTCATATTTATGCGGTTTTAGCCCATACTACAGATTCTACTATACTTTTTTTTCTTTCTTTATCCAAACAAAATTTCATGATTTAGAAACTTAAATTGTTTATGATCCTTCATTTTCTATTGCACAGTTATAAAGAAGTATCCATGGGCTTAGTAGGATTCAAGAGTTATCGGAGAATTCAAATGTTCTTCCTTCTTTTCTCTTTTTTTGTGTGGATTTGTTATGTTTCCCTTTTTGGGCAGTAATCATAATCATATGAAATTTATTTTGGCTTACTGTTAGCTTAGATTTCCTTTGCCATTCTGCAGTCTGCCCGGTGATAAACTTTCCTTAATTACATCACTTTATAAATTTTCGACATTTCAGAGTTTATATCATCTTACTTCGCAGCAGAAGTGGCAAATAGCTGCATTTTATGTTAATATGTATATTATTTAGTATCTCATTACAACATCGTATTATTTTCATCATATCATCACTGCATATTTTTATAATCATTATAAAATTATTTATTAAAAAATAAATAATAATAATTGATAAAATTTAATACTTCAAGGTTACAGGAAATTGATTCCAGATAGTACAGATATTTTATTGCATTGTATCTTGAGGTGTTTTTCTTTTATTGTAGATCATTGAATATAAATAAAATTATTGAATGCTCTTCAAATCTGCTGTTTATGTTTATCCAAATGTCATGAATACATACATATTTTTTTAATTTTTAATGTATAATCAAATGTTTAATGTTTTATTTATTTGCAAAATGATCTTCACATTCCAGAGTAACATTCATCTGCCACTGATTGAGCTGTAAAGATGCAACAAGCTTCATGTGATTATCATATGCCTATTAATACTGTTTTAATTATTTTATCATATTTTTTAAAATTACAGGATGACGAATTGCAACTATGACATATTCATTAAATATTCTAGTATATTTCATTGCTCTATTACATACAACATGAATTGAATATTATGATTATATATATAATAAATACTGGGTTGGGAGGGAAGCATCAGGGTATCAGCAAAAACTGGACGATGGTTTGATTGACTGCCTGAGTCTAGGAGGGAATAAATGGCATCATTTTCTATATCCTACCGATTCGATTATGATGCTGTGAATTCTACTCCAACAGTTTCAGTGAGATTGACGCGCCCTCTTTTACAAGCCATCCTGTAGAAAGCTTAATAAATATTGCGAATTGGTTTATTTGATTGGTTGGATCGTATCGTTGGAAGGGGTTTCTCAATTTCCCATGGATTTTACGTAAGTGTCTCTGCTTACGGGTCCGCCCCACCGTTTTTGGCCCTTCATACAGCGATATTGTGAATTCAGATCGGTGGCCCAATTTGATCTTGCTATTAAGTGGGGCTGCATCCAAGCCAAGGGCATGAAGGGATGGTGGCTACCATACATGCATACAGGACTTGGGCCGTTTAGACGTGGTTTACTCGAGGTGACATTTTTGGGGGTTGATTGGAAACATGGAAATGGAATTCTGTATCAACTCAGCATTTGAGTCACAGCTCTGCTGATGCATTCAACGACATAAGCAACTCCCAGGACAGGCATCTCCCTACGGAATGCCTTACATCTAGGGCATTCGAAAACGACGTGCTCTAGTGTTCTCTCCACATTACTACATTCTGGACAGACCGAGGACGTTGCAAGTCTGAACCAATGTAGATACTTCCTGAAACAACCAAGGACAGGAATTGTGGCAGGTAGAAGTACACTTCTCCGTGCTAGCGTCAGACTCGGAATGAGCCTATCCGTCCATCTACCGTTAGCTGCTGTGTTCCACTAGTGATGCCACTTGGCTACCAGTCGCCCCCAATATCTTCCGCACTGCTGTGGGTTCTCTTCGCCTGTTGCATTCGCTGTCCTTCAGCAGAGTTATAGGCATCATTTACACGTACGTCCCCAGCCTCTCTGAGATAGAAAAATTCAAATTTAAAATTCATGATACTCAATCGGTACCCATTGGACTTTGGTGCGGTTTTTTGCAATAGATCACAAAATTATCCTTGTTAGTGAATCTGCACTGATTATTACGAAAATATCGTAGTTTCGGATTTCGGTAAGTACCTGTAAAACGATGGTGGACATAATATTCTCAGATGCGAAACATGGCATGCGGCATATCAAACTTTATGATTAGCAAAACTAGGTCATCAGAAGACGTTTTGAGGATACTGGCCACTAAAAAAGACCCTGTAAGATCCGAGATCCTCCAGAAAAGTGGCCATATTCAAATCTTTTTCAAACCCTGGCCAGCGACATATCAATACATAATTTTGCAAAACTTTGTCTTCAGAGGACATTCTGAGGATGTCTAACCATCCGAATTACTTCACATACGCCTTTTCCAGCAACTCTCCTGAAACTGTCAACACGATTTCGTCCGCAGCTTCAATGTCAACACGCCCGTACATCCCGTTTCAAACCATTGGACCAAGAATGGAACCGTGTGGCACATCCGCAGTAATACAGATTGATTTCTGTCCCTAGTCAGTATCGTAAACCAGCATCCGGTACTGTAAATAGCTTCTCAGAATGCTACACAGATAGTCAGAAACCCTCATTCTGTGCGGCACCTCGGCTTTGGCCTCCCAGCGGGCTCTGTTAAATGCGTTCTTCACGTCGATCGTTATCGCAGTGCAATAGCGCTTTCATCTTCGCTTCAGCTTGGACGCCTTACCCACTTTCTCAAGCTTTGTTTGAATAGCATCTACCGTTGACCTTCTTTTTCGGAAACCAAACTGCATATCCGACAGACAGAGCTCGCTCTCCGTACACTTCGCCTGTTGAGCATAATCCTTTACAAGAGTTTCCCTAGTGTATCCAACAGGCATATTAGCCTAAAAGATGTTGGAACTCCCGGTGATTTTTATGGCTTCACAGGAACACTAACTTCTGGATGTCTCACTTGTCTGTTCGTCCTAACATTTCTGGAGTACCATCCTGAACGTGTCCGAGAACTCCTGGATCATCCTCCAGTGCCACGTTGGGGATTTCGTCCGGACTAGGGTCTCCTTTTTCCACGCCGTACGGTGTTTGCCATCACTACACGATATACATCGGGGGTTTCCGTCAGTTTCTTGGCACAGCTCTTTGTAGCAATTTGACTTGCTTTGCTTTTAACTAACCGCTCGGGACACCACCCTACGCTCCTTACTGTCTGCATCGGCTCAAGCCCTTTGCAGGCATCTTCTGGCTCTGAGACACGAAGGGTGATAAACACCTTCTTTCACCTGTAGACTGGCAGCTGGCTATTGCCAGGCTCCAACTTCTTTGGCATGGCTGTGCCGCACTTTCTTCTCAAGTGACCTAAAGTTCCAATTCAAGAGTTTTTTTTGGCTTAGCCAGCAAATCGAAGGATAATGATCAGAGTTCTATTCAGCTTACTTTCTCAGTAATTAACCAAACTTTCTCATTCGCATCCAATGTTTAAGATTCTAGTAGCATTCTTATCAACTTCTGAAGAAAACTATGAAGTTCACGAAAGGTTCGTTCAAGAAGTTGTAGAAAATGCTATTCAGCTCAAAAACTACCTTATCCAAACTCACAAAACCAAAAAAAAAAAACCAAAAACATTTATATTCAAAATGTTTGTGCTGAAAATTTATGTTTAAACTGCTGTGTTGTGAAATGATAGTTGGATTCAATTTGATGATTTTTTCTGAAGTAAATTAAAATTTTCATAAAATTCATAAGCTTCCTTTTTACTGGATGCGAATTGCCGGGTCTTTCATTTAACACCTGCCATACGATTTTGTACAGTCTCCTTGTCCATTTTATTTGCCAGCATCGGTAACATCTTGATATTTGCAAAGAATTCGCCTCTCGGTTGCAGAGTCCAGCGTGTGGACGGCGTCATAAGAGTTTTTGTATTCTTTGTTCCTCGTTTTTAAATCTGTTTTCTCCGTTGTTCTCCATTTTGTTAGGTCCCCCATCCGAACCGCTATCTCTCCACAATGCCCCATCCGGAGCTCATCCATCTCTCCACAATGCCAATGGAGTGCGAGGCCGTTAACTCGACCTCTTTGATGGATTCACCACATGTCTCCAGGGTGATATCGTCTGCGAACCCGACTATCTTCACCCCGCTCGGGTACTCAAGCCACAGTATCTCGTCGTACATCGTCTTCCATAACACCGGACCCAGGATCAAACCTTGTGGGACGCTTGCGGTGATCTGGACACGTTTCTGGCCTGCCTCTGCATTGTATACCAGTACGCGATTCTGGAAGTAGCTTTCGAGTATCTTGTACAGGTACCCAGGAACCTGTAGGCGCTGGACCGAGTCGGCGATAACCACCTAATTGGCGTTGAGGGTAACCCTCTCGAGCCCCTTACCCGCTGTATCCAACAGACATATAGGTCTATATACCGATGGATCTCCTGGTGGCTTCCCTGTCTTTGGTAGCAACACAAGGGTCGGAGTTTTCCAGGCGTCCGGGAAGACGCCATCGTCCAGATACTTTTCCATCACCACCCTGAACATTTCGGGATCCAGCAAGAGAGCCGTCTTGATGGCCAGGTTCGGAATACCATCCGGTCCCAGCGCTTCGTTCACCTTTAGCGACTTTGCTATCGCAATGAGTTCCTCATTCGTCACCGTCGCCTCGTCGCCGGCCCCCGTTGTGCCGTTATCAATGCCCACGTGGTCACGGATGTTCAGCGGAGCCGTCCACCTTTCCGTCGCTATGACAGCGTTAAGGTCTGGGATACTGGAACGCTGGTCATGGGACAAATCTACGGCGGCGGGGGGCCATGGACTCGGGTCGTGGCTCGGAAAGAGTACCCAAACGATCACCTGCAGCAGCTCTGATGAACGCTCGGTTAGAGCCGCCGATCCTCTGGTTTTGGCCATTACTACCCGGAAGGCGTCACCCCACGGGTTCGCATTGGCAGGTCGTTTGTTCTTCGGAGGTCGGCAATCGACTCCGTCCACCAATACACCGGCGATCTTTCATTCCTTGGTTTGACTTCCCTCGGCATGGTTGTATCGCACGCTCGTGTAAGTGTCATAACGAGTCGTTTGTAGCAAAGGTTCCTGGGTTTCACGTAAATTTTGTTCCCTCTCAAGCGCCTCTTTAAAAGTCTCTACATCAAAGTAGGACGTCCTCCATCTGCGGGAGTGGATGCTCCTCCTTCCGCACGCTGCCTTGTATTGTGGACGATACAATATCGAACCGCCAAGTGGTCGGTATGGCTGTAGCCATCATTCACCTTCCAATTGCTTATCAGCCCAGGACTGCTGAATGTTATATCGATGATCGATTCCGCTCCGTTTCTTTGGTAGGTACTCTTGGAACTCACATTGGCTTGGTCTACGTTGAGCCTAGCCAAGGCCTCCAGAAGAATCTGACCCCTAGGGTTGGGAAGGCAGCTCCCTCACTCGAGCGCCCAAGTGTTGAAGTCCCCCGCTATTACCAACGGGTTCAAGCCAGTTAGCTCCGTTGTCATCCGATCTAGCATATTGGTAAACTGTTCAATCGACCATCTTGGTGGTGCGTAGCAGCTGCAGAAGAACACTCCATTCCCTTTACAACCGCGAAGCCTTCGTTTGTGGTACTTACTTACCCTTCGTGCATAATGCCGCCATATTGGCCCTGTGCGCAAACCAGTTCCTGTTGCCGGCTTGGATGCGATATGGGTCGGAAATTATGGCGATATCCGATGCCGACTCGCTAACCGTCTGACACAGCAGTTGCTGAGCGGCCTCACAATGTTTTTGGTTTAGTTGGATTACCTGCATTACGATTGGCTCGTTAGAACACCCTTAGCGGACGGGCACTTGGCTCCCCCCATGACGTGCTTATCGTCCGGTTTCCCGGTGCATATCAAGCATTTGTGGGGACCTTTTCAGTCCCGCGCCTTGTGGCTAGTGCTGCCACACCTTCTGCACATGTTACTAGTATCTGGGCCTTTGCACTTCCAGGACATGTGCCCACTCTCTAGGCATCAAAAGTATGCCTTCGGTGGTTGGTGCAGGCTAGGTGGGCATATGGACCATCCCACCTTCACCTTCGCCACTTTCAACGCCGCGTTCGTATCAACTTCCGCTACCCTCATGGTTGCTACCTGTGTCCCGAGTGGACCCTTCCTCAGACGTATGTCTGCCGCAGCAACCTCAACCTTGCATTGTTCCTTTAGTGCAGTGCAGATCTCGTCTGCCTCTGTGATCTCATCCAGGTTTTTACACGCTCACCTCCACACCCTCACCTAAGGCCTGCCTTGCCAGGTCTCTATACGCCGGGCCCTTCAGCGTTATCGTCTTCTTCAGCTCCAGGAGCATCTTGCCAGTGCAGGTACGTCGTATACTCTGCACGTGGGCACCTAAGCCTACCAATTTTGCGTCCCCGCGCATCGCTTTCAAGACCTCCGAGTACTTCGACGCCTCGGTCTTGTCGATGAGGGCCTCTCCGTGGTTACGCTTGTGGGCCACCTGTCGTTTATCTTTTTCTTTTTTCATCCTACTTCCCTTTTTCCGGACCTTATTCCAGTGGCTTTCCCTGCCACGCCTGGGGTCATCACTCGTCCCCCTCCTAGCACTAGCGTCTGCTTTCGTGCTGGTTATGGCTGTTGTCGTTGGGGTCCTGCCACTCGGGCCCCCTTCGGCGCTTGAGACAACTCGTGAGCTGGGTATCACGCCTTTCGCGCTGGGCTTATCGCCGGGACCTCTCTCTTTGCGGGCAGCCAGAGCTGGTCGCGAGGATGGACCCTCAGACCCTGCCGCCACGTTTGCATAGGTTTGTTTCCCTTCTGGGGCTTCCAACACGATCCCAAGCAACACAAAACTGTCCAATAGTTGCAGCAACGAATGCGACTAAACTGAGTCGCATTGAAGTTACTGCAACCGAGTTGCAACAGATGTGCCGCTGGATAGCTTCTGAAGCGCCAGGTGCTGTTCGCCCGAGGACTGCCTAGCCGCTGGAGGTCCCTGCCACCATGGGTAGGGTGGACTCTCCGACCGAGACGGTTGCATCCGTCTGAGTCTGCTTCGAGGCTATGTCCCTCGCCCTTTCCGTGGCTGCTAGCCGTGACAACTCTTTGGCACTTTGCTCGGCTAGGAGCTTGACCTCCAGCTCTTCCCTCTCCTTGCATGCAGCCTGCACTGTCATGCGTAGCCTAAGAAGGCTCAATTTGAGGTCCTTCGCAATATTCTTGGGCGACGACGTGAAGTCGATAATCGCGTCCAATTGCTCAGATACGTCCATCACCTTAGGAAGGGTTTCCCGCATCCTGTCCATGGCCCGGATGAGTCCTGACCCATCCATGGCCAAGCCTAGCTTGGTGACACCTGCCTTCGATGCCGTAGCACTACCGCACGTGTCGCTCACGCCCGGTCCCACGCGGTGCGCACCTCACTAGGCCGCCTTTAGCGAACGGATTCGCTTTCTCTTTCTCCTGGTTTTTCTTTGTTTCCTCCATGTTGTTGGGTCCCCCCTCCAGCCGCTATCCAAACCCACGTGGAGTAGTCGCTATTGTGATCCCATGGTTGTCTGTGCAAACAGAAAGGCCATGCGAGGGTTGACACGGCCCTTCATGGGGAACCGTGTTCAGAGCCGAATCAGCGTAAGACAGGACCGCGGGGAGGCAAACTACATTCACACCTCTAATCTATAGGGATAGTCTAGGAATAATTGTTTGCTAGTTTACTTTTTCAAACGATAAGATTCAATCCGAGGAAACAACACTATAATGAGAAACTAGGTTAAGATGAAGATTTTACCTCATTTCAATGTCACCTCTTCACATAAATGTCGGGTCATCACTTTGTTTGTGAAAGTTTGATTGGGGTTCTAATATATATGAAGTAATATTGCAAAATTAAGGTACGTTAGCATCAGTTCATCTCAACTTCCCAAGGCTCTAACTATCGCGTATTTGCAGAGAACGATGTAATCCAAACGTCAATTTTTCATTGTATAAAACCTTGTCGTCTCCATCTAACTCAGATTGGGTTACAGCTCCTCTTTTCTCCCCTGCCTTCATGTGTTTACTTACCCTCTCCAGTTATCCGCACAAATCCCTAACCGAAACATATTTAACATGTTGTTAAACCAAAGCAATATGTATGTAAATACACGTGACTCCCTCGCGTCTCGGGCTAAATTCGCGAATGACGTCTCACCGGTTGGTTGTTCCAAGCTCGAACGGTGATCTCGTGAATTTCACCTACCCGGGATCATTCCACCAACAATAACACGCGTAATTGAATTGGCATATCATTTTCGCAAACTTCCTCCCCAGCAGCGTCGGGTTCGTCGGAGTCCTGCACTCTGCAACGTATTAAATTTCACCGACGCCGTTCGATAGACGTTTTTTTTTCGCGAACTCACGCACACGTGCGGATGGCACTTTGTTTGCAATTTCACCCGGTCTGATGGTCCAATACGGACTGCACGTTGGGTAATCCTTTTATTCAAATGAGCATCGATTGCCGTCTCGGTGAAGGAAGCAAGATGGCCAATCCGCGTGTGGGTGCGCGCAAATATTTGTTTATTGAAATGTGAGCTCCGATCCCCGGGCCGGTTGAACCCCGCTGGATTGGGCTTATTTAAATAAAAATTCGAAACTAATTCGCAAATTTGCATAGACTCGTGTGCCGCTGGTCGCATCGTCGATATCGGGTTTCAATTTACTTTGTTTTTCAAGATAGCGGCAGAACGTGGCCCTGGCGTTCCGTTCGCTGGGAACGAGTCAAGTTTTAATTAAATAATAACACGCTAAACTGTAATAAAGCGTTGCTGTTGGTGTCGGACTATTACAACCCTCCCGAGCCAAGCCGTTTGTATACTGGGTGCATTTTATTTCCGGCTGCTCTTCCTTGACTGGCACCAACAGCGCCGGGAAGGAGAAGGAAAATTAGCTGTGAGGTGTAAAACTTGAAATTGAATGGCTCCTCCAAGTGCCCTAAGACTTGGCCCGGTCTTGTCGGTTGCAAGTATAGACAATGGAATTCGCCCGGATAGTGGCCGTAAATGGAAGCTATAAAGTTAGTTATTCCTGCTACCTTAGCTACGGGGTGGGGATAGGTCCTTGGAGAGCTCAGGTTTTGTTTAAGTTGGATGGTTTTATTTCCGTTTGTCCGGAATTTGACTGCGCGTTAAAAGTTTGAATAGTTTACCCGGAAAACGAGATTGGACAATGGAATTGCACACTTGGTAATATTTGCTTACATTGTTACAAAGATTGAAAAAAGGAAGTGTTATTTGTATTTGTTAGATGGCACAATCGAAATTTATTTGGCAAGTTTTGATATGGTTTTCCATTCCAAAACCATTAAGTCTATGTGGCATTGGCATTTTTTAAACTGATCTCGATATGTGCACACCTTTAATTGTTTACTATTTTTGTTTTAATAAATCCAGCCAGTTCATTTATCTCGCTGACGACGCACACTGAGACAGGACAGCTAAAATCGCTGGAAAAAAATCATAGCTCTCTAAAATTACAAGTCTTCAGGACAGTTGATCCAAGCAAAAAATTAGAGGTAGGTTATATCAGGGATACAACCGCAAAGTTAACGTAGGACCGCGTTAATGTATCCCTTCTTAAAGGGTGTCCACGATGAAATTGCCACACACAAAATTGATTCGCAAAATTCGAGTTTTCATCCGATTGCCATCAAATTTTCAGGGATTGAGAAATAACTATTAAACTTCATTTTACCATTTTACTCGTATTTTATTTACAGTTCATACGCAAATGTCCGCACCTTGGCCTTAACCCCGGCCATAAGATTCTGCACAACCTGTGAATCAACCATTTTTTGCATGTAAACCCATACTTTCTTCAGTTCCTCGACTGTCTTCACTACCTTAGGTCGTTTAAGAAGGTGCTGCTTCATAATCGCCCAGTACTTCGATGGGCGGAGCTCCGGAGTGTTGGGAGGGTTGAACATTTTCGGCACGAAATTGACCTTATTGTCCGCATACCACTTCAGCACGTCCTTGGAGTAGTGGCATGAGGCCAAATCCGGCCAGAAGATTGTTGGGACGTTGTGGGCCTTCAGAGAGGAAGTAGCCGCCTGGAGGCACCTTTATGTACACCTGTCCGTTCATCGTGTCCTGGGTCACGAAAGGTGCACTCCGCTTCCCGCACGTACAGATGGCTTGCCAAACCAGGAATTTCTTCGCAAATTTGGACATCTTCTGAGTGCGGACATGCTCCGGAACGCTGAACTTATCCTTGGCCGTGAAAAACAGGTTGCCGGGGATCTGTTTGAAGTCGGCCTTCACATATGTTTCGTCGTCCATGATGCAGCATTCAACTTTCGTCAGCATGTTGAGGTACAACTTCCTGGCACGGGTTTTGGCGGACTTGTTCTGCTTCTCGTCGCGATTAGGGGCCTTTTTGTACCTTGAACGTTCGAAGCCCAGCCTTAGTTTTGGCCTTCTGGACAAAACTTCGGCTTAGGTGCAGCTTCTTAGCCACATCCCGAACGGAGGCGTTCGGATTTCGGTTGAAAGCCCCAACTACGCGGTTGTGATTTTTGGTGTTGTACGGAATACTTTTTCCTTCACTTCTGGGCTTCCGATCGGTGGTCAACCGTTCCTCGAACCGCTTAATCACTCGCGACACCGTGGAATTCGCGATTCCCAACGTTTTAGCGATGGAACGATGCGAGAGATCCTTGTTCTCGTGATGAATGCGCAAGATTTTATCACGCACGTGCTGTTCTTTCGACTCCATTTCCGCGAGTTTTGATCACAGGACTTTAAAACTTGCAGGATGTAAATGCACTATGAACTAAATCCACCAAAATTTTCATTAAATTCTACCCAACGGTTAAAAAGTAAGAGCAATTTCATAGTGTGGCAATTTCATCGTGGACACTAGGCTGATGCAAAATTTGAAATATTTGCTCCCCTTAGCTTAATCGACGCCAATTTGGGTCCTGATAGTACCCAACAAATTTTAACACATTTGGTTTTAATTTGGCTTTGCACACGCTATTCAAAGTTTGTATGGGAATAAGTATGAAGAATCTCAAGCTTACATTTCCAGATCCCTAACATCTTGATATTATGTCCTTAAACCAAATCTTATAAACATTCATATAGTGTAAGTTGTCAACTATCAAAATGCCGAAGATACCTGACATGTAAATTTTATACAAAAATAGTTATTCAATAAAACATAAAATACACACTTTAGGTATGATGTTATATTCTTATTTTTGTTTTCTTATTATTTATATGTTTTTAATTTTTATATTCATATATTTTGTGTATTTTATTTTATTTATATTATTATATATATTTTATATATTTTATATTTATATATTTTAAATACATAACATATTTTTACTTCATATTATTATATGTGATGAATAGCTATTTTTGTATAAAATTTACATGTCAGGTATCTTCGGCATTTTGATAGTTGACAACTTACACTATATGATTTGGTTTAAGGACATAATATCAAGATGTTAGGGATCTGGAAATGTAAGTTTGAGATTCTTCATACTAATTCCCATACAAACTTTGAATAGCGTGTGCAAAGCCAAATTAAAACCAAATGTGTTAAAATTTGTTGGGTACTATCAGGACCCAAATTGGCGTCGATTATGCTTAGGGGAGCAAATATTTCGAATTTTGCATCAGCCTAGTGGACACCCTTTAGCAGATTTTCTACATACTGAGCCATTTCTTACGGTTGTCAGTTCGTGCCTAGTGAACAATCTCTGTCGAATTTACCACTCTCAACTTAATGCCTCAAACAATCCAAAATGTAAAATTTATGATAATTTGAAGTGTTTTTTTAGGATAAGTAGATAAGACAAACTCGTTTACTGTAAAACTTAATTGAAAAGGACGGTGGTTATAATGCGCGTTAGAAATTAACTAATATTTTCGGGTTATTTGACCAGCAGGACACCATCATGTGCTGTATTCAATAGAGAATAGTAGTTTATTGAACATCTCGTCACTGGGAATGGCGGACGACAAGTTTGATGAGTTGGGGCGGTTCTAGTAATCTAGTTGTCACAAACATCGTTGGCCGCTGGAAGGTGCCCGGCTCAGGTATGGCTTCGGAAGCGGATCGCACCCGCGCAGATTTTTGATTATTATTACCTATTGGCAATAGGTCAAGCGGGGAAACTTGCAAACCTTTGCAGCGCTTGATTCTAGCTTGAAGATGAGCAAGCTCAGGCGATAAATTGCAAGCCAGACGCGCTATTGCGAAGAAGCGGACGAGATAGAAAAAAAATTCTCTCGAACTTGAATTAACAATGGGCGATCTCGATCCGTTTTTTACTGGATCGATTTTTTGGGCTCGATTAAGCGATATTTTGAATCGATCCTATACTGTTCGATTTTTGACTGAATCGATTTTTAGTGGGACAATCGACTTTCAAACTCTACACGCTAAAATAAGAATGCGGAAAAGTCGGTAAAAATACCGAAAACAAAAGTGCACATACTGAAATTATCGGTAAAAATTGATTACTGAAATTTCGGTATTGTTGGAAAGCAGGAAAAGACGTAAAAAATTACTATTTATTTTACGGTTCCTTTTACCGAAAGTGCTTGCAACCCAATTTGCTATTAAAACCTAAAGTATCGTTAAAATGAAAACCTTATTTTCAGTAATCTTATCTAAGCGTGTTGTGTTATTTTTTACGAAATAGGTAATCAGTGACTCAATAAGTGATTGCAACATGTTAACATGTTATTACAAGCTGCCAGAGCTATTCTGAACGATATTGATCAATATCAAGAATCGCCCTTACGTAGCACTAGGTACACCAGGGATGCCAGATATTTTTTTCAAGTATCTTGATAAAAATTTGAAATGCCTGGGAATGTCTATAGAAAAGTCTGTCAAATTAGACTTATTTCAATGAAAAGACGTAATAAGAGAGCGTGTTATGCAATTTTCGCTATATGTGTGATTATGTAAAAAATTCTGCATCTATTTTTTGGATTGTATGCAACGTTACACTATTTTTTCAAATTTTTAAATTGACACTGAAGCTTGAAGCATTTTCATAGATGACACAATTTTCTAAAGTGTTTTTTGCTCTGTAACGTTCTTTCCAGTTTTTAAATAAAATTTTAGGTTTCATTTGATAAATTCAACAGACTTACTTTTTGGATCAACAATAACCATTGAATTTTAATGATTAACAGAGTAAATTTTCCGTTACATAAATTATAAAGTTGAATTCAAAGTTTTTATTTTTATTACATTTGTAAAAAAACAACACTACAATGACACTAGAAAGGATTTTTTTTTTGTAGATTAAGTCGAGGGGTTGTCATTTTCGATTTAAACATTTGTGTTTTATTTAAATGGGAGCCCCCCTGTCAGGGAATGGAGGGGTCTCTTACAATTATAAGAACCTCTCCGACCCCAAGAACCCCGCCATATAAAATTTCACGCTGATCGGTTCAGTAGTTTTTGAGTCTACAAGGTTCAGATTCTCTGAACTTTCGAAGCATTCTCGAAAACTTCGTGGATATATTGATACACTTTTTAAATTTTTTTCATGCTTCTCAGCTAATCTTCAGGGAAATTTTTTTACTAATCAAATCTTCCAAATGAGGTGAGACGGAAAGTAAGGAATTGTAATTCCTGCATGAGTGTGTGTCCTCATAGTATGATGCGAACGGTTGGGCAGATGGTGTGTACCATATTTTAACGGTGTCATGAATGATGAATATCATTATGGTCATTATGAATTATTTTTGTATACACTGCTTCTTTGGTTAGCCAGTGATTATCTCTTGACTTTCAGGGAAGCTCTCTCCTGATCTTCTGCAAGGCTCTTTACTTAAATTCTGGAAAGTTTCCTCCTGAACTACAGGCAAAATTCCTCATGAACTTCTTGACAGTCACTCCTTATATTCTTCGAAATTCACAATTCACATTTGATACAAAGCCGAGGTGAATTCATCTTATTAATTCGGCCCAAACCTGTATCTGTACGCTTCGTTTTTTTTTTTGCACCGATTGTTCAGCCTGGTCAATATTGGGTGAACAAGGAAAATACTCATGTTGGAGCCTCAAATTTGACGCCAGCTGTAGTCCAAACCACTTGATGGAAACTGTTCAAATTTTGTCCACATAAATTTCTTTTTTTAAGTCATGGAGAAATTTTTAATATGCTACCTAAATTTTTCACAGAAATACGGTTTTTTGAAATTGGTATGTCAAAAATGACTTTTTTCACATATGTTATGATAACTTATCCATTTGAAGTGCTTAAATGAATAAAAAAACCACCAAATGTTTATGCAAACCGTTTGATCCAGATGTGTCCCGAATAGCACAAGGGTGGAGCATTCCCCAAAGGGAACGTTCATTAATTATGTCACGCAAAAAAGGACCTTTGTCATGTTTTTTTATGGACCTTACATTTTGTGTACAGATTATCACCATTCCCAAAGCTCCCTTCCTTTAAAAGCATGACATAATTTATGAGCGACCCGTCCATTGCTATTTTTTAGTAGTTCACCATAATACTAGACAAACAGAAATACCTCGCTCATGTCGTTTTTAATTCGGTACTACATCGGTGTAAGGACGCCACCAATGCCTTGAATCGCATATCCGTCCCATATGGATAGGAAATCAAGAAAATGTGGTACTGATATGCGATTCACGGCAGAATAAGAGAGATTCATTAACAGCTAAGGAAACGTTCGTTAATATCATCATATTTTTAGGGGGAAGGGAATTTTACAGACCGTGACGATCCAAAAGAACCATACAAATAGGGTGACCAAGGTGGGGGAAGGGGCTTTGTGTAGAAAAACGAACCATTTCTTCAACACAGAACAAAACAAAACAAACCCTTTGACAGATTGGAAGGTAGTGCAACACTTCGAGAAGGTTGTCGCGATTATTCGTTTGCTCTTTATTTTCGAACAAAATATTTTTTTTTATTCATTTTTTTGTACACAAAATTAATATTTTTTCGATTAGCTTAGAGAGACGAATGTTTAAGTAATCTGAAAGTGTGGTTGTCGATTTTTTGAAAAATCATTTTATTGCTTGAATATATGATTGTTGTTGGGCTTGGTAAAAAGTACCATAAGGAGCATTTTAAAACAAATATGTTTTTATAGCGAAGTAAATAGAGAAATGCTAAAAACAAAATGCATTTATATACTCTAATAAATGATGAATATATATGGTTCAAAGCATAAAATATTCAGGCACTTGGAGAAGGATAATTTTAAATTGAATAAATATTGGACTTGGCGGTCGAAGTCCCCCGTTGATCGAAGTCACCCCGATCTACGGTAGTCGACTTTTTCAATTATGTCAGCATTCAAAGCTTAAATGGGAACTGATGGAAGAACTTTCTTTGGTGATCGAAAAATCATATACTTGGTCTTTTGCAAGTTAAATGAGAGGAGATTAACTGAGAAATATTCTTGTAGCAATCGTAAATTCCCGTTTATATTTGAGATAATTACATGCAAGTTTACAAAACATAGCAAAGCTGACAGTTCCCGACCATTTTGACTCAGTGAATGCAATCAGCTGGAAGGATCAGAGCAGATATACGGTTTACAATGACGCTTTATGTTTTCATGTTGCATTAGATTACTTAACACCATTTTAGATCATTATTTGAAATGTAAAATGATGTTTAAGGTATGATTTGAAGAAATGTGTGTAATTCAATCAATCTAGCTCAGCTGAATCACACTGAGTGCAATCGCTAATGATTGAGCGGGTAAAAAAATAGGCAATGAGAAATCGGCCACACTGCTACCGTCCGATTCATTCACTTTACGATCAGCTGCCAGTTTTGCTCAATTATGTTTTCTACGAATAGGATGAAAACAGAATAGTAATGAACAGAAAGTGATTTTTCCCATGCTTCCCTATAACATCCGAATATTATCTCATACAGATAATATAATCTTTCAAAATATTCAAAGAATATGTTACAATATACATCGTAGCTTTGCATAGCCCAGAGAGCTTTTGTTACAACTATAGGTGTTATGTTCTAATGTCAAGGATAGTTTGGATGGCCTAGAACATGTCATATTCCTAATAATTGCTTTTGATAAATTTTACATGAAAGGCAACTATTTAAGCTTACTCGCAAAACAAAATTCTACGACCTTGCGAGCGGCCTTCCGGCAGTTAACCGGAACATTCACCAAGACGGACGAAAACATGCGTGTAGGCATGTTTTTGAGTTCTTTCTTCGTTTTATTTATCAATTCCTCCTCAGTTTTCACGACAAAATTGTTGGAGTAGATCTTACGCTTCAGGCTGGCCCAGACATTCTCGATGGGACGCTGCTGAGGGAAGAACGTTGTGCGGCTTCACCGACTTGGGTACCACATCGATATTCAGCCGATCCATCTCCTCCAACGATCGCTTCGGGTAGCGGGCCGACGAACAGTGATTCCAAGGCGGAAAAAAGTCGAAAAATCAACTTCCTCATTTTACAATAAATATATTTTTCTAATTTTTTACACTACTTGAAGTTTCTTTTTCCAAAATTTTATGAAGATTGGATGAACATTGTGCTCTCTACAATATTCCAAAGTATGGGTCCTACAAGGTCGTGGTTTTTTACTCCCATATAAAATGTATGGAGAATCGAAAAAAAAATTCAACTAAGTTTTCAAATGTGAGCACATTTGCGCACATACACCACAATAGGGTTATTTTAAAGATTTTTTTACCAGCTTTCCGAAAATTTGGGTTTCATCTGGCGCAAACTTGGTAAATACATAGATCTCATACTAAATTACTACGGTCGTCTTACCCTCTCTTACAAGGAAGCAGGGCTTTCCGATTTTGGGTGTCACTGAATAAATCACATGCTGCGTTTGCTTTGCGAACATACAGGCGTCATTTACTATACTGGCAAATGCGCTTCGCCGAAGAATACGGATCACGACACAAAAGGAGACGATAAAAATTAGGCTCAGCGGACAAAACGATTATGCATGAGTCGGAGCCCACTAGTTTCATTTGGTGTACACAAACTGATCCATTCACATTCTGTGTATGTTGCTGATTCTGAATACGATGGGTCACCGGCTGTTACAGTTGGCGAATATAACTCATGAGAAAAACAGTTTAGTGCAGATTATTGGAAATGTATGCTGTAAAATAACTCAATTTCTTCGCAGCACAGCAGTAAATGTTTTTTTTAATCAGTTCGTTTATTTGTTAGGCTCAGGCATGTGTAACACTTTGCGGAGTCGATATTCAATATTGTTATTAACAATGTTTTATTATTGATTTTAGTAAAAGTGGGGTGCCAATTACTCGAGGATAGCTCGAAGTAAATGGGTCACATCACCGTTTGGAAGGGGCTAGGCAGGTAACTTATTTAACAGCAGTAAATGGTTATATGAGACCTTAAAAGATTTGTTTTGTTTGTATAATAATGTTACATAGAACCGAACAATTGTTTGCCAGTCGGTCAGTCCAGCAACACCTGCATTAATTCTATGGAAGGATTCCATCAGGTAGTATTCGGTACCGAGTGATACTTTTGTTATTTTAGCTTTAATCCATCATTGAATTCAATTCTGCCGTACACACTTAGTTTTTTATACTGAGGTCGGTAAATTTGTACTTGTATTTGTAGTTGAAAAAGTCAGTAAACTTTCAGCACATGAAAAGTAAGGAAGATTATAAAAATGTTATATTTTTTTATTAATAATGTTGGAATGAAGTATTCAATGTAAATTTTGGACGAATTTATGTTTTCTTCAATTGTTAAGAATTATTTTTAAGTTTACCGAACTTATAAGCTGTTTGAAATTTTATCGAACAGATTTTGTATGAAGATTTTACGATTCTCACAATTTCCGTAGTCGTCGTAAGAGCATCGCGTGTTCAATGTTTGTGGGATATTCAAATTGAAGTCCTCAATTCGAGAGAAAACTTGATTCAAAGTGCGGTGAAATGCGAGGATGTATGTACACGCTAAGATCAGTTTATCCAAATTTGGGTGAAGAATACCCATAATCGCGAAAAGTGCATATACCCATTTTTGGGTACGTTACTACCTTCCGTATTTGAGTATTTTTTCCCATACAAATTTACTGAAACATGGGTATAGTCAAATTTACCCGTAAATGAGTATGGGCACTTTTTTGCGACTATAGGTAAACTAAGCTTAGCGTGTAGAGTGTTCAACATATGTTTGGAAGATTTAGAAGTTCTAGTAAAATATTCCTAGAACTCAAAAGTACTCCTCAAATTCATGAGGAATCATATAATTCAAAAGTATTTCGAGATGATTCAAAACACTCAATAATATTTTAGAAGAATTTGCTATACTCAGACGTATTAAGTGTGTGTTCAAAGTATTCGATATTATTTTAAGATTATTTAAAGTACTTAAAACTACCTAATCGTATTTTGATGACTATTGAAAGTTGAAATTTACACGATATTGATGTTATTGGATTTGTTGATGAATTTAATGTAACGTATGTAAAAATTTAAACAATAATTTGCATTCTATAAAATTTCGCTTGGTATGCATTGCAAAAAAAAATTCATTTTGGTAATCAGATATGTTATACACAGAAAAAAAATCTGAATTTCCATTGTGATCTAAATATCAGAGCATGTAAGTTTGTATTTCATTCCACACGAAGCAGCAACTTGCATGAAATAGTCCTATCAAAGACGCGCTTGTGCATAAAACATTATCGACAATGTATGGGATTTTCCAGAAGTTTACATTATTCATAATGTTAATTTGTAAGTCTTGTGACGCTTCATTTATGTGCATGAAATTGAACAGAAATTCACACAACTTTTTTGAGCTGTGTTGTTAAAAAAGTTAGTTAAAATTATTTTGGCCCATTGAAACTGTTTTTGGTTTTCCACTATATATGAAAGATAGTGAAAACAAATTTAAGGGGGGATATACAGTTAGAATGACCAAAAAATTCATTTTTTTTATTGCATCAAACGTTAGCAAATTTCCCGTAGAATACGCTCCTGAAACCCTTTTTTTTCGAAATTCGAACTCCAAGCGTTTCTTTTAATCGTTTTTCGAAGACACCGTTTTCACGCGTAGCAGGTATAAAGAGAAGCTTTTCCGATAATCAAAACTTATGCCGGTGATAACTCGAAAACTAATTATTCGATTAAGCTGAAACTTATAGGATTTCTTAACTATACTATTACCTTCTATTTTTATTATGTGAATTAAAAATTATTCTAATGTTTTATCATTAAATATGAAAAAATGTAATAAAAAGACGGAAAAAATGTGGATTTTTAAAAAAATGTTACGCCAAAAGTGCAATTTTTTTTAACTTTTTCTTTCAATTCATCTACTAAATGTAATTGTTATTAATGTAATTTGTAAAAAAGTTTCGATTGATTTGAGTAAAAACTTCCCCTTGAAATTTTTTTTCAAAAATGAGTTTTTTTTCTCGTTCTAACTGTATATCCCCCTTGAGCATAATAGAAAGGCGAACTTGCCTGTATAGAACGATATTGTTAATAACCGCAAATCCTTCTTAGCAACGTCTTCACAGAAGTTGTTGGAGCCTTTTCTAATGCCAGGCTGACTATTGTTGTAATAGATATTTATTTATATATTTCGAGAATTCATTAAGGGAGTCCGTCAGTTGAACCGCGTAAAAGTAAAGAGATCAAGTAACTAATAAATTCCACTGAATTACTGTTGATGATTTTCTCATCCAAATGGTAATTCGACTGTTGTATTTGTTGCTTTTAAAATTATTGTACTACAAGCTGCGGAAATATCACCGATCGAGAATTTTTTCAACCATCCTGTACTCGCGACAGGGCACACTCTCATTCTGCCGCACTGTGTATCATGATATTATGCATGGGACAGTCCTGTCTCATATTCCTTACATTTTTTTCTTATTCCCAGAACGATGGCACTAAAAATGGTCAAAATATGCTACAAAAATAAGCATAGTAAAATGGATACAAGCGAGCATGTATAGTTTATGTATGATACATAAATTCATCCAATTAGATTTATCAGTTTTGATCATTGTAGAATAGTCATATAATCACATCACAACAATTTTAGGAAATGCTGAAAAACCTCCCTTCTCCTTGACTGGTATTTTATTATTTTGAATTGCTTGCCACACTTTTCATAATCCCATGTTCGCTAAAAACGTAACATAATTGGCTCCAATCCTACAGTAAATTCCAAAATCCCTCTAAAAAAACTAAAATATTTGACCAGAAATTAATCTCAATATGCTGCATCGGTCGTAAATTGTGCCTCGTTCTTTGCTTGCTCTGTTGTGTGCACTGTTCCTCTCTCAGAAGAACAAAGGCACGGGCGATTCAAAGCTGTGTGTAATCACTGAAGCCGGTGCCCAGCGATCATCATCGATCAGTGTGTACAAGCGACAAGTATGGGTCATCGCTGCGAGTATTCAGACAGTGCAACAGCCACCGAATATTCATATTCGGTTACAGTTACTGAATCTGAACGAATTTGCGATGCTATGTTCATGAACGGGTGGCAGTCTGACACACTATTGTTCAGTAGTATCATGAATGATTTCCAAGCCCTGCTTTTAACCCAAAGCCTGGAAGACCGACTGTTATATACAACAAACTCAACTCATTGAACTGAATGGCTGTGTGTGTATGTGTGTAACGAAACTTCTAATTCAGTTTCCCAAGCAACTTCTGAACCGATTTGAATGAAACAACCACCAAATGAAAGGTACTGTAGTCCTATGTGTTGCTTTTGAATTTCTGGAAACGGTTTACTAGTTCCGGAGAGTCCCCCGGAGAAGCGGCCAATTCTAATTCGGCTATAAATCAAAACTCATCATGCGGCTCCTCAAATTACATGAGAATTGAAAAATAAATCCTATGGTCATGATAACAAATGTCCAGAACTACATTGGCCTTATCCAGGTTGATGTTCCGGCTACTCCTGAGAAAGAGGCCAGATTCAGATTTGGATCAAAACCCATCATGTGACACATCAAATAACATGAGAACTCAAAAATAAGTGCAATGGTGATGATATCAAGTTTCCAGGACCATCATGATCACATCCGGGAAAAGTGTTAAAATGGTCAGATCTCACTAAATTTAAGTGTTTATTTTCAAATAAATTTATATGCAATGTGAGAACGAATTCATTGTAGTAACCAATTCGTGATTTCGACTAGATACTGCATGGTCCTCCGAATCATCCGGAATATGCGGAATATTTGAAGACTTTCGAGAGAGAAGATCATATCTAGGATTTTTTTTCAAAAGGGCGAATCTAACAATGAGAGGCTCTCTCCTCTCTCGCTCTCATTCATTTATTACAGCGCCATTATAAATCTTTTGAGGGATTCTTTAGTACAGATAGAAACACAACAGTGCTGGCTACCATTCATCACAAATAGTTGAATGAAAAACGTAACGCTGAATGGAATATGAATGAAAGAGAGAGTAATCAAAGAGAGTCTCTCAATTGCAGATTCGCCCTAATGAAAAAAAAAACCCTAGATATATTGCTTAGAAAACCGATTGCTTATGCAATGCCCGGGGTTTTTAAAGAAAAACGATACTGCATCCTGACCCCTTGGAAAGATGCACTGCCACTTAATATTTTCAAACTGATAAATTTCAGTTACTGTTGTAGTTTCAAACGTTAAATTTATTTCAACATGATTGCTGCGCCGTAGAAAGCATGCGGATGCAGTTTTGTTATTGTTTATCTTCCAAAAGTTGATAATTAGAACCCAAAAAATACAATCTACTAGATGAGTCGAATGGTATATATCACTCGGTACTCCGGGCCTCGGATCTTTTTCAAGCGATCTGTCTACCCTTTCTTTTGTAAAAAAAAAAAATTTAAAAAAATGAACACACATGGAATAAATCATAACAATCATTAAAATGACATAACGTTAAATCTTCTGAATTTCCTTAATTGAATTTTACATGAAACTTGTAGTCAACATTAAAACAATAAAAGCTGGACATTTTGGTAATTGATTTAAACAGTAAAATAATTTATTTTTACATAAATGTGAATTAATAAAATTATAACCCAATATTTTTCATATACTTTCATCATAAAAGAAAATGAAAAATCAATGTTATAATTCTTGAAAAATATATGTTTTTCTAATACCGTGATTTGGACCACCCTATTTTAAAATGGAACACCCTAATGACAAAATGAAAATTTCGAGTCATATATTTTTTGAAAATGGACAAACCTTCATATTTTTGCAAAAGTCTAAGATCCACTTCATCTTTTTGGTTTCGAATTGATGAATTATCTTATTTGGTTTCGAATGCTCCGGAACTTCTGGAAGACCATAACACGCCCAAATAGGGCTGCACATTGTTCTCCACATCGCTTTGCTACTGAAATTTTGCGTACAAACGGTTTAAAAAAAAACCGTTATGCTTTAGGACGAGACTAATGAATTTACCATTTCATCGGATGTTCCGGATACTCCAGGAGGCCATAAAATGGCCATATCTCGGAAGTGTGGCCTAATACGACAATTTAGATAACATTTTTGAAATCAGCGGCGCAAAATTACTTGGAAACACATAACTTAGCTGTGGAAATTTCATTTTTAGACTTTTTTCCGCCTTTTGTATGGATTGGAATCACTGTGCGACGCCAGATCCGACCAGAACACCGCGTCTTCGCCCTTATGGTATTTCTTGATGAACGACGCAACTTCCGACAGGCATTTTGTACTATAAATTTCCCCGTTCACAGCCAGTCCGGGGCAAAAGAAGAGCGGCTTTGACATCCCCTTCTAGCTGATTGTCAGCCAGAGCAGCACCTTCTTGGGGAACTTGGTGTGTGAAATAAACTCCGAGGTGAAGCTCACTTCCTTCATGGAGGAGGAAAAATACGAAGTGCCCTCCCAGTCGTTGCCATTCAGAGTGAGATAGGTCTCGTCGTCCATCACCATCGCCACGTAACGATTCGCCGGGAAAATCGAGTTGACCATCTTGCCATTGCATGCAGCTCCGAAACCAGTGGACGCGACTTGTATGTTCATGTTCGCCAGGTACGTTTTCACTGTTCGGCCGGTTGAACCGACCTACCGGACAAGCGCACGCAGCGATGTAGCCACTTTTCCTTCGGTCTTACTCTTCAGCATCCTTTGGAGCTTCTTGTCGCTCAGGGTCACCAGCCGTCCGGAACCGGGCTTTCTTTCGATACTCTGATTGTTGTCTAATAGTACCAAGACGTTGTAGATGCCGGAACGGGCGTATCCGGCGTCCACAAAGTGCTGCACAATGTCCGTTTTCGACGCGGTGGGGTGCCGTATTTTGAACGCGCACACTTCGGAACGGAGTTGCTTCACTGTTTTTGCCATCACGGTTAGAGTTCGACTGATGGGGCTGTCAAATTTGGTCTGCTGATTTGTGGGTTACTATGGTTGATGCTGCATGGGTAGTTTCATCAGTGTGGGTGAATGTAAACCCATGAGAAAATGGCAATTTTCGTCCATTTTTTTTAAATGCAAACGTTGCAAGCGTAACGGGTGGCAATTAAAATTTTGGAATTTTTTCAAGGCCTCTATGCTCAACAACAAACGAGCTCAGAGAGAAATAAGAGTGTGTATGCGTTAGCTCTTTCTCTCCTCTTTCTGCTAGTATTTTCTGTTTTGTTTATGCTTGCTCAGTTTTGCTCAAAATGCCGTCGAAACAAGAAGTATTTCGCGAGCGCGTTGTACAGTTCTACGAACTGCACAGAAATCTCGGCAAAACGTATACGGTACAACATTTTAAACGCGAAAATGTTGCGACTTCGACTGTTTACCTTATCCTAAGATCCCCAACAACTGCTCGCAAGCAAGGTAGTGGAAGACCAGCCAAAATTATGGACGCAAGAGGACTTCGTTCTCTTTCTCGTGCCTTCAACAACAAGGATTCACTGAGCCAACGGGATGCAAAAAAGTTCAACTGTTCTCCCCAGTACATCTGCAAAACATTGCAAAGAGTCGGAATAAAGTGCCGAAAGAAGACACGAGCCCCGGAATATACTGATGCACAGATTTCAACGCTGAAATCTCAATGCCGTTGGTTGATTAAAAATTATTCCGGAAAAAGTTTTGTTTTGGACGACGAAAGCTACTTCCCTCTTTCGAAGACGCAGATTCCCGGAAACGATCGATACTATTCAACGAATAGTTCTACTACACCTCCGAACATAAAATATAAGTTTAAACATAAGTTTGAACAGAAAGTGATGCTGTACATTGCCATTTCCGAGAAAGGCATTTCTAAGCCATGGTTCAAGCCCTCTGGTTTGGCAATCAATCAAGATGTGTACCAGAACGAATGTTTGAAGAAAATTTTGATCCCGTTTCTACAAAAACATCATGCTGATGGACAATACGTGTTTTGGCCGGATAAAGCGTCATCGCATTACGCCATAAAAACACAATCGTTCCTGAATACCCATTCGATCCCATTTGTACCCAAAACCACAACCCGACAAATCTGCCTCAGTGTCGCCCAATCGAAGATTTCTTCGGGGTTTTGAGTTCCTTGGTGTACAAAAATAACTGGAGAGCCACGAATTGGAAACAGTTGATTGGTAGAATCAAGAGATGCATTCGCAAAGTTGACATGGAGGCCGTACAACGCTCCTGTTCCGACATCAAACGGAAGCTTCGCCGAACATCCGATTACGGACCGTTTTCAAATGTTCACTAATTTTTTTTCAACAATGGACAATGTATCTTGTATTTGAATAAATCAGATCTTCTTCAACCATGTTTGTCTTTTTTTGACAGCTTGAGAAAGAAATTCCAAAATTTTAGTTGCCACCCGTTATGTAGATGACAACTGCCAAACGTGCTTGTATTGTGCCGAACGTCATTCAAATGTATACCTAGATACATGAAAACAACACAAATTAAAAGTAGCTTATCACTAGAACATTCTTAAATCTATCTTAAGACTAGTTAAAAGCCCTTAGATCTAGGTACAATTTGTTGAATAGTGCACAAGTAAACTTAAGGACAAGAAATGTAAGTCAAAAACAATGTAAAACACAAATTGGTCACTAATCGAATTTAATAAATTGCAGCTAAAAAGCTTGTAAACCACATGAAACAAGTCGTGTTCAAAGATCGTCCAAATATATTTGCACTGCTGTGCAAACAGGTACCATTTGCTTTCTTCTTAGTTTCACAGATTTCCGCTTAACTGCAGCCCAGTTTTTGTCTATTGGGTGAAGTTCTTGACAGTTTGGTGGATTGGCTGTTTAAGCAAGTGTTTAACCTCTTGTACCTTATACCATTCCAAGACGGATTTCGCATAGTGACAAGAGGCAAAGGCAGAGCTGCAGAGTCGTGACATCTGATAAACGGTGCAAAATCACTTTTGCAGGCATTTTTTCTCGTAGACATCCTTATTGATACACAGAAAAAAGTAATTAATTTTAACAAGAGCGGAATATTTTCCTTCGTGTAATTCTAAGCCAAAGGAGCGTAAACAACGATATTGTTTACAATCTTTCATACAACAGGCTTGATTCAGACGTTATTTGGCTTGAATTTAATTTTCTGCCAAATCTAGCATTCCCTTTATGTGCATTAGATAACGCAGAAAATTCAGTGTTTCTTTTTATCTGTGTAGTGCCGGTAGAGGTGTAAAGCTCCTTAGCACGACTTTTTGCAGTAACACTTTGCTTGTCATCACGGTTGGGCACCCTTTTAACTTTGTACGCCTTCAGTCCTTGCCTCTGCTTCATATTTGTACGTATGATTTTGATTTTCCAACTTTGCGAGCTACATTTCGCACAGAGAGATAGGGATTTTTCTCAATCATGGCTTCCACTTTCTTGTCCATTTGATGACAGCATACTAACGATTTGTTCCACTTCCTACCTTTCGATCTACAGTCAAGCACTGATCAAGCGATTTGCAGATACGAAACAAGGTACTTTTCGATAGTTTTAGTTTCTTGGCAAGATCGCGTACCGATAAATTCGTACAAACTGCATTTAAGCACTTCCAATTTATTCGACGCCATTTTACTGAATGTAACATGAATGTAAACATGTTGTACCACCAAATAATGTGGAGATTTGCAGCTGTCATATAAGCAAAACGTTTCGGCGAGCCGTGAAATAATTCAAAATCTACACCGAAGGAAGAGTGTCCGAAATGTAACGTGGACAGGCTTTAGCTCTCTAGAGTAGCCAACTCTTAGATATAGGATAGTTACATCATGCGTCCAAATTCAAAGTGACTTAAGTTTTGAACACGCACCTGTGCAGCTTGCAGTTGACGTGATAATTATCCTCCACAAAATCATCATAGCAACTGAAACTTGATTTAAATAACCAACGACTAGCCTTGGCGTGTCCTGGTCAATTGATGTTTGTTTCCAAACTGCGTACCGGCATCGACATCCTTCATGCAGTTTTCCATTTACTGCCTAACAAAACAACAATCAACCGTTTCACATGTGTCCTCCCCTCTAGCATGACTCATTTCAGGAAAAGTCAATCGGCATCGCCCAAGTCTCGCAAAGTACATTTATTTCAATTGCACGTCAATCAGGACATCAGGTGCTACTGACCATCAATTGTTTGCTGTTATTCGTCATAAAAGTCCGGATGAACCAAAACTCATCTGTGCCCGGTGACATCAATAAAAGACTGCTTGTATCAAAGAAGGTAGCCCAGCAATAAAGCAAAGTGAACTTTTTTCTCCCCGCAGTCCCTTGCATGGCCAAAGTGGTAATAAATCTCATCTGTGGCCTCCGGGGCTGGTGGTGTGGTCAATCTCCGGGCATCGACCATCAAGGGCTCGTCACTTCTGGTTTACTGAACTATTACAAATGTGTGACCGACCGTTTTATGGCCGCCGTAGACGGGGCAAGAAAGTGAATCAAGGAGCGGCCGGTCAATCTTTATGGGCGATAGGAACTACTGGAAGAACTCCGGGATCAATTATCATTATGAGACCTTTTAGCAGCACAGTTGGGTGGTTGTTCAGCACAGTTTGGGGGATCCGTCATAAAGCATCATCTGCTGGCGAGACGCTCGAGTTCCTTTCCGAGTTTCGATGATTTGATGAAAGAAGGCAGGCAAACTAATGAAAAAGCTGAGCTCATTTTGTTGGATTCATTACTGAGAGGGGGAGTGGAAAAAGACGATGTTTGTCCTGTTGAGAGGGAGGAAATTAAACACGAAACGTATGAATCTTGATACTCGTTGGAGTTGTATCCAAGGAGCGTATCAATTGCTGATGATGGTCCTATCTGAATGGGGCAATGTTTGCTCACTTTTGTTTATTGTATCTATACAAGGGAGAAGAAAAACGAGTAGGACCTGAAGAAGATCGGACTCGGTTTTTCATTTACTTGAGTTGCAAGGATTTATTACATCCTTTCTTTGATTAAAAAATCACAGATTGCTTTGTTTTTGCTTTATCCGGTTGCATGGATAAATTGTGCACACTTAAAAGATTCGTCGAAGAAAATCAAAACGGAAGAACTTTTTCTTTTCCGTGTATTCAGAATATCGACCACCTGCAATCCCCCCTCTATTGCATTGAATCGTTTCTAATTAATATCCCCTGTTCAGAATCAGGAAAAGGGAAAAAAAAGTGTGTCACTCGTACACATCAAGCATTCTCGTGTTCAGTTTCCTCGCCCCAAGATCAAGATGTCCTGGCACTCGACTCTGAAACGAAACAAAGCAATAGTAAACCATCTCGTATCACCCCTGATATTGCACACAAACACACACACCTACACTCACACTCGCACTAACAGGATGGCAATTTCCGAACGGCAATCATCTCTCGGTACAACGCCCAGGCAAAGCCCCATTTCCAAACAATGGATTCGAATGTCACCCGCCCTACCAGCTTCTCGAAACACACAACAGCAAAATGTAAACATTAATAAACAGGCACGTCCGCACTTTTGCCCCATTTACCCAGTAACCGAGTGCAACCCCTTCCCTTCTTAATGTTTGCCGGGCACACAAAGGATGCCTTCGGAGATGAAAACCCTTTTTTTTTCATTCCTACTTAGCCACCAGCAGCTTGATATGAATGTGATGCCTCCCACCAACCTTGCACCGACCTGCATCCGGGACGAAGACTTCTGATTGTAAGTCTCCCCCCTTTCTCAATCGCACACATCGGTTTTAATCTTCAAGGCAAATGAGTTCGTGCCTTACTGCAAAAGGGGATAAAGAGGAACTTTCTCAATCTCTCGCTCCCTCTCTCTTCACTTCAACCCTTGCACTGTTGGTTGGTTGATGCATTCCGATTTGATAGCAATGCAAATGTGCACACATCGAAAAGTGCAACGACCTCGGCCCTCGTGCGTAAGCTGATCCTCCCACTCGCTGAACTACTCAATCAACTTGGTGAGATCCTCATCTCAGTGCTGAGCCCCCCTGGGCCCACATTGATTTCTTTGTTACGCGCGGCAGTCGCTTCCAGTTGATGCGTGGGGATTAAAAACGCATCCCAAGAACTAACGCAAACAGGATGAAAGGATTGCGCAAGGAGCGAGCGATCCGGTAATGAGGCTCTTTTTCGCCTCCCCTCTCGGCTGCACAACATCGAAAGCAGTTTAAAAGTGCGTAGGCACTCATAGCTCCTAATGGGTTTTCAATTGCAGCTGGGCTCTTGAGTGTGCATTGCTTTCTGCTGACTTGACTGGAAATTAATTGCGAACGAACCTACACCTGCGTTAATTAATCACAAGGCGGAGAATCAGGCGGGACACAGGTGTGACCAACGCAGGCCACCAGCTCCCTGGCTGACGGATAATTCAATTTACGAGCCCAGCCGACCGTGATAATCCTTGTAAAGCGAGATTTCTGCCATTTTGATGCGACCTACCGGCGGAATGGGACGGGCGGAGCGAGTCGTAATGAGCGAGTTAATCAGGAGGAAAATTGAATGATTAAAAGTGCTCGAAACTTAAACTTCTGTAAATGGGCTAAGAAGTCGTCCAGCGATGACGTGCTGGTTGCAGAGATTCAATCCAATTTTTTCTTTGTGCACGACTAATATATCTCACTCATGTTTGGGTGCGTAAAAAATCCTCTACTAATAGTGTGTGATTCGAAACCGGACTACTAGATAGCGGAGTTCGACGCAATGATTTTGGAGCGCTGCTGCTGTGAAGTGAGACCGTGGAGAAGGAAATATATCACGGACAAACCGACAAAATCCTTTCACGAATCCGTTAACCTCGAGTTTTCGTATTGAAAACTGATTCCGTGATTGCTTGTGTAGGACTTCTTTTTGGCTACTTCTGCTTCTTCTTCAGCGTCAATCCTACTTTGGCTCATTGAACATTGGACATCGGCTGAACTTCGTAGCAGGTCCACAACTATGACCAGGTTATTAGACTATGACCATCATCTTTTCATGATCATTACAACTCACAAATGATGGTCAAATACTGTTTCACTCACAAACAGGTTGATCTCATTTGACCGTTTGTAACAAAAGCCTACATGACTGCTGGAGAATGTGATATCAAGGGAGTAGAAAAATCAGTCATTCAGTAGGTATCTCTGAGAACGATATGCAAGACAAATTATGTTCAGCATAATAACTGCTCAGGGAACGTCCATTAATTACGTCACGCAAAAAGTGACTTTTTATACCCCCCCTTTGTCACGATTTTTCTATGGACCTTCAATTTTTCTTGTATGGATTGTCACGTTTTCCCTTAGCTACTACAGCTAGACATACGGACAATAGTACAAGCTTTGTTGGGGTAAAACAAGCTTGTTGAGCTCTATTGTGTGCTGAAGAATCGTACCTATCAAAAACAAATGATTGGTGAATTGCCTCAAAACGGAATTCAATTGTGTTTCAATCCACCTAGCGCTCCACATTTCGGAGGCCTCTAGGAGGCTGCATTTCGGTCGGCAAAGTACCATCTCTTCTTTGGAACCTCAGCTTTGTCGGATAACTTCTTCATACCATTGGCATAGGTCAAGGCTTGCCTCAATTCCCGTTCGCTGATTGTACGGATTTCACATTTTTTAGCCAGTTCATCGCTACAGGCCCTCCTCGGTCCGGAACGAACAACCGATAATGTCTGAGACAACTGCAAGCTAGGGCCAAATGATGGAAACCGTCAGCTCCCGTCCAATTAGTCATGATTGTAGTAATAAGGAACGAGACCATTACATCTACGCGATGGAATATGGGATGAATTACCCGGAGCAGATACCGTGGTTCGAGTCGTGATGCTGCGGAATTCAATCGCCCAGAGGGGACAATTTGTATTTTCCCACTATCGAGTCGTCACGATGAAAATCGATTCTCAATTTCCCCATCCCTGCGATTTTTAAATTCTGGAATTTTCCAAACTTCTTGGTTGATCAACGATGTATGAAACTAGAACTACAGCTCTGGATTTCAATAGCCATTGCTGATTGCAGCATCCACTACCTTCAATTGGCCATACGGAGAGCGAAAGACGAGGATCACATCCCGCGTCCTCATTTCTCCAAGGAAGAACGCCTACTAATTGCTCGGTCTTCAATCAGTCCTGGAAACGGCAGACAAGTTCCACGGTACCA